>SJXQ01007129.1:0-84492 GCA_006408695.1 Aepyceros melampus | reverse complement strand
CTGAGTGAACTCCGGGAGTTGGTGATGGACAGGGAGGCCTGGCGTGCTGCGATTCATGGGGTCGCAAAGAGTCGGACATGACTGAGCGACTGAACTGAACTGAACTGAAAGCCTTAGAGCTGTAGGAGGTAAAGTAAAGTAGCTGGAATTTAAAGTCCAGGTATTTTTTATTACTTCATGCTACCAGATGACTTGGATTAAAGCACATTCTTTGATTTTGCTGTCCTTCTAATTACATCTCCTAAATATATCTCAATAACACATTTCATCACTTAGTGGTCAGTTTTCCTTGATTTCTTATATCTATTTATTACTATGCTGGGGCTCTTTTCTCATCTTTTCTGCTTGCTTTTATTTACTAAACTCTTAATAGTATTAAAATCATAATAACTCAGTTTTATTAAGCACTTATGCCAAATGCTTTTCATGAATTCCATTATATTATGCCAAATGCTTTTCTTGGCTTCTGTTATATGAATCTCAAAACCACCCTTTTAAGTAATATTATCACACCTGTCTTATAATTGAGGAAAAATAAATCTGAAAGACATAAAGTAAATTGTGACCAAAGCCTCCAAGCTAGGCAGAGGCACAGCTTGGGCTGTGCTGGGCGGATGCCATAACTCCTGTGTCTGACAATTTCATTCTGCTGCCATCTTAAGCCCTTCTTCCTGTGCATATCCATACCTGTGTCATGTAAGAGTCTACCTTTCCTAGACTGTACTCTTACGCCTGAATGTAGCCTCTCCAGAAGTCTTATTAAGTAATATTATCACACCTGTCTTATAATTGAGGAAAAATAAATCTGAAAGACATAAAGTAAATTGTGACCAAAGCCTCCAAGCTAGGCAGAGGCACAGCTTGGGCTGTGCTGGGCGGATGCCATAACTCCTGTGTCTGACAATTTCATTCTGCTGCCATCTTAAGCCCTTCTTCCTGTGCATATCCATACCTGTGTCATGTAAGAGTCTACCTTTCCTAGACTGTACTCTTACGCCTGAATGTAGCCTCTCCAGAAGTCTTAATTCCCACACGTTGTCCCCGCTCAGAGTGACGTCAAAAGGCAGTAGAGATTTTAAGCTCACACTGTGAAGTCAGACCTTGCTGGGTGAAAGGACTGACTCATTCATTTAGTTATCCTGTGACTTCAGGCTTATTATTTCACACTTCTAAAACCTCAGTTTTGCTACCTATAAAATGGTGGTATTAGTGACACTTCTCTTGTAGGGTATTTGTGAGGATTAATAGATATAAATAAGACCTGTACATACACAGTATCTGGCCCAAAGTAAGCTCTCAGTATATTTTGTCTTAAAAATGGAAAAGGAAAAGAAAAAACAGTAACAAGTGTAGAATCTTTGGCTAAATGCTACCGTGGCAGAGGCTAATGATGTTTTTTATAAATTTGGATCTCTCTACTCTCTATTGCAAACTTCTCTTTCACAGTGAAACTTACCAAAACTTTCCTTTTGGGAAACAGATGTCCCCAAAGGGAAGACACTTAGAAATGAGGTAAGAATGAGGGATGTGATGATGATTGTTGTTACAGAGACACTACATTTTTAAAAACACCTTTTCATAGTGACAAGGAAGATAGGATGTACATTCACTGCTTTGCTATATACTCACTTGCTTTATTTATGAGAGTATTTTAAAAATCCACATTTATATATTCTGAGACTAAAGTGATTGAAATCCCTTAGTCCTTATTGACTGTGATTTCCTGACATTTATTTGCAAGAATCATGCCATTGTTATTTCATTTTCTTCAGTGAAGAGCATGTTATTCTCTTTGGCCTTCTGGGAGCATACCATGGTCCCCACTTAGTAGCTAGATAACCTACAAAATGGGTAACTGTGAATCTCTTTTTCTTCATCAATGAAACAGAATTAATGAAAAATATATGAAAATATATGAAATAATGAAAAAACTTACATGAGCTAGGTTAGTAAAATGCTAATCTCAGTATTTACCACATAACAGACAGTTAGTAAAGCAGAAGTTCCTTTCTTTGGTATCTCCCACATAAATCATACTACTGTTGAGAAATTAATAGTCACTTTCAAATAAAATATGGAATAAACTTTTACATTAAATGGAATGTTTTGACTGAGTTTAGTGAGATGTAATGAAAATTTCGAGCCAAACATAACCTGTGATTTTCCAATTTTATTCATTATAGACAAAGAACCAACCCTATCTGCTAAGCAGATGTTAGTTCTCCATGTAACCAATTTGCTCTTTTCTTTGTAGTTGTTGATGTTCTTATAAATGGAACAATATGTAGTTTTTAAAAAGCTGTATAAAAACACAATAGATCCTCAGATGGCAAGAGGGAATGAAAACATACTATTTAAACTTTTATACTTACATTACTATATTTTTAGAGGTCATAGCCATTCACGAGGTACTATCCAGGGGTTTAGTTGATGCATTGGATTTCAATTATTTCCCCAGGTGCCCTACATATGGCAGATCACTTGATTATAGGACTCTGTATTCCTCTTATATAAAGAAATAGTCTTAATTTAAAAGGATCAAGTAAGCTCTTTCTACACATCATGTTACAGAAACATTTGATGTTTTTATGGAAAAATTGATTAAAACTAAAGCCAGCACAGTATATAAGTGTTAGTTACTGATGAATCTCAGTAAGGAAATACATGATTAAGGTTGTTTATAGGTTGAACTTATCCATAATTACTTATTTATACTTCAAATGCCAAAAGCTTCATTTTAGAGTCATTATCCTTTGTCAATGGCAGTGTGAACCCATTAACAAAGGTGTGAGAAACTAATGAGATTCAGTTTGACTTCACTTCTACGACTGTATTGACAGTGTCTAGGACAGAAATCTACTCCATGATAATCTACTACATAGCAAACATAGTTTGTTAAAATCAGTTTAGGAGAAAAGCATAAATGGCTTGTACTACTTCTGAAAACATGTATTATTATAAAAGGGATGAAGGAAAAAGATGAAAAGCAAAACTGATGAACAAGATGCAAAGCAAATCCTTTGAAACTGAATGTCTTTTGGAAAATTGATGACATGTGTCTGCATTAAGTCTTCATACATTCTCTAATTATATTTCTCTGCTAATTTAACTTCCTGTATTTCCATATTGCAGGTCTTCCTCCTTCCCTCACTGAATTACATCTTGATGGCAACAAAATCACCAAAGTTGATGCAGCTAGCCTGAAAGGACTGAATAATTTGGCTAAGTAATAACGTTATTTCATAATATTCTATCAGTGAAATAGATCAGTATATTAGTGCCTATACGCTCAGAATTAGAAACATGATGATTGATTTTTTTGCCTGTACCACAAATTTTTTTTGTTGCTAATAACCACAAACTTCAGCTTTGCTGAATTATTAAAAAAAAAAAACTAATGAAATAGTGTACTTATCACAAGTCCACTAACATCAGCCTTATATTTTATGAATACCATACTGTTTTTGATTAAGATATATCATATGTATCAAGTATTTGATTAAATCTGTATTCTCATTCAATATATTCTAACTTGGTTGTATCAAACTGAAGTCTAAGTAATTATAACATAGTATTCAGAATTTGAAAACATATTAAAATGAAAGCTACCAGGGCATGAAAATATTGGGCATCTTACTGCAGGTATTAGAATACATATCATGTGATTTTCTAACTTCTGTTCTCTGAAGAATTTAAAATGTCTCTCTGGACATTAAATATACTCTCAAATTTTTTTTCTGACCCTTCTAAACTTTTTTCCTCATAGATGATCATTAATACCCATTCTGCTTTCTAAGCTAATTTCAATTTTTTTTATATTTGTAATATAAATAAGCAGTAAAAAGAGAGTATTGGCAGACCTTTTCAACTGTCTTCACGAACAGTCTGCTACTGATTGACATGTGCTGCTGAATGTCCTTGCTGAGAAGCATAGTGTTATGCCAAATTGGCTCACTCCTTTTTTTGCACATACATTTCCTCATGGATAAATAAATACAAAGCATATCATTTATCTCTGAGAAATACATAAAAGCAGATGTGTATATAATGCAGTTTTCCCCTGTTTCTGTGGGTATCCCCCAGTGACCCAGGGGAGCGTGAGGGATGAAGGTGGTATATGCATGGGACTATAGCTGCGATATATAACCCTGGTGCCTCAAATGGTAAGAAACCCATTGTCTAAAGCGATTTTAATTAGTCTCTCATGGAGAAAATAATATTCAAAATAGTGTTACCTACCTTTCTATGTTGATTAAGCCTCTCTAGCTAGAGAGGAATGTAGGAAGGTAAGTTGCATTTCTCACCGTGTAGAAGTGTCTTTGAAAGAAACTGAAGTTGCTCAGTCATATCCGACTCTTTGCAACCCCATGGACTGTAGCCTACCAGGCTCCTCAGTCCATGGGATTTTCCAGGCAAGAATACTGGAGTGGGTTGCCATTTCCTTCTCCAGGGGATCTTTGTGACTCATCTCCAGGGACTGAACCCGGGCTCCTGCATTGTAGGCAGACGCTTTACCATCTGAGCTACCAGGGAAGCCTTAGGACAGCTATTATTATTGGATTATTATCAGTAGTATTAGGAGAATAAGTAGTAGGGATTGCCAATAGTATAAAATTCTAAATGTGGTAAATCATTCATACTATTGTGCCATTTTAGAAAAGTAATTTTATTTTGTACTGAAAGTGGTATGGAGACTTTAAGATTCCACACTTTAACATCACATACTTTTTATCAAACAGAAGCATAAAGAGCTAATAAACTTTGAGAAGGTCAATAGAAATGAAAATTTTTGTTTAAAAAGATTTTGAATTCCAGTCATTAAATGAGAGAAAATTGCCTCACTGGCCAAGCAAACTTTCTCAATTCTTGAATTGATTAAATACATTTCTCTTTGGAATCAAGTTCAGAAAAATCTATCTCGTAAAGCATGAAATCCTTATGTTGTTTGCTCTTTCCTGATTCTGGAACATGAGAGGTACATTGGTGCTCAAAATAAAAACTGTGAAAAGGAGAAAAAAGCAGCCACTAATCTCAGAACATTGTTGCAGGGCAAATATTCCAATTAGTTATTAGGAACAAGTAAAGAGAAAATACTTTATGCCCCCCTGCAAGAATATAAAGTGGTTTTTCAGGCAAACTTCCCTTTTCTTATTAAGCATATATAACCATATTCTCTCCTAATAGGTGGAATTTTCTTTGATGGAAAGAATCATGGTTTTTGAGCCACGTCTCCTCTGCCCTCACAAGCCTAGAACAAAAGTCTCTAACATAATAGGTTCTAAAAAACATTTGATGAGTGAATATAAATTGATCAGGCTTCCCTGGTAACTCAGAGGTTAAAGTGTCTGCCTGGAATGCAGGAGAACCGGGTTTGATCCCTGGGGCTGGAAGATCCCCTGGAGAAGGAAATGGCAACCCACTCCAGTACTCTTGGCCTGGAGAATCCCATGGAGGGAGGAGCCTCAACATTTGATGAGTGAATATCAATTGATCATTGAAAATGTAGTTTCTTCAATTAGATTTTTAGGAATATTATATTCTAAGAAATATATTAGTCCAAATTAGGTATGGGACTTGGAGTGCTATAAAAACTAGGAGTCAAGGTTCTGAAATAGAAAAGGAGAGACCAGAAACAGATGCAAGTTTAAGACGGAGGGAAAGACAAAATATTATGGGACAAGGTGCCAGGCTGATAATCAACAAGTAAGGCAAGCCACGTGTGTTATCAATAGCCTAAAGTCAGCACACTTTAATCTCAGTTATTTCAAATACCAAGTTATGATGAAAATTGGAAGACTTTGGTTACCTAAAGTGAAAGTAGCTCAGTTGTGTCCGACTCTTTATGGATCCCGTGGATAAACAGTCCATGGAATTCTCTAGGCCAGAATAGTGGAATGGATAGCAGTTCCCTTCTCCAGGGGCTCTTCCAAACCCAGGGATAGAACTCAGGCCTCCTGCATTGCAGGCAGATTCTTTACCAGCTGAGCCACCAGGGAAGTCCTACACCAATATCTAAATCCCAAAAGGGCTCAAAAATCTCAACTCACTGAAGGCAAGCAGGAATCATTCTTCAAAAAGGGTCACATTTTTTCACTAAATTTGAAGGACTTCAAGAGATTCTTCTGCTTTCTCTCCCTTTGAGCTTTCTGGTTTTCTTCCACTTCTTTATTGCCTCATCTCTCTCTGCCCTTTTGGATTGACAGCACCTTGGTTCTCACAGATACTAATTCTGAGAATGTTGGGTACGCTGGTTCTGTCTTCAAGTCAGCTTCTTCTTAGTTTTGAATCTGATTTTCTGTGAGGGAGAGCTTCTGTGGTGGCTCAGTGGTTAAGAATCTGTCTGCAAGGCAGGAGCCACAGGTTTGAACTCTGGGTCTTGAAGATCCCCTGGAGGGCATGACAACCCACTCCAGTATTTTAGCCTGGAGAGTCTACAGGGCTCCAGTCTGTAGGGTCGCAGAGAGTCAAATATGACTGAAGTGACCTAGCACTCACTGTGAGGGATCTTCCAAAGCTGCAGACTCACACTTGTAAATATTTAATTAAAAAAAATACAACCCAGAACCTTGAGTGGCATTGTATGAGAAATGGAAGAGGGGTCAAGATCAGGGTCAGAGATCAGGGCTCTAGGGGTCATAGCTCAGAGATCAGTGTCAGAAGCCAGGAATGTTGACACCAGGTGTATTCTGACAGTAACAGATTGTCATTGATAGACTCTTTTAAACACATTTTCTGTTGAGCTTTCTGGCAGGTAAATTTACTGACATTACAAACTTTCACTTTTTATTTACAACAAATAAATTTGTACAATAAAAATACA
Organism: Aepyceros melampus; assembly: GCA_006408695.1. Taxonomy (NCBI): domain Eukaryota; kingdom Metazoa; phylum Chordata; class Mammalia; order Artiodactyla; family Bovidae; genus Aepyceros; species Aepyceros melampus. Next base: position 77,672 of record SJXQ01007129.1, on the reverse strand, counting down.
ATTGCTTGATTTACAAAGTGACCCAGATAGTAATAGTGTCCCTTTCATTTTGCCTCAGTTGAGTTAACTGCATTCATTATACAATCAACTCTTGATCACATCAAGCTCTGGGTTAGTACCAGATATACAAGGTAGTCACTTTTCTCAAAGCAAGACACACAAGTACACAGCCCCTTGAGTGTTACAAGAGGGTGACAACAGGGTGCTATATGAGCATTCACTAGGGGCAGACTGTATCTGAGATGAAACCTTAAGAACAAATGGGCTCTGTCCAAGCTCAGATAGTTTGAGGAAAATCACATTAGGCAGAGGTAATAGTAAGTACAAAAACAAAACCAAAAAAAAAAATGCCTTTCCTATTATAAGAAGGCATCCATGTGCTGTGAATCCATTCATTTCTGCTTTCTGTTGCAGGTTGGGACTGAGTTTCAATAGCATCTCTACTGTTGACAATGGCTCTTTGGCCAACACTCCTCATTTGAGGGAACTTCATTTGAACAACAACAAGCTTGTCAAAGTGCCCGGTGGGCTGGCCGATCATAAGTACATCCAGGTAATATAAAGCCACTAACTATTGTGAGGAATATCTAGGGAGCAAATCATCCCTACTGGGATGCCTGGAGGCAGGAAGTTCTGCTTAGAAATGTTTTTGCAGAGAGATATTTTTAATGTTTCTACATGAATTTTCATTCTGGTTCTGTGATATATTATAGGTGTAAATTAGTATTAATTTTTAAAAATTAGGACTACTACCTTGAACTTACTATATTACTTGCTTCCAGAATATAATTTATTTTTTATGAAGCAGGGTAGTTTCAAGTCACAGATCAGTGTAACAAATACATAGTGTTTAGTTATCATCTGTAATCTATAGATATGAAATAAAATAGTAGTTTTAACTTTGAGTTTCAACAAACATCTTGTAGGTCAAAAGACAATGTTTACCTAGCAATGTGACTGAATTAACTTCATATAAATTATCAGTTATCATGTATTCTTAAAGATAAGAAGATATGGTTCAGTGGTTCACTATGCTAATAGAGCTTTACAGTTCATAAATCTATAAATGTAAGTCATGCTTATTACTTTAAGTAGTCATAGTGATTTCATATATAACAATATAATGATTTATATTATATAACAATATAAGATTTCCATTGTTATCTTGAAAAATTAAACAAACATGTTATTTAAATTGTGTAGTTTTAAAAGATTATATATACTAAAACTCAATATATAGTGTGTCTTACTGTGGTCACAGAGAAAAAATTATCAAACATGCCATTTTGAAATCTTTGTTGAATATCAGCAAATTTCATGGACATTTACACAGGGCCCCACATTCAGAAGGACCTTACTTTTAGTTTCCCATTTCCAGCTGGCATCTGTGTACTCATATTACCTGCATTTCTAGAGGCTCTTAGGGGTTTCACCTTTTTTTTTCTATATCCATATAGTCCAAATATTTTTAGTAAAATTATGTAAATATCCAACTATCACCACAATCTAGTTTTAGAATATTTTGATTACCTCCAAAATAAGCCTCTTATATATTTACTTCTAGTTGTTCTCAATCTCGTCCCCAGGCACAGGGAATTATTAATCTGTTTTCTGTCTCTCTCTATTTTTCTTTTCTAGACATTTCTAAATGTAATCATACAAGGTGTGGCTTTTGTGGTTGGCTTCTTTCACTTATCAGAGTAATTTTAGGTCATCCATATCACAGCATGTGTCAGTAATTCAATCATTTTTATTGTGAATTGCACATCATTGTATGGATATACCATGTTTTACTTTGCTAGTACTATACCTTTTGATAACTGTAACTTCTGATTATGTTTAGAAATTAGAAATGAAGTTCCTCTAACCTTGTTCTTATTTTTCAAAATTTTGGCTATTCTTGTTTCTTTGCGTTCCATTCAGATTTTAGGGCCAGCTTGTTCATTTCTTCTCAAATAGATTGCTAGGCCTTCGATAGGAATTGTGCTGAATCTATAGATTATTCAGGAAAGAGTTTTCCTTGTAATAACTTTGAGTCTTCAAATGCACAAACATGGAATATCTCTCTATTTTGTCTTTATTTTCTCACAGCAATATTTTGGCATTTTTAGTATGCAAGTTTTTACAATTTATTAAGTTCATTTCTAAATTTTGTGTTATTTTTGGTGCTGTTATGGATGGTTTCCTTTAATTTTATTTTTGAATTTTTTTGTTAGTTTATAGAAATTCAGTTGATTTTTGTACATCTATCTTCTGTCCTAGTGCTAGTGTCCTGTGCTAAAATTATTTTTAGTTGTAGTACTTATAATACATTCCTTTGGATAGTCTACATTCAGGATCTTATAATTTGTAAATAAAGAGAATTTTAATTATTCTTTCTCATCTGAATTTTTAAAATTTCTTTTCTTGCTTCATTGCATTGGCTAGAATCTATGGTACAATGTTGGTAGAAGTGATGGAATTAGACATCTTTGAACACTGGGGTACAAGTGACCTCCAATTAAAAAAAAAGAAATGAGACATCTTTGTTTGATCCCTATTTTACAAGGGCAATCAACCTTTTGTCATTAGGCATGATGCTAGCTATAGGTCTTTTGTAGGTGCTCTTTATCAAGTTAAAATTGTTTCCTTTGATTTTTAGTTTACTGAAAATTTTTATCATAAATGTGTGTTTTTTTCCAATGTTTTCTCTTTCTGTTGAGATGATCATGTGATTTTTGCTTTTATTCCTTTAATATGCTATATTAACCTAATTGATTTCCAGTTAAATCAATTTTAATCCTTGAGAAAAATCATGTTTGGTTTTGACCATGGTGAACAGTCTTTTTTTTTTATATGTTGTGATATATAATTTCCTAATATTTTGTTAATTTTTTGTCTGTATTCATATGTGATATTTTGACTACAGCTTTCTTTTTTGTGATGATTTTTGTCTAGCTGTAAGAAAATATTGACCTCATATAATGAATTGGAAATTTAATTTCCTTTTTAAACAGACTAACATTTGCTTTATGTCTTGATATTTCCTTCTCTTATTTTAACTATTAGCCATAGACTCTCACTAAGCACTTCTTTCTTTTTAATTATTGTTAAGCAATGGAGACTGTCAAATGACGACAAGAAATTTTCAAAGTTTGAGAATCACATATACACATACACACACACAAACTTTACAGATATTGTTTTGATATTAATATCCCTTGTTTCTGTTTTTGTAAGACATCTCTTGTTCTCTTCATAAACCTTTTCTTAATCAAGACTCTTCACCAGGATATGAATATAAATATTCTGGTGGGTGGAACAATATTTCAAGTCAGTTATGTTAAGGAAGGACCTCATAGATTTTATAGCTTGCTTAAGAAATTATTGCTTTACCATTATATTTTTGCCTTGGTTTTATGGTCAATCACTTCTTTTCTTCAGAATTAACATATAAATAATGGGAGTAAAAACTCATTTTCAAACTTCTTTTTAAGTCTGATATTTAATTTTGCTAAAAAAAAATCTATGAACAAATTGCCATTATCTTAAACATAATCATAAAATATATTTCAGAAAAAATTTCTAATGAACTGTAATATTATATTCATTGAATAGAACTTGTAACATAGAATACATTTTTGTTAAAAATTTCTAGGTCTGCTTATTCCAAATATGGTGACATTCAAGTATTTCTTAGAGTTTGTGATTTTTGATTCTGATTCTAATACTCTATACCCTCTCAATTCAGTTCAGTTCAGTTGCTCAGTCGTGTCTGACTCTTTGCGACCCCATGAATCGCAGCACGCCAGACCTCCCTGCCATCACCAACTCTCTCATACTTTACTTTATTACTTCCTTATTTTAGGTAATTCTTTAAATAGTCTATAATTTTATCTTTACCCTGAAGATATAATATTCCATGTGGACACAATTTATGAAATAACCATGAAATCATTCATTATTCATTCAACACATATTTATTGGACATCTACTCTGTTCTAGCAGACACCAGAGATATAGTCACAAATAAAGCAGAACAGGTTTCCCACCTCATAGAGCTTTTATTTTAGAGGAGCACAACAGACAAAAAGCAAATATAATGATCATTACTCTGAATAAAAATAAATATAGTTGGAATAGCAAATAGCAGAATGGGATAGTCAAGCAAGACTTCTTTGGTAAGGATAAATGAATTACATGAGTCAGTAAGCCTGGCAGACATCTTGGAGTTTATGGCTAAAGAAGGATATGGTGTGTGTCCCACTGAGGAGGAACAGTGCTCTAGTTGAAGAAAAGTGAGTAGGTCAGGGAGGTTGAACTGAACAGTGAAGAGAGATGAGCTCAGAGTAGAAGGAAGACCAGATCAAGTAGGCTGTGTCAGCCATTGTGAGAACTTTAGATTTTATTCTTCATGAGATGGGAAGCTGCTGGGGTACTGAGGCAGGATGATATAACTTGCTTACTTTTTAAAGTAATAGTTGGAAGGAAGGAAAGTAAGAAGGTAGAAAAGAGAAAGAAAGAACAGACTTCAAGAAGGCAAAAGAGGAAACAGGAAGATCAGAGCAGCTTCAATAATTTAAAAGGAGATAATAGTGGCTTTGCATAAGGTTGTAGGAGTAGATACGGGGAGAAGAACTGGATTACACGTGTTTTTTTTTTTTTAAGATTACACTAGCAGGATTTATTGATGGTAAGGCAAAAAGTGTAAGACAGGGAGAGTCAAGGATAATGACAATGTTTTTAGCCTGAGTCATCGGGAAAGACTGAAATGCCATATACTGAGATGAGAAAGACTAAGAAAGGGAAAAACAAGATTAAAAAGGGAGAGAGAAATCAAACATTGGTTTGATAAGTATTAAGATATTTAAACTGAAGGATGAGCATGCTAAAAAAGAATTAAGTGTTTACCTGTAAGGTCTCTGTATATTTAGAGAAAAATAACCATGTGCCATTATTTGGGTTGCAGGTTGTCTACCTTCACAACAACAATATCTCTGCAATCGGCTCTAACGACTTCTGCCCACCCGGATACAACACCAAAAAGGCTTCTTATTCAGGAGTGAGCCTTTTCAGCAACCCAGTCCAGTACTGGGAGATCCAGCCATCCACCTTCCGATGTGTCTACGTGCGCGCTGCCGTTCAGCTTGGAAACTACAAGTAGCTCCCAAGAAAACCCTCATTTTTATAACCTGGCAAAATCCCATTAATGTCATTGCTCGGAAAAAAAAGAAAATTAGATACTGAAAATCTATCTGCAATGTGGATGTTTTTCCCACATGACTTATTATGCATAAAGCCAAATATGCAGTTTAAATAATTGCCTACAATAAAAAAAATATTTTGCCTGCCATTTTCAGAATCCTTTTTTGAAGCTTATTATTGATGTTAACTGAGCTATTGCAGATATTCTTATTTTACTAAATGTAAAATTTGGAGTAAACAATTTTAGTAGAGCATTTAATTTCCAGAAATAATCAAATAAAGATGGTATCAATCTTCTGTAACTCACGGCGGGGGATTAGCTCCGTTGACATAGTCTAGCAATGTATTCATCCCCATTAGTATTGATAAAGCCTCATTTGAGTGTGTGAATTCAATCCAGGCTATGTAAAATTTTTGCTAATGTCATTGTTTTGAAAAAAATAAATTCACAAGTACATTTAAAATTGCTATTGTATAAAGGTGTAATTTTAAATCATCCCTAAACTCAATCTGCTGAAGAGAGTAGACATTGCTTTCTTGATAAAAACAGCATATCTTTTCATGTTCTCAGATTTGTATCCTGTCCTTTGATGTTTGTGTATTATAACTTACTTGATCTATATTCAGTGTTAAGCTGATAAGGCACAAAACTGACTTTTTTTATTCGTCTATAAAAAGAATATTTTCAGTTACTGGATACTAAATTGGTTTTAAAACTTTATGTATAATCAATCTGCTCACATAAACATTTCTGTCCTTACTAGATGTATTAGAAATATTTCGTGCATTTAGCTAAACCTTCGGTTTTATAAATTCTTTTGTGTAGAATTTAAAAATAGCTATCAAAGCAGATCATTCAACAAGTCTGGGGAATGGGCTGCTTTACCAAGAGTAAATATTTATCAAAAAGTACGTGTATGATATCAATGTCTAATAAGCAAACACGTGAGAAGAGTTTATGTCTTCTATAACCTTGTATGTTTTCTGATTGTAAATACTGCGACCCAAACTGGTTTAAACTATGAAAGGGAATACAAAACAGTCTTGCTAGTAGATGAGCCTTTATCAGAGTTTCTCATCAATTCTTTCAGCTTTTGCCTTCCTGCATTACTTTTTCAGACTGTGAAATATGAACTTCTTATGGCTGTGAGATATGAACTTCCTCCATCATTGACCCCCAGACAAGAGCATATTAACACAAAATTCCAGGAAAAGTCATGAGATTGTCCCTCACTATTACATACAAACTTCACAACCCTGTAGAGTAAATACTATCGTTATCCCCATTTTGTAGAAAAGTCAACTAAAATTAGGAGAAATTTAGTAACTTTCCCATAGTCAAATACCTGGGAAGTGCCTGGCAACAGAGCTTTCTCTTTAAATCTTTGCACAAATCAGGGTCTGGTAGAAAACAGAATTCACCCTAGAGAATTTAAATGAAAGCAATTTGATGACGGGGCTGTTCTAGAGTGTGCTCAGAGTTAGCCACAGGACACAAGGGATGGTGAGGCACCTAGGAATGGACAGTGGAGGAAAGGCATTCCCACCCATGTGGCTGATGGACAGGAGAAGAACTGAATTTCTGGAGCTAAGTGAGAGAGGATGCGTCCAGGGAGCCATGTTCCTGGTGGGACGCAGTACCCACCAGAGGTGAAGAACTGAAGGAGGGTAACTACCTTTCCTCCCACTTCAGGTCCTCCCACTGATCAAACTTAAAGGGAAGACAACCCTTAAAGAAAACCAGAGAGATTAAGCCTCCTCCTGGGCTGACTGGGGAGCAGAGGGGAATGGATCTCTTTAAGACATTCAGAATACTAGCCCAAACACTGTAATTCTATCTGTAGGGTCACTGAATCTGTTCCACCAGCCTCAGCTAAGCATGAGCTTCCCTGGTGGTAAAGAATCTGCCTGCCCGTGCAGGAACATAAGAGACGTAGGTTTGATCTCTGGGTCGGGAAGATCCCCTGGAGGCAGACACAGCAAACTACTCCAGTGTTCCTGCCTAGAGAATTGCATGGACAGAGGAGCCTGGTGGGCTACAGTTCTCGGGTTGTAGAGTGGGACACGACTGAAGCGACTTAGCATTACGTTTGCATTGTAGGTCATCCCAGGCAGTTTTTCTGACCCCGATTATTTTAGACTTTTCTGCATTGAGCAGAGGTGCTAATGCAGAGGTACATTAGCAGAGGTGCTAATAAAGACAAAGTAAGTGATTGAAGTCGCTCAGTCATGTCCGACTCTTTGCAACCCCCTGGACTGTAGCCCACCAGGTCTCTCTGATGTCCATGGGATTCTCCAGGCAAGAATACTGGAGTGGGTTGCCATGACCTCCTCCAGGGCATCTTCCAGACCCAGGGATCGAACCCACTTCTCTTATGTCTCCTGCACTGGCAGGCAGGTTCTTTACCAGTAGCTCCACCTGGGAAGCCCCAATAAAGACAGAAATATTTGACAAAACTTTGTCAAATGATTAGCTAAATCTGATTTTCCGTTGTGAAACACTAGACTGCTTTTATAATGGCTTTGACTAAAGCAGAGTTTACTTATTGAAAGAAATGTGGTTAGTGTCAAAAATAGAAGTGTAAACAGAAAACGCACACTGTCAATATTAATGGGCAGTCAATTATGTATTGTACATAAATATAGCAGAAAACAAAAATAATATTTTCATAATCATGAGGGTCATAAGAATCAAAGCTTGAGCCTAAGCTGTTTTGGTTAAAATCATATTCTCCTCATACCAGTTATTGCCTGGGATATGCAAAGCTCTGTAGGAGCAGTTTAATTATGTGGCAGACTCCCATGAAGTGATTATGCTAGTGATTTTTATTCATAATCTGTTATCAGTCCATAACTGGAAGAAGCTATTTACTGCTTTATCATACTCTATTCATTTTTTTGTTCATTCATTTATTCAATAAACTAGCACTGAATGTATTGCAGACATCTTGGTAGAAAGATAAGAATGACAATAATAACAGTAGCAGAAATAGACATTTATGTTTGGAGTTTATTCAGTGCATACAACAAATTGTCAGCTTTCGTATTTGGCTCTTTAAGGACCATGTCTACTTATCACAAAAATTCCATAAGTCTGTGTTATTCCATTTCACAGATGATGAAATTGAGATATTGGAAATTCAGGGTCAGAATCATAGTCCTGATCAGGTTAGAATCAGCATTTGCTTTTGCAAAAATTTATATAGTTCATAGCATGTCAAAACCAAAGGTGATAGTCTTAAAAACTAAGAAGGGAATCTATTCATGGTTCTCAGAATTTCCTCTGTGTTAATGGGTTAGAGTATTGAGGTGCAGTTTCCATAAAAATAATCACTGTAATTTATTAAATATTATGATTTAACTGTATATAAAGCATCCTATTTGGGGTTTCCTTGGTGGCTCAGATGGTAAAGAATCTGCCTGCAATGCAGAAGACCCAGGTTCGATCCCTGGGTTGAGAAGATTCCCTGGAAAAGGGAGCAGCTACCCACACCAGTACTCTTGCCTGGGAAATCCCATGAGCAAAGGAGCCTGGCAGACCACAGCTCATAGGGTTGCAAAGAGTTGGACACAACTGAGCGACTAACACACACACACAAAGCATCTTATTTAATATTTACAACAGCTCCGTGGACTATATCTGGTTATTTAATATCCCTTTTACAAATGGAGCCCCAGAGAAGTCAAGTAATTTTCCCATGGATACACAGCTTGTAAGTAAGAAAACAAATTATCCATCACTTCAATGTGTTATCTTCTGCTTCTTTAAAATAGATCATACCCAACAATGAGGAATCACTGAACATCTCCCATAGAATGTAGGGATATAAAATAATGGACAATCTTACCAGTTAAAATTTGTGTCTTCGCTTTTCAAAAAGGATACATTTGTTCATGAAAAATTGAAAATATTCTTCAACAACACTGTTCAATTTTGAAACTGGTCTATATCAATAGTGTTCAGGCCTGTATCCACTAACCAAACATTACTGTGGAGCATGAGAAATGTGAAAGGATTGAAGAACTTACTTTTAAATTTTATGTAATTTTAAGTTAATAGCCATATGTTGATATCATAATGGAGATCATAGTCTTAATAATCACAATGATTTTAAATATGATTTTCATGGTAATGAGTGAATTTCTATTCTTGGAAAAATATGTACTAGGTCTGTGTCAGACACTGGAGATACAAGTAATAAGACACCATCTTTGACTTTAAAGTGATTGGAGTTCAACAAAGGACACAATCTTTTAATCAAACAACAGAAATTCAGAGGAATAAATTTTATCATAGGAATGTATGCAAATTACAGCAGTGGTTCACAAGAGGGATGGTCACCTCTTCTAAGAGCAGGAGAATGAGAACAGAGGAGCCTGAAAAACTTCACAGGTAGGGACTGAAATGGGTTTTGATGATTGTATGAGCCTTCCACAGGGAGATTTGGGGGCTATTCAAGGCAGAGAGTAAGTTCAACCACTCAGAGGTATACCTAGCACATTGTCTGATCCTCTGGCATAAAGGAAGGCTTTCTGCTATTTCTTTACCTTCTTCTGAAGCAGAGGCAGTGGTTTATAGTTACTTATGGTTTACACTGGAGAAGGCAATGGCACCCCACTCCAGTACTCTTGCCTGGAAAATCCCATGGATGGAGGAGCCTGATAGGCTACAGTCCATGGAGATGCTAAGAGTCCAACACAACTGAGCAACTTCACTTTCACTTTTCACTTTCATGCATTGGAGAAGGAATGGCAACCCACTCCAGTGGTCTTGCCTGGAGAATCCCAGGGACGGGAGAGCCTGGTGGGCTGCCGTCTATGAGGTCGCACAGAGTCGGACATGACTGAAGCGACTTAGCAGCATGGTTTACACAGAGCTGAGGATAACATTAGGGAAAGAGGCTTTGTTTTTTCTTTCCACAGTCTTATCGGTACACAAAATATCAGTTTTCCAGAACGTTCAATAGGAAGAAAGAAATGTCTTTCTTCTTCTTTTCTCTCATATTTCTCAAGAGGTCCTACTCTCATGACTACAGTGAAAAGTTCATTTCTATTGGAAGGCATTTGGTGTTCAAGGTCATCTCTGGACATTTTTTTTCAGAGCTGGAATGCTATACTGTCCTCTCAAGTACGGCATCCTTCATTCTGTAACCTGCCTCCTGGAGAAGAAATGTTTGCAGCTACCCTGCTGCTTAACCTACAGCTGGGGTAGGGTTGGATAGAGAGAGAACCATGGGAAAGATTTTGGACTTTTCTCTGCAAGGCAGATACTCAAACCTACCTTTTCCAGTGGTAAAGCTATTTTTAATTTTTTTCCAATTCATGGGAAAGAGGCCTGACCCTTCAGAATCCCACTGCTAGGTATCAGCACAACTTTTTTTTTTGAATATCTTTTCTTTGAAAAAAGGAAAAATGTAGTTCATTTGCTTGATTTCAACATTATCTGTTTACAGGACTTAAGAGAGTTATTTAATCTTCTTATTGAGGCAATATAACTCTAATCTCTGTCTCTGTCTCCAGCATGGCCTCTTTCTCTTTTGTGTCTGTTTTTACAGTATTGGATTAAGTCCCATTCCAACTCAGTATGGGCTTATCTTCATCGCATCTCCAAAGACTGTTTCCAAGAAGATTACAGTCACAGGTACTAGGGGTTAGATCTTGAAACTGTCTTTGAGGGGATGTAATTAAACCATTAACACTCACTTTCTTTTTATCTTTATAAAATTTTTTATTTATTTTTCTTTTTATTAACACTTTTGTTTGACTGTGTTGGTTTACCTAAGAGGTTGGAAAGTATGAATTTGCTCCTGACCCTTTGTGGCTGGGTAAACCACACATTCTGCTAGCTTAAGCTGCACACCTTTTTATCCTAAGGGCTGAGCATAGTATTTATGAATACTGAACACAGTATTTATGTTCTTTTAATGCACTCCTCATCAATGACCTTGACCTGGCAATGAAAGTACCTATGTCTTTTTCATCACATAAATCAGGAGTAACCTGGATGTTCACTTTTTTTTCCTGGTTCACTCATTTTACTGAGTCATGCCTACACCTTCCTTCTCTTTTTTTCCTCCTCCTTCTCCGTAATACAATTCCTCATTCCACATTTTCCTATAGCTGCAGCTGCAGGATCTCATTGCCTTGTCTTCCAGGCAAACAAAGAAACGCCTGATCCCTTAAGTAAACTAAAAACGTGTATACAACACTTTCTCACTCATCCAGAGTTCCAGTGAGGGCTGTTCCAAGATTGCGCCTCAATGTACACTGTTAACTCTTGACAAGACTTCATCGCCCTGCAGCCTCTCCTCCTGTGACACATGTTACAGGTTGTTGAGTTGATATTTCATTTCTGATTTTGCTGCTCACTTTTTAATTCCTATACTCATTGCTAAAGAATTTCTTTTGGGGATCTGTTCATGTATTCCAATGCACCATCTGTCACCGTTATTTCGAGTCACAGGTCTGTGACAGACTGTCAATTTCATACTACAAAGTGTAACAGTGGAAAAAAAAGAAAAATCAAGAGAGGGAAAACACTAAACTTGTTAAAAATCAAACATAAACATCAAGGAATGTAAAACAACCTTTCAATAGAGTTAAGTTTGAAGAGAAAGTCCATATGTCTGCCACTCCCACCTCCACAATGCAAGATAACCAGAACAGGACTGAATGAGTTGCTTACCAAGTACATGACTCTCAACTATTGATTAACCATTGATGAACAGACAACTTGCTCCCCAGACACCTTACTCCAATAGAGATTCTGAGGGCTAAGTTCATACTCCCAGGCTTCACAGACAAGCGTAGGAACACAAATCAATTTTTAAATATACACAGACATCAAGTAATCCAACCCTTCTATCCAGGTCTGATATATCTGCCAACACATATCACCTTATTTATTCAACATATATTTATTAAAGACCTACTGTGTTTTTCACATTGCCCTAGGGGTTGACATAGAGCAATGAGCGATGTCTCACTCAAAGACAGCAGACGTCACAGTGGGAGGAGACTTTCTGGACATGAAAAATAAAACGGACGAAAGTCAAGGACCAGGGAATAGGCAGTATGAGAAGGGAACTTGCTATTTTATATAGCATGGTCAGAAGAAGACCTTAAGATAAAGTGACATTTGAGCAGAGCTATGGAGAAGGCAATGGCACTCCACTCCAGTACTCTTGCCTGGAAAATCCCATGGACGGAGGAGCCTGGTAAGCTGCAATCCATGGGGTTGCTAAGAGTCAGGCACGACTGAACGACTTCACTTGCACTTTGCATTTTCATGCATTGGAAAAGGAAATGGCTACCCACTCCAATATTCTTGGCTTGGAGAATCCCAGGGACGGGGAGCCTGATGGGCTGCCATCTATGGGGTCTCACAAAGTTGGACACAACTGAAGCGATGTAGCAGCAGCAGCAGCATGAAAAATGGAAGGAAGCAAAGCAAAAAAAAAGGAGCCAGAAGTTAAGAAGATGGGTGGTAGGTTCTAGTAATAGCAGAGAGATCAAATGTGAGCAGGTAAAATGAATAAAGAGAGGCAATATATGGCATGAGGTCAGAGAGGCAATGGGAACCTAAATCTGGCAGGACTTTAAGACTATCTTTTCCTCTGAGCAAGACAAGAGGCTATTGAAAGGTTTTCAGTAGACAACTGACTTGATTCAACTGTCTATGAAAAGGTACCTCAAGTTGCATGGGCTGTAGAGCAACAGGGATGGACCTAGGAGGGCTCTTTATCAAGAAAGAAGTGATAATAGTTTTGACCTGGTTAATATCAGACAAGGAAGTGAGAATGGGGTCAAGATATGAAATGTTTTGAAGCTACAGAGGACTGGATGGCTGAGAGATCAAATGGGGTGTGAGAGAGAAAGAAGAGAGACAGAGATGACTCCAAGAATTTTGGCCTGAGCCATGGGGAGGATGAAGTCACCCTCGCCTGGGATGGAAAACACTGAGGAGGCTGGGGTGGATGAAATGAAAAGTCTGGTTTGGGATTTGTTCTTTTAAGATGGCTATTCAGTTTCAATGAGGAGGTATAAAAGAAGCTTTTGATCTAGGCATCTGGAGCTCCAGGGAGAGGGTTGGGTTGTAGACATAAATTTGGGAAACGTCAGAATATAGATTACCCTCCTTTATCAGCACAGAAATGACTTGACTTTACCCAAACTAAGCAGTCATACTGTACATCTTAGCAACACATTTTATAGGGCCAGTTCTGGCCTCTTGCAATGTTCTTGTGGTTTCTAAGATAAATAAACATATTATATGTTTCCCTCTGGATGCCTTTGCTAAGATCCTGTCAGCATTTCCAAAACTGTCCTTGCTTGAACAACACCACGAAGGAAAAACCTCTTGAGGAGAAAGCATTTTATTTTTTTGAAAAAATTTCTGTGTTCTCTCTTCTGTGTTTAAAATTGTATAAAAACACAGTCTAGTTTCTGTTTCCCTCAAGAGTTCACATTAACACAAATACAGCTTGGTGCCTGCCTTGAATGTGGATTAATAACTTGCTGGTGGTTTGACAGTTATGAGTAAACAGTCCTGTGCCGTAAAGAAAGTATATTTTTGAAACTATAGGAGGTCTCGGTGGGCGTCAGGCCTTGTACCAGCACATCTAACTAGAAAACCACAAAAACACAAACCAGTTCCACAGCTGGTCATTATTTCACGAAATCCCAGCATAGACAATTCTTTTATAACTTATATTGATCACCGGTTTATGAAGAACACATGAAGTCACTTGTTCTGGCGTTGATACATGAAAACTATAAAACATTTCTTGTGAAACAAATTACTTTTTCTCATCTTTCCACAACACCAGTTATGTGTTGTGTGAGTGTGTCTGTCTGTGGAGGGGTGGTATCTTCTTGCCATCTTAACATGCTTATTAGAAAGAAAGTGGCTTCCCTGCTGACTCAGTGGTAAAGAATCTTCCAGCAATCCAGAAGACTGCCTGTAATACAAGAGTTGTGGGTTGGATCCCTGGGTCAGGAAGAATCTCTGGAGAAGGGAATGGCAACCTACTCTAGTATTCTTGTCTGGAGAATTCCATGGACCGAGGAGCCTGATAGGCTATAGTCCATGGGGTCACAAGAGTCAGACACAACTTAGTGACTAAATCACCACCAAGAGAGGGAGGAAAATTTTAATTAATTTGCTCATTCATTCATGTATTCACTTAATTCACATATTTATTGAAAACTTAGAATATGACTGGAACTATGCTAGGTCTGGAGAAAATAAAAACAAAAAATGTATATTTTATTTCCTGCAGTCAAAAATGATGGGATGTGAAAGTGCGATATTATTTCAATAAACTTTAAAAGTGAATAAAAGGATATCTGAGAAGATTCTGAGAGGAAATGAAAGTCAAAAGTATTGTGTCTCTGTTCATGATTAAAAATTATAAGGTTAAACAAATTTCCTGTGGCTGCCTTTGACTTCAGGGAAAAAACATCTGGAATGCTGTGAGAAACACCAGGCCACCTACAACTCACAAAGCTTTTTCTGAGGTCTAGGAAATGATAAACAAAGCTTATGAGACCAGATGTTCATGAATGTTGTTATTTTGATTAAGATCCTTCTCATACCAGCTGGACTGACACATGCATTTTCCCCCCCACTCTGGTATTTCTTCCCGAGCTTCAGCAACTCTCATTGATAAAGATACTAGCAATCTGTTTACCTAAGATGAGGGACAACAGAGTTCATAGATTCTGAAATGGAAAGTTAGTGCAGAAAACAACTACTCCTTACTGGGCTGTACAACACAGCTGGGATGTCAAAATTTCTGTCACATCCATAAGGCCTACATTTTCTCATATATCTAGGGTCCCCCTTGGACTCCTTTCGAGAAAGAATGCCTTTGACCCTCGTGGGCAAGAATTGAAAATCAGCTAATAATATAAACACAGTTTTTTTTGTAGATTGCTAGAACTCTTTGACTTCGGTCCTTTTTGACTCTGCAGATAGTAAACTGATTTGAAGTTGTTTCAGCTTATTTTTTCACCTGGGCAAACATATATTTTTGCCCTGTTTTATTGATATATAATTGACATATGACATTCTATTTAAAGTGTGTAATTGACCCTTGAACAACATTAGTCTGAACCATGCAGGTTCCCTTACACACAGATTTTTTTCAGTAAAAACATATAGCATGATCCACAGTTGATTGAATCCATGGGTACAGAATAGCAGTTGTAGAGGACTGACTGGGACTTGAGTCTCCATAGGTTTTAGTTTCTGTGGGAGGTCCTGGAACTCATCCCTCATGAAAACCAAGGACAGCTGTACAACATAGTGATTTGGAGTTCACTATATATATATATTTATATATATATGGGCTTCCCTGGTGTTTCAGATGGTAAAGAAGCCTCCTGCAATGACGGAGACCTGGGTTTGATCCTGGGTTGTGAATATCCCCTGGAGGAAGGCATGGCAACCCACTCCAGTATTCTTGCCTTGAGAAGCTTCATGGACAGAGAAGCCTGGTTACAGTCCAGGGGGTCACAAAGAGTCTGACATGACTGAGCAACTAAGTATATATTGTGAAACAATAACCACAATAAGTTTAGTTAACATCCATCTATTTATATCCATTCTCTGGGTTTTCTCTCAGTAGCAATAATAACAATAGCAATAGGAATGCTTCTCTGCACTGATATGACAGTGTTTGGTTGACAAGTGTATTCACTAATATAATCTCGTTGCTGTTTTACAACCAGCAGTGGAATTGGTTTACATTCTGCTACACAAAGGAGACAAGGAATAAGTGATTTTAGAAGGCTTCGATAGAGAAATAAAATTAAACATAGGTCTAAACATAGGATTATCCATTGGCAGAGGACAAGGGGTTACACTGCTAACAGAACCAGGAAGATCTTTTCTCCCATTCCATCATCTTATTGGTATCTCCTTTACCCCTTCACTGGCTTACTTCTTCATTCTCCCATTTATCTATTGCCTTCCTTTTATGGACTGAATGTTTGTGACATTCCAAAATTCATGCGTTGAAACCCTATCTAAAGAGATCGTATTAAAAGCTGGGATATTTTTCTCTGAGAACAGGAAATATCAAGAATGAAACTTTATTACTCTATTAAACACTGTACAGAAAGTCCTAGATAATGTGGGAGACAAGAAAACAAATAAAAACATGAAGATTAGAAGGAAGCTGTAAATCCATTTTTATTTGAGGATAAAGTGGACATATCCATAGAAAATACTAAGATGACTAGTAAAATTAATAAATGAATTTAGCAAGATCACAGAATACAAGGTTAATATACAGGAATCAAGTCTGTGTTTACTAGCACCAAAAATCTGGAAAAAGAAACTTTTATTCTGTTTACCTTAGAATTATAAAATGTGTGTTTGAAAACTTTTGAATAAATTTAACAGGAGACATGTAAAAGACCATATACACAGAAAACTACAAAATATCCCTTATAGAAATCAAAGAAGACACTAACAATGAAGACATAATTTGACAGTTCAATATTGTAAGACAGTTGACCTATAGATTCATCACTTTCCTGATAGCTCAGATGGTAAAGAATATGTTTACAATTCAGGTGACCTGGGTTTGCTTCCTGGGTCAGAAGGACCCCTTGGAGAAGGGAATGGCAACCCACTCCAGTATTCTTGCCTGGAGAATCTCATGGACAGAGGAGCCTGGCGGGCTACAGCCCATGGGGTCACAAAGAGTCAGACATGACTGAGCAACTAACAAAATCAATAGATTCATCAGAATTCCAATCATAATTTTAATAAGACTTAATAGAGAAATTGACAAGCTGATTCTAAAGTGTACATGAAAATACAAACGACCAAGTAGATATAAAGATTTTTTTTTCAAGGAAAGTATCAAACATTTATACTCATTTTTTTTTTAAGTTCTATTGATGCTGTGGTGTGGCATTAGTGAAGGGATAGATCTCAAGATCAATTGAACAAAAGAGATCAGCCCAGAAATGAGCCCATGCATATACAGCCAAATGATTTTTACCAACAGTGACAAGGCAATTCAAAGGAGACAGAGACTTTAACAAACGGTCAGGGAACAACTGGATACTGGCATAAAAAACAATGCATATTGACCATTACCTAACACTGTGCGTGCGAAGTCACTTCAGCTGTGTCTGATTCTTTGTAACCCTATGGACTGTAGCCTGACAGACCCCTCTGTCTACGGGAATCTCCAGACAAGAATACTGAAGCGGGGTATCATGCTCTCCTCCAGGGGATCTTCCTCACCCAGGGACTGAATCCGTGTCTCTATGTCACCTGCATTGGCAGGCACGTTCTTTACCACCAGAAACACCTGGGAAGCCCACTTCACCCTCTACATAGAACTTAACTCAAAAGGGATCATAAGTGTAAAAACTAAAACTATAAAATTCTAGAAGAAATCATAGGATAAAGTCTTTGTGACTTGAGGTAAGCAAAGATTTCCTAGATAAGATACAAAAAACATGAACCATAATAGAAAAAGTTGGCAAGCTGGACTTTATCAAAACTAAAATTTTTCCTCTTCAGAAGACATTTTAAGAAAAATAAAGAAAGCTACAGAGATAGCTTGAGATAAAACACTTACAATGCATACATTTAACAAAGTGCTTTTACCCAGAGTGTGTGTGTATGTGTGTGTATGTATATGTATGGGCTTCCCTGGTGGCTCAGTGGTAAAGAATCTGCCTGCAGTACAGGAGTTGCAGGTTCGATCCCTGGGTCGAGAAGATCCTTTGGAGGAGGGCATGGCAATCCACTCCAGTATTCTTGCCTGGAGAATGCCCTGGATGGAGGAGCCTGGCAGGCTCTAGTCCATAGGGTTGCAAAGAGTCAGACACGACTGAAACAACTTAGCACTCACGTGTGTATGTGTATGGACTTCACTGATGGCTCAGTGGTAAAGAATCTGCCTATTCAAATCCTTTGCTCATTGGTTTTAACTGGACTGTTTTTCGTTTTTGTTTTTGATATGAGTTGTATGAGTTATATATCTTGGATATTAACCCCTTATCAGACATATTATGTACAAATATTTTCTCCCAGTCAGTAGGTATCCTTTAATTTTGTTGATGGTTTCCTTCACTGTGCAAAAGCTGTTAAGTGTGATTAGATGTCATTTTTTTTTTTTACTCTTATTTCCCTTGCCTAAGGAGACAGATCCAAAAAAATATTGCTAAGACCGTTGTCAAAGAGCCAACACTATTATTTATCTAGAGTCAGTTTCTGAAAGAGCAAGAGCTTTTATAGTCTCTAAACTTTTGCCTTAGTTAAAATTTTTTTTGCATGAACTTGCAGATTGGAGTTTCAATAAGCTATGTGCAAAAATGGTATTCCATGTGCAGCAATGTAAGTTTGGAAATGGAGAGACAATTCATTTTTATAACATCTCATATAGGCTTTTTGCTTTTGTTTCCTGGTAGAGACCCACAGATGATGCATTTTTGAATTTCTAAGTAATTTTTTAAACTTTCCTCTTTTTATTGTACCTGGAAAGATAAGATGACCAAATGATGGAACCAGAAATGTCTTCCTTAGCTCAGCAAGTTTATATTCTAAAAATCAATATGAAAGATCAGAATGTTGCATGTCACTTAGTTTCCCTGCTCAATATGTAAAAGAATTATTTTTAAAAAGTCAAAAGAAAGAAAAAGATAAGAAGAATATGAAGTGTTTGTTGATGGGCAAAACACCAGTCTGAATGGAGGATACTCAAGGATGAAAAAGCATTGTAAAAATAACTAGAACTTTAGGAAAATTTCTGCAATATAAAATGAAAAAGAGAACTGAATTGGCATGGGGGATCACTGCTTTGAAAATCATTTATCAAGAAAATAGAAACTGAAAACTTCTAAATAGATATTGCAAAAGCATGTATGAAACTAGAGATACTGTTGCTGTTCAGTTGCTAAGTCATGTCTGACTCTTTGAGACCCCATGGACTGCAGCACTCCAGGCTTCCCTGTCCTTCACTATCTCCTGGACTTTGCTCAGACTCATATCCATTGAGTTGGTGATGCCATCCAAACATCTTATCCTCTGCCATCCCCTTCTTACTCTTGCCCTCAAACATTCCCAGCATCAGGGTCTTTTCCAGTGAGTTGGCACTTCACATTAGGTGGCCAAAGTATTGGAACTTCAGCTTCAGCATCAGTCCTTCCATAAATATTCAGGGTTGACTTCCTTCAGGATTGACTGATTAGATGTCCTTGACAGTCCAAGGGATTCTCAAGTGTCTTCTCAATTGAAAGCATCAATTCTTTGGTGCTGAAACAGAGAGAAAGAGAGAACTGGGTGATGGACAGAGCTTAAAAAATGAAAATACATTATGAGAAAAATAAGATATTTTTAGAAACAGTAAAGATGTAAATCAACACTGCAGAAATAAAACAAAGGAAATAGACAAAGATACGAATAGATCAATGGGATGACAAATAAAAACCGAAAGAGGAAACTATCCCTTAGGTAAGTGCTGTTCTTTAAAAATAAACTAAGTCAAATAGTCCAAAATAAATAAAGCCAGAATAGGAGAAACATCTTCTGAGTTGAAGACTTGAATATGAAGCTTACTGGGATGTGAGGGAGTGGGGCATGAAATATGAATGGAAAAAAATATTAAATTTTTTAAGACTTTTTAAGAAACCTGGTAATGTACTTAAAAAATGAACATAACACCAACCACAAAAACATCACACAAATATAATGTGAAACAAACAACAAATAAGAGTCTTTCCATAGGTGGGAAACTATTACATGTGCCTTGGACTTCTCTACAGCACCAACTCCAGAAGAACATGGAGCAAAATTTTTAGTATTTTGAAAATTTTCTGACTATGCCTATGTACTCTTTTGTGTTATTCCCCTGAGGCTTGGCAATTTATAAATATTTGTTAACTGAATTCAGAAGGAATAGATAAAAATACGAGTAGAGAAAACCTTCTAAAATCACTAGGGAACACAGTAGTGTGCTGTAATAAACCCACAGAATTTTAAACAAGGAGTATCAGTTTTACTTATTAAGTAGGAATTAGTGTACCTGTTTTTCAACTAATCATTATTAATATTCTTAACTTCTTGTTGTCCAAAAGAATGAAATATGATTTTCATTCCCTCCACATTATTGAGATAAATCAAACATTTCTTGTCAATATGATAGAGTCATTGATTAGTTCACCCAAAGTTTGGGAAGCTTTTATGGTAATCCATCAGTAGTAGTGAAGTCGCTCAGTCATGTCCGACTCTTTGGGACCCCGTGGACTGTAGCCTACCAGGCTCCTCCATCCATGGGATTTTCCAGGCAAGAATCCAGGAGGGGGTTGCCATTTTCTTCTCCAGGGTATCTTCCTGACCCAGGGACTGAACCTAGGTCTACCACATTGCAGGTAGACGCTTTTACCATCTGAGCCACCAGGGAAGTCACAAACATAGCATCCAAAGTACCTCTCAGTAAGCCCCCTTTTCATCAGCTCTGCTATCAACCAGTTCAACACCATCATCCCTCACCTGAGATGTGACATATTCTGAGTGATCTTCATGCTTCTACTTGCCCCCCGCCATTCCACTTCTACACGATCTATAAGGCTTTACATGAATACTGTCTTGTCCAAACTTCTTCACTTAACTCTCACTTGTAACATACCAAGCTGGTCCTACCTCAGGGCATTTATATTTGCTCTTTCCTCTGCCTAGGGCACTTTTATCCATGCTCAAATGCTGTTTTCATGCCCATCATTTATAAAACAGGATATATTTTCATCAATTTCCATCTGTTTACCTTATTTTATTTTTCATAGTACTTACACTATCTTCTGACATTGTCCTGTTTACTTATTTACTATCTTTTCCCCCCAAATAAGCTCCTTGAGGGCAGGGACCTTGTCTATCTTGTTCTACTTCTTCACTTAACTCTCACTTGTAACATACCAAGCTGGTCCTACCTCAGGGCATTTATATTTGCTCTTTCCTCTGCCTAGGGCACTTTTATCCATGCTCAAATGCTGTTTTCATGCCCATCATTTATAAAACAGGATATATTTTCATCAATTTCCATCTGTTTACCTTATTTTATTTTTCATAGTACTTACACTATCTTCTGACATTGTCCTGTTTACTTATTTACTATCTTTTCCCCCCAAATAAGCTCCTTGAGGGCAGGGACCTTGTCTATCTTGTTCATTGCAATATGCCAAGAACAAGGGCTAATTGTAAATATTGGACATTCCCTATATCTTGAGCAAATGAATGAAAGATTAACTTAATGAATGAATGCCAGAGCAAAGATCATATGGTTAAATGATATACTCTCACTCACAACTCAGAAAGTTTGAAATTATTATTCAAAACTGCAAACTCGTTGCTTTTCTTTACCTTCTTTTCCTTAATTTGGTCTTCAGAGTGAAACAGTTAATAGAGATATTTTTAAACAATCTTCCAGAAGGATCTGAGGGAGTAGCCAGGATTCTAGAAGGCAAGGAAAGGAATATGTTCAAGGTGGCACAAGATTAGCATTGGTGGCTCAGAGGGTAAAGCATCTCCTGCAATGCAGGAGACCTGGGTTCGACCCCTTGGTCAGGAAGATCCCCTGGAGAAAGAAATGGCAACCCACTCCAGTACTCTTGCCTGGAGAATCCCATGGACAGAGAAGCCTGGTAGACTATAGTCCATGGGATCGCAAAGAGTTGGACACGACTGAGTGACTTCACTTTCTTTCTTTTCTTTCTAAAGTGTTCATCACTTCTTGTATCTGCCGTATGAAACAGGTGTGTCCTGGTAGGATTTGTGATACTGATAGTTCACTTTTTTTTTTAAAACAAGATTACTTCCATTTAGCCATAAGTTTCCAAAGAATAATTGACTGAAGAGAGGGGGTAGGGGAGAGAGGGAGAGAGGAAGAAGGAGGAGGAGAGGAAAAAATAGTAGTAGTAAAAGGACAAGGAAGAGGAAGAGAAGAAGAAAGAAAAGGAAAGGAGGAAGGAAGGAGAAGAGACAAAGAAGAAAGAAAAGAAGCCTCCATTTCAACAGCTGGATTAAATTAGAAAACCAAATGAAATTCTCTGGGTTGGGTTCTGAAGCTAGAAAGTGGCAGTTGTGGTGAAACACCACATTATTTTCAGCAAGCAAAATGAGGGGAAATCACATCTGTTGTCCTGGGGTCTATAAATGTTGGTGAGTTAGACAGACAGATACCTTAGGGAACAGTCCTCAGGAATTCTGATCATTACTGATGAAATGGAAAATTAGAGTTAATGAAGTTTAAAAACAGTCACCTAAAAGATTCCATTTTGCAAACTGAGCCAGGATTTGTTTGAGGTTGGCTTGTGTTTACATGAGGCATAATGTCTGAAAAGCTTCCTTTGGTCATCAGATGGTACATCTATTTAAAACAGCATTTTTTTGAGGTGAGGAAATGCTGAGCACCCAGAGTACTTTCTTCAAAATAAATATGGGCATGAAAATGAGGGAAGATGTTCTTGACAAAATGTATCATAATATTTATCATATTATTTGAAAATGTGATATGCAGAAATTCATAGCATTAAAAATTGAAATTATTTGTTTATCTTTTCTCAGATTTGAAATACAAAGTATAAATTCATTTTTAGAAACTACTATGATTGTCAAAGTATGAAAATTAAATGAAATGGTTGAAAGTTTTGGGCTCCCCACGTGGCGCTAATGATAAAGAATCCTCTTGCCAATGCAGGAGGCACAGGTTTGATCCCTTGGTCAGGAAGATTCCCTGGAGAAGGAAAAGGCAACCCACTCCAGTATTCTTGCCTGGAAAATTCCACGGGCAGAGAAGCCTGGCAGGCTGCAATCTATGGGGTCGCAAAGAGTTGGACACAACTGAGTGACTGGGAACACACACAAGGCTTTATCCAAAATGCCCACATAGCTTTAACAGGCACACTTTTCATTTTATTTCTGGTTGGAATAAAAAAACATAAATAAGATAGAGAATTAGATCATAATTACAAAAAAAACCCATAGAATAATGGATTCTCTATCTGCATTTAGGAATTTGCCATTATTAAAATTTTCTTAGATGATTATTTTGATATTAGGTTATGTAAAATTATGTGACTAGAGATAAAGAAATCTTTAGTTCAAGGAGATAATTGTGTCAGTGAATTCATTTTAACACGTCGTTCTTAGGTATGTATTCTGACGCAAGAACATACAGTTATATCATTGCAAAGAGAGATTATGAATTTATATATTATACTTTTACTGATTTATTTGAATAAAAATGTTTCTTCTTTTTTCTTTGTTTTTTTAAAAAATTATTTAGTAATTTTTAATTTTTTAAATTAACACTGAAAACATTTTGTATTGAGGTATGGGTATAATTTTAGCAATATATTATATTCCATTATATGAGCTTATTTACAATAGTCACTTAAACATGGTTTTTGTCCTTTAAATTAGAAATTCTTCTAACTTTCTTTTATTTTTTTATGGAAGAACTTTTCAATTTTTAGTTTTGCTCACAAACTTTTAAAAATATTCTTCCTTTGAATTGGCTCACATGCTCTTCCAACTTTCTATTACCATAAAGTAATATATAATGTTTAAAAATCATATATTTTATAAACATTTATTGTCCTGATTATAAATCACTTATTTTGATATCTAGATATGGAGATCACTGCATCAAAGGCTTTGAACATTCCACTACATTTTGCTGAAGAAAAGGTTTTTCTCAAATGGTATTTCATAGGTCTAAAAGATAACTTCTTTTTTCTGCTTACTATTATTTTTGTTGTTTTTTCTTTTTTTTTAACCTAGTTATACTTTACTGACTTCATTATAATGATAAAGATTATAAAGTTCAAAGAAGTTTAAAAAAAACTGCTAGAGAAGAGGAAAAAACCAGCAAATTAATGAAGGAAATAATCCTGCCACCAGTCCTCAAGTCCTGTATTCTTTATCATTTACATGCAAATTTATGGTAATATCATGTTTTAAACTGGCAATGAGAAACTTAAATCTGTGAGATTCGTAGTAAGAATATTTTTGAAACACAAATTGGTTGAGAAGTAGAAGTTTAATACTGCTATGAGGCAAAAGAACCCAACGTAAATGCTTTCATGAGAGAACCTAGGAAGTATGGGGAAATTTGGATTATCACAGAGCCTTTTGGAAAACCTCACATAATCCCAGGACTAATTACCTCCATTATGGTTTAATTTTTAAAAGATATTCATCAGACTCAGAATCAAATTCAGAATCCTTTGGCATGTATAATATTTTAGCTGTGAGTGGGTTAAACCATGATGTTCATGTACTTGTTCATTCATTAAACAAATATTTAAACTCCTACTCTGTGCAGAACATTGTGATAGACGCTGGAGGTATTACAGCGAAAATGACAACGTAAAAAGCAAGTAGGATCACATCCCGTTGAGGAATACACACACACACACACACACACACACACACACACTCACTGACTAAGCAGCTGCTGCTGCTGCTGCTAAGTCGCTTCAGTTGTGTGCGGCTCTGTGTGATCCCATAGAACGCAGCCCACCAGGCTCCCCCATCCCTGGGATTCTCCAGGCAAGAACACTGGAGTGGGTTGCCATTTCATTCTTCCAGATAAGCAGAGAAATAAATAAAAGGCAAATTGTAATAGGTGCTATTGAAATGGAGCAGCACCCTATAGTCAGTCCCTCCATGTCCTCCGCCTGCCTTTTGTCTGTAGAAAAACTTTAATAAGTTTAATCAGAGAAGTGACACAATGCAGAAGCAAACGAAAGCAGTCAAATAAGGCCAAATAACAATAGCTTAGTCATTAAGCAGTCAGGAATCCTTAGTGCCTCCTCAAGGGCTATAGATAATATTCTGAGTTATATCCCTTGAGCTGTTTTACGAATTCTGAAACCCCATCAGGTAGAAGTTAACTACGTGATGGCTAGACTGTAGCTGTAACATAAGTTGCCACAAATCCGAGAGCTGGCCTCTAAGAAAGGGGAGCAAAGCAACCCTGAAACAAGATTAACTGCACTTAGCAGTCAAGATGACGCTGATCTGATCACTACATGACCAATTTCAAGATGATGGTCAGAGCTGACTGGGCTGTTTCTACATGTAGACCCTCCCTCTGCCTATAAACACTCTTGCCCACTGATTGTTAGGGGGTGGGGTTAGTGGGGTGGGGAGAGTTGGCCTTTGGATGGGAGTCTGCCCCTGCCTCATTATTGCTGACTTCTGAAATAATCAACCTTTTCTTTCCACTAACCTTGCCTGTTTATTGGCTCCATTTCTGATAACATTATGACAAAAGCTAAAGGGGAACTGAGACAGACAGCCTGCAGAGAGTAGAGCCACAGGGCTTACATATACTGTGAGGCAAAAGGACCCAACTTAAATGCTTTCATTACATAGCCTAAGAAGTGTGGGGAAATTTGGATTAACACAGAGTCTTTTGGAAAACTTCACATAATCCCAGGACTAACTACCTCCATTATGGTTTAATTTTTAAAAGATATTCATCAGACTCTGAATCAAATTCAGACTTCTTCAGCATATATAATATTTTAGTTGTGAGTAGATTAAACCATTATCTTCATCTACTTGTTCACGCACTCAACAAATATTTAAATTCCTACTTTGTGAAGATATTGTGATAGCTGCTGGAGGTATTACAGTGAAAATAACAGCATAAAAAGCACGTACATTGGAAGACTTGAGTTGGGAGTGGTGGCAAGGGTTGGTGAGAGAACGAGTATCCAATGGGAAATGGAAAATATGAGACAGTATCTCCTCTCTCAAGGATGAGAAGTCAAGGAATTTGGACCCAGATGTCTTGTATATGAGGTCTGATTTTCTTCATCCTTAACATAGACTTAGTAATTTGTGTTTCACTGAGTTTTAATAAGGATTAGTTTAAATAACATGCATGGAAGGGCTCTCTAAATTGTAAATCACTAAGACATTAGTGGTCTTGGTTAGCTTTGTCAAGAACAGTAAACTGGTGAATTTCTCTAGATATCACCACCACCACAAAAGACTCTTAAGAAATAAGGCATTAAAATAAACTGCTTAGATGAATGGATAGGAAAGCTGTGGTATATATACACAATGGAGTATTACTCAGCTATTAAAAAGAATACATTTGAATCCGTTCTAATGAGGTGGATGAAACTGGAGCCGATTATACAAAGTGAAGTAAGCCAGAAAGAAAAAACACCAATACGATATACTAACGCATATACATGGAATTTAGAAAGATGGTAACAATAACCCTGTATGTGAGACAGCAAAAGAGACACAGATGTATAGAACAGTCTTTTGGACTCTGTGGGAGAGGGAGAGGGTGGGATGATTTGGAGGAATAGCATGAAAACATGTATAATATCATATAAGAAACGAATCGCCAGTTCAGGTTCGATACAGGATCCTTGGGGCTGGTGCACTGGGATGACCCAGAGGGATGGTACGAGGAGGGAGGTGGGAGGAGGGTTCAGGATGGGGAGCACGTGTACGCCCATGGTGGATTCATGTTGGTGTGTGGCAGAACAAATACAATATTGTAAAGTAATTAGCCTCCAATTAAAATAAATAAATTTAAATTAAAAAAACACAAACTGCTTAAGGAGCTCTGCATATACAGTAAGATGTGTTTACAGAGACCTGGTGCTTACAGTGACCATCTGCAAGCATGTAATAATGTCTTGAACATATTTCACCACTTCAGTTGGTAAGACTCCTGTATTAGAGGAAGAGGGAAACCTTGGAATTTCATTTAAGAAGAAAGTGACATTTAGAATTGAGGAAGGGAGACGGCTCAAATTTTACTACGGGTTTACTATATCTGAAAAAATACTCACTTTATCTTTTTTACTTTTTCTAAGAAATGCCCCCTAAATGTATACTACAACCATATTTCTTAAGTAAGAGCCATATATAAAAGCTAAAAAATTGAAGTAGTGAATCTAAAAGTGATATACCCCTGCCTTTGTTTGCTTTTCTGTTCTATTTAGTTTTCTTCTGTGTGGAAGACATATGTACTAAATGTATATATAAAAGATATATATACACAATGTGTGTGTGTGTGTATACACTAAATGTATATATATTAAATGTGTATATATGTTTTATATGTGCATTTACATTATATTTTATATTTATATATGTCAGTTCAGTTCAGTTCAGTCACTCAGTCGTGTCCTACTCTTTGCGACCCCATGAATCGCAGCACGCCAGGCCTCCCTGTCCATCACCAACTCCCAGAGTTCACTCAGACTCACGTCCATTGAGTCCGTGATGCCATCCAGCCATCTCATCCTCGGTCGTCCCCTTCTCCTCCTGCCCCCAATCCCTCCCAGCATCAGGGTCTTTTCCAATGAGTCAACTCTTTGCATGAGGTGGCCAAAGTACTGGAGCTTCAGTTTTAGCATCATTCCTTCCAAAGAAATCCCAGGGTTGATCTCCTTCAGAATGGACTGGTTGGATCTCCTTGCAGTCCAAGGGACTCTCAAGAGTCTTCTCCAACACCACAGTTCAAAAGCATCAATTCTTCTGTGCTCAGCCTTCTTCACAGTCCAACTCTCACATCCATACATGACCACAGGAAAAACCATAGCCTTGACTAGACGGACTTTAGTCGGCAAAGTAATGTCTCTGCTTTTGAATATACTGTTTAGGTTGGTCATAACTTTTCTTGTCTCTTCCAGTCCAGCGTTTCTCATGATGTACTCTGCATAGAAGTTAAATAAGCAGGGTGACAATACACAGCCTTGACGTACTCCTTTTCCTATTTGGAACCAGTCTGTTGTTCCATGTCCAGTTCTAACTGTTGCTTCCTGACCTGCATAGAGATTTCTCAAGAGGCAGGTCAGGTGGTCTGGTATTCCCATCTCCTTCAGAATTTTCCACAGTTTCTTGCGATCCACACAGTCAAAGGCTTTGGCATAGTCAATAAAGCAGAAATAGATGTTTTTCGGGAACTCTCTTGTTTTTTCCATGATCCAGCGGATATTGGCAATTTGATCTCTGGTTCCTCTGCCTTTTTAAAAACCAGCTTGAACATCAGGGAGTTCACGGTTCATGTATTGCTGAAGTCTGGCTTGGAGAATTTTGAGCATTACTTTACTAGCATGTGAGATGAGTGCAATTGTGCGGTAGTTTGAGCATTCTTTGGCATTGCCTTTCTTTGGAATTGGAATGAAAACTGACCTTTTCCAGTCCTGTGGCTACTGCTGAGATTTGCTGGCATATTGAGTGCAGCACTTTCACAGCGTTATCTTTCAGGATTTGAAACAGCTCAACTGGAATTCCATCACCTCCACTAGCTTTGTTCGTAGTGATGCTTTCTAAGGCCCACTTGACTTCACATTCCAAGATTTATATACTTATATATGTAAAATTACATAATTATAAAATATGTAACTATGTATTAATACAGTCACATATATGTATTCACATCATATATAAAATAATAATAGGTGTTGCATTTATCACAAAGTAATCATAAGAGCAGTACAGGGAAATATAATTGGAAAGCAAGCAGGAAAAGTGTTAAGAAGGATCTTAATAATATTTATGGACAAAATGATTAGCGTTTTGAGATTTAGAAATGTGGGATTTGTATTTTCAGTGCTTGTGAGCCATGATCCAGTACAACCACCTAACCGTTTTTCTCTTAGATACTCATCCTATTCTTTTTTCTCAAAGCAGTAAAGTGAGATATGACTCACTTAGGGATTCCACTCTGAGTCATGACCATGGCGATCAGAGAAATAAATGCAGACTTGGGAGCACACGCACCCTCCCTCCTGGGACTGGTGGCCAAGTCTAGTGTACAACATCACTTCTGGGAAGAGCAACCCACATGCCCACAAGCAAATGTCTCAGTGTACTTCCTAAGTTACTCCCAAGTCTATTCCCAGAATGGACATTAATCAGACCAGGAACAAATTTATTATGACTTTTTTTTTCCTTGATTCCAAAGGAATATTAAATACACAGATTTGGCAATGTATAACAGCTGAATAATGCTGCTAAAGGTCCTAGCTCAGTTCACGTTCCTAACTGCATGGAGTGGAGTGTGTGTGTGCAGTCATGTCCAACACTTTGCAACCCTGTGGACTGCAGCCAGGACAATCCATGGGATTTTCCAGTTAAGAACATGGGAGTGGGTTGCAATTCCTCCTCCATGGGATCTTCCTGACTTAGGAACCAAACCTGTGTCTCTTGCACCTCCTGAATTGGCAGGTAGGTTCTTTACCACTGTGCTGCCTGGGAGGCCCTAACTATCCTAACTGGATAATAAAAGCTAAAAATAGAAAGCCTAGTTCTCTAATGTTCTCTAATGTTAAAGGATAAATTAAGAAATAGTATACGATGTGGCTATAATCGATTTTTTAAAAACTCTATCAAACATATTGGAAGCCATAGATCTGCAGAGAAGAGTATCTTCTAATCAAACATCTTGGAGATTTTATTTAAATGAACTCATGGGTTTGTAAAATGTTTTGAAACTGTTATAAACATGATAGTGGCTTCTTAGATGCACATCTTCATTCCCAGAAGTTGTGAACAGGTTATATTATGTGGCAGTAAGGAATTAAAATAGCTGAGAAAATTAAGAACTCACTTGTCCTTAAAATGGGCTTCCCAGGGGCTCAGTGATAAAGAATCTGTCTGTTAAGGCAAGAGACTCAGATTCGATCGCTGCACTGGGAAGATCCCCTGGAGGAAGAAGTGGCCACCCACTCCAGTACTCTTGTCTGGAAAATTCCATGGACAGAGAAGCCTGGTGGGCTGCAGTCTGTGGGGTCACAGGGAGTCAGACACACTGAGCACGTGTCCTTAAAATAGATGATTACCCTGTGTTATCTGTGTGGGCCTCATGGAATCACAGGGTCATTACAAATGGAAGAAGTAGTCAGAAGAGCTAATGCCACAGTGATGTGATGTGATGTAAGACTCAAGTGACCGTTGTCAACTCTGAAGACATGGACTTGAGACAAAAAACAAACAAACAAAAACAAAAACATGGATATCTCTAAAAGTTGGAAAAAGCAAGAAAATGAATTGTCTCTTAGACTTCCCCCCTCAAAATGCAGCCCTGTAGATACTTTGATTTTAACCCAGTGAAACTCATTTTGGATTTCTGAGTTTCAGAACTGAAACATAATCAGTTCAGTCGCTCAGTCGTGTCCGACTCTTTGCGTCCCCATGAATCGCAGCACGCCAGGCCTCCTTGTCCATCACCAACTCCCAGAGTTCACTCAGACTCATGTCCTTTGAGTCCATGATGCCATCCAGCCATCTCATCCTCGGTCGTCCCCTTCTCCTCCTGCCCCCAGTCCCTCCCAGCATCAGAGTCTTTTCCAATGAGTCAACTCTTCACATGAGGTGGCCAAAGAACTGGAGTTTCAGCTTTAGCATTATTCCCTCCAAAGAAATCCCAGGGCTGATCTCCTTCAGAATGGACTGGTTGGATCTCCTTGAGTCCAAGGGACTCTCAAGAGTCTTCTCCAACACCACAGTTCAAAAGCATCAATTCTTCGGCACTCAGCTTTCTTCACAGTCCAACCCTCACATCCATACATGACCACTGGGAAACATAATAAATGTATGCTATTTTAAGCCATTAAGTTTGTGATCATTTATTATAGGAGCAATGGGAAAAGTAATCCTGGAGCTCATCTAAGTCCCTCCTCTTCCCTCTGTCTACTCTGGCCTTGGTTCTGTTACTCTAGTGACTGCAGAGTCAACCACTCAAGTAGGGATTCGTTTGGGAGTCATAGCCAACCATCAGGAAGTTGTTCAAAGCCAGCCGGAGATGCTGTGAGATAGCTTTCATGGAGAATTGATGAGTACAGGATCCAACCCAGAGATAAAGAGGACACAGACTCAGGAGCACAGTCCCCAGTGCAGAGGTTCATCAATGAAGATAGGGAAGAACAAAAGAGCCATTATATATTAATCCTTGTAGCTGCTCCTGCCCTACCTAAGCTCCTGGCACCAGGAACATATGTTAAGCTCCACACCCAGATTCCATCCTGGAGTTAAACTCTGAAAGGCTAGAGTGAAGTTGCTGAGTCAAGTCCAACTCTTTGTGACCCCATGGACTGGAGCCTACCAGGTTCCACTTTCCATGGGAGTTTTCAGGCAAGGATACTAGAGTGGGTTTCCATTTCCTTCTCCAGGAGATCTTCCTAACCCAAGGTTTGAACTCAGGTCTTCCACATTGTAGGCAGCAGCTTTACCTACAGTCTGAGCCACCAGGGAAATCCCTGTGAAAGGCCAAAGGACAATCAAATTGAGAGAGGCCTTTTAAATAGACATTAACAAAATGCTAATTACTAAGTTCAGATTTCCTACCATCCAGTGTTGGTGGAAGAGAGATTAAACAAAACAAACAAACAAAAAACCCTTCAATTTTCTTTGTTCAACTGAATACAGTGCATTAATTTTCAATCAACATAAAATGAATAAATAATCCATGACTAACTAGCTTCTAGGTTAGCAGAGTCCATGTCTGGACGAATAGGAATATCCCTGAAGACCCTCAGCCTTTTAACATCCTCTTTCCTCAAATTTGCATTATTTAATAGACTGAATAGATAAGGAAAGCTATAAGACCTTCCCCTTGGGGGTCTTCCTGACTCACGAATCCTGAATTTTCCCCATTAATCACACATTTTTTACTAAAAAAAAAAAAAGTCAGAGGCACTCTCTGCATAAGACAACTGAGAATGCAAAGAATTATGAAGGGACTGTTAATGCACAAGAGACCAGAATAAATAAGGCTTTTGGAATCTAAAGTCCTGAGAAGATCATTTCAATAGTACAAAGGTGGATGTTCTCCATACCTGAAATTAGCCTAAGACCTCTAAACTTACAGTGATGCTATCTTCCACTTTACCAAGAAGCAAACAAACAGAAATGAGTAGAATCCAAGTCTTGAATCATCTACTACATAGAAAAGCAAAAAAATAGAGAAATGAATAGAACATAACTTTCATCTGCTCATTATAATCACTCTCAGTGCTCGCTAAAAATGTAAATGTCATAGTCACACACATTCAGGTAGGATCTCCAAGGAAAATCTCCTGGGAATTTGTATTTTTTTAAGTTCCTTGAATGATGTCGATCAACAAACAACTTTGGAGATCATTAACTTATTTTGAAATATGAGTTATGTCCAAAACTAACTAGAGTAGCCAAAACCATGGTTTCTTTTTAATACAGAAATATTTAAATCAACAAATCATTGCCAAGATTAATGTAATGGATCTACCCCATTTTCTCATTGGAAACTTTAGAAGAACTTTTACTGACATGGTAATTGTATTGTTGTGCAAAGGAAGAAATTGAGTATGGGTTAGAATATAATAGGTCTGGGTGAGTATCCAAAAATATATATTCTGCAGAGGGGAACTCTAGAACACTAGAGTCTTCAATATTGAAATAATTATCATAAAAAACCTTTGTGGTTTATGAATAAGTTAACTACAACTTGCATTTTAAAACCCCAGAGCTATTTTCAAAATTCTCTTCTGAAACTTAGGGGAAACCATATAGCCCCGGAAAATGTGTATCATTAGAAAGTGTACTAATGACTTAATCTTACAGGTCAACATTTTCTTGCACTTGTAACAGAGGGGGTATATTTGGAATGAAGGGTAAATATTAAATTTCAGGACCAAAGTTTTGAACACTAAAATAATGAGTACTTCCACCACTTGCTGTTAGGAGTTTATTTGTTTTTAGTGGAACTTGTCTTATAATGAGTCTATATTATGTCATTTTCAAAATATTAATATGACTTTGGTACTAACTAAACACTTTAGGATTATTTCAGTTTTTATAAACTTTATTTACTTTCATGATATGGCTGCTGGACTCCTAGGTTGAAACCAAAATATTTTTAATTTTTTTTTTCTATTTGTGCATAAAGCCTTGATTAATTTAGTTCCTTTGAAAACAATATGTTCTGAACCATCATAGAGTTAATCAGAAGAAAAAGGGATTTATTTTTTTAACTTTT
This sequence comes from Aepyceros melampus, assembly GCA_006408695.1. Taxonomy (NCBI): domain Eukaryota; kingdom Metazoa; phylum Chordata; class Mammalia; order Artiodactyla; family Bovidae; genus Aepyceros; species Aepyceros melampus. Next base: position 44,466 of record SJXQ01007129.1, on the reverse strand, counting down.
AATGTGTATACAGACCTTCTATCCATGAATTCAGTCATGAGAAAACAATTAATTCCTAAAAAAAATAGGTTTCTCCATCCTTTGCCTCTTTCAAAATCTTTCCCTCTGCCTCAAATGGTGTGAACTATTCTGCCCTTGTACTCAGTTGCTTCAGCTGTGTTTGATTCTTTGCAACTCTGTAGACTGTAGCCCACCCAGACTCCTCTGTCCATGGGATTCTTCAGGAAGAATTCTGCCCTTCCTTTCAGTTGAGTTACTCAGTCATGTCTGCCTCTTTGTGACCCCATGGACTGCTGCATGCCAGGCTTCCCTGTGCATCACCAACTCCTGGAGCTTGCTCAAACTCATGTCCATTGAGTTGGTGATGCCATCCAACCATTCCATCCTCTGTCGTCCCCTTTTCCTCCTGCCCTCAATCTTTCCTAGCACCAGAGTCTTTTCCATTGAGTCAGTTCCTCACATCAAGTGACCAAAGTATTGGAGCTTCAGCTTCAGCATCAGCCTTTCCAATGATTATTCAGACTGATTTCCTTCAGAATTGACTGGTTTGATCTTGCAGTCCAAAGGAGTCTCATGAGTCTTCTCCAACACCACAGTTTGAAAGTATCAATTCTTTGGTGCTCAGCTTTCTGTATGGTCCAAATCTCACATCCATACAAGCCTACTGGAAAAGCTGTAGCTTTGACTATAGAGACCTTTTTTGGCACAGTAGTTTCTATGCTTTTTAATATGCTGTCTAGGTTGGTGTAGCTATTCCTCCCTGAAGAATTGCAGTTCAACCTTCACTGCAAAGCTTCATTTTGATTTTTACTTTCTAAGGTAAAATCTTCTTCAATCAATCAGGCCTGATTCTGCTACTGTTACTCTCTCTTATTCTTCCCTCTGTAGAAGAATTTGCCATATAGCATCACAACTGTGTGCTTATTTACAAATTTTCTGCCTCACTGACTCTGCGCTTCTTGAGGACATGGAGCTACTTTCTAGTCCAATATGGTGCCTAAGTCTCTATCGGTATTTATGTGTGGACTGATAAACAAATTTATGTGTGGACTGATAAACAAATTTCTTTCAAGGGGCAAATCAGAAATTTATAACTATTGCATGCTTATTTTATTGCTATGTATTTTATTTTTTAAAATGTTTTTGGACCATTTTTAAAGTCTATTGAATTTGTTACAATATTGCTTCTGTTTTAGGTTTTGATTTTTTGGCAAGGCATATGGGATCTTTCAGGTGGTACTAGTGGTAAAGAACCCACCAGCCAAAGCAGGAGAAATAAGAGATGCAGGTTTGATCCCTGGGTCAGGAAGATCCCCTGGAGGAAAGCATGGCAACCCACACCAGTATTCTTCCTTGGAGAATACCATGAATAGAGGAGCCTGGCCAGCTATAGTCCATAGGGTCACAAAGAGTTGGACATGACTGAAGCAACTTAGCATGTACGGATGTATGTGGGATCTTAGTGCCCTGACTGGGGATTGAAACCTCATCTCCTGCACTGGAAGACAAGTCTCAACAACTGGACAACCAAGGAAGTTCCATGTTTGTACTTACTTTAATTTGAATTGCGTATTTGAGAGTAGCTCCATAATATTTTTTTCAGGGCTTATTGTCTTTAAGGTTCTTAATTAAGCTCCAGCTACAGACATCAGAAGGAAATATTTTTATGCTATTAACTCATTCTTTGATTATACTGACATTATATGTACCATGTTCTATCCATGTCCATTGCCATCTCTCTAGTTCAAGTCACCATCTTTAATTCTGGCCTGGACTAATGCTGCTGTGCCCCATTTTGCCTTTCTGCTCCCTCTTGTCATTCAGTTAGCTGCAGTCATTAGCATCCCAAAGCACCTGAATGAAAACTTAAAATGTATCCCATGCACTGTGATGGCCTGTATAACCTGGTCATCCTTACATGTTCAACTGCAATTTCCATACTACTTAACCATCCAGCTTTTATCATCAACCCCTCATTCAAAAATTCTGAAACCTCTGCATTGAATACTCTTTGCTCCACTCCTTTACCTTTTCCTACCTTGTTTAAATATTTGTTTACTCAAATAAGCAGTCTTTGCTTTCAATGCTTATATTCTCTTTCATTACATCTAACCAATTTATCTTATAATACTAAGATAAGGTGTATTTTTAATTTTTTTCCATGTTGTTTAATGTCAATATTAGTATGAATATTAGTCATTTATGCCTTTTATATGTCAGCTTATAGAAATAAATCACTGTATGCTTACAATGTTCTAAGTAACGTACTGAGTTAATCATCAAAGTTCTCACCAACAGTACTGTGTTCTTGTTATCTATCTTTGTTTATACCTACTATCATTTCTCTATGTAGCTGTTACTCAATAAATAATTATTTTTAAATCCTCAAATTTTTTGTGACTATAAAAGTGAACAAAAAGAAAATAATTATACTTTGTTGTAACTTTTTTTTTCAAAAATACTTCTAAATTTTAAAATTTTGTCTAAAATTATTAGAATTTTGAAATGTTTTATTCTATGATGAAATAAAAAATCAATATATTCTTGTATTTCAGGACTTCATTTCATTAACAAGGGAGATTAAGACTTTCTCAAACTCTATCTGCACTGCACAAAATTAGCATATCAAAGAGCTCTTTAAATCAAGAGAATAAGGAATCCACTCTAAAGACCTCTAGAAATGGTGAATGAAAATGGGAATGAGCATCAGAAATATGATGAAAATCATATTATCTCTTGGCCTATAGACATCAATAACTTATTTTGTCTTATGCTACAGAATATGTTAGATAGTTTCATGGTGTCAGTTGTGTTGTGAGATCATTTTAAGAGCAATCGTTCAAAGTTGAAAGAAAAATGAACTATTTAACTTAAGACGTGAGAGCCTCTAAATGTCAAAAATTGTTTGTTATGTCTTTTCAAACTAGAAATAAAAAGCCACTGAGCATTTTACTGGGAAAAATATACTGCATCGGCTGAAAAGTATGCACAAAAACTAGGAGACTAACGTGACGTTGGTGAATGCTCGCTGGATGAAATGTCAGTGAAAGAAATCATAGCAAATCACCCAGATAAAGATTTAGCCAAAACACAAAGACTCAGTCATCACATCTGCATAATGGTACTTTTGCCTTAAAAATGGACACATTTATAAATGACTCTGGCCGAACCAGCTACTTTTTTATGGAGTACTATTCTTTTTTATTTTTTTTAGCACCAAAACCATTTTGTCTTGGGGTATAGCCAATTAACAATGTTGTGGTAGTTTCCGGTAAACAGTGAAGGGACTCATCATACATACACAAGTACCCATTCTCCCCCAAACCCCTCTCCCTTCCAGACTGGCACACAACATTGAGCAGAGTTGATGGCGTACTATTTTTAATTAAAAAATGTGACTGATAGATGAACTATAGCTTATCAGATTAGAGTATTTCACAAATATATTCTCAAAGGGCAAAACATATCATTCATGTTAAGGAAAAAAAATAATTGAGAAAATTCAGACTGTCAAGCAAAAAAAATTGAATTGTATTTATTTATTCTTAATTTATATTTTATATTGGAGTGGAGTTGGCTAAAAATGGTTAGTTTTGTGTGTATCGCAAAGTGATTCAATTATACATACACGTGTACCTACTCTTTTTCAAGATTTGTTCTCATTTAGGTTATTACAGAGTATTGAGCAGAATTCCCTGTGCTATACAGTTGGTGTCTGTTGGTTATCTGTTTTAAATACAGCAGTGTGCACATGGCAGTCCCAAAATCCCAATCTGTCTCTTCCCCCTCCTCCCCATTTCCTGGAACCATAAATTTGTTCTCTAAATCTATGAGTCTATTTGTATTTTTTAAACAAGTTTGTATCTTTTTAAATATATTTTTGAATGTAAGTGATATTATATCATATTTGTCTTTGACTTACTTCACTTAGTGTGATAATCTCCAGGTCCATCTATATTGCTGGAAATGGCATTATTACATTCTTTTTAACATGCTCAGTCGCTCAGTCATGGCCAACTCTTTGCCATTCCAAAGACTGTAGCCCACCAGGCTCCTCTATCCATGGAATTTTCCAGGGAAGAATACTGGAGTGGGTTGCCATTTCCTTCTCCAATTCTTTTTAATGGCTGAGTAATATTTCATTGTGAGTGTATATATACATATGTGTGTATATATATACATACACACACATACCACACCTTCCTTGTCTATTCCTACGTCAATGGACAGTTAAGTTGCTTCCACGTCTTGGTTACTGTAAACTGCATTGCAGTGAGCACTGGGGTGAATTGTCCTTTTGAACCAGATTTTTCTCTGAATATATGTCCAGCAATGGGATTGCTCTATTTTTAGTTTCTTAAGGAACCTCCATACTGTTCTCCATAGTGGCTGTATCAATTTACATCCCAACCAACAGTGTAGGAGGGTTTCCTTTTCTCTACACTATTTCTAGCATTTATTGTTTGTAGACTTTTTGATGATGGCTAATCTCTGGTGTTAGGTATCATCTCACTGTAGTTTTGATTTGCATTTCTCTAATGATTAGTGATGCTAACCATCTTTCAGGTGCCGCTTGGACATCTGTGTGTCTTCTTTGAAGAAATATCTTTTAAATCTACTGCCCATTATTTGATTGGGTTGTTTGTTTTGATGCTGTTAAGCATCATCTGCTATTTCTAAATTTGGAGACTAAAGCCTTGAATTTTAAAAACCAGTGTAAAAAAATGTTCTTTGATATGACTTCAGGTTTTACATTACAACTAACCTTTTTAAAAGGGTAAAAGTTTTTAAGGCTTTAAAGGTTTTAAAAACCTTTCAAACATTTTTGATGTTTATTAAAGATGAATATTTGAAATTATCTTTTAAAAACCATTAAACTATTAATATACTTATTTTCTCAGGTTAATATCTGAGACAAGATTTTCTTCATATGCATTAAGCATAGCAACATATCACAACAGATTGAATAAAGAAGGAGCTATAAGAATCCTCTTGCCTACCAACCCATTTATTAAACATTTTACAAAAGTAAAATTCCTCTCCTTTCACTATGTATATTTTGGAAAATATGGGGTTTTAATTAAAATATTATTTATGTTACATAATGAATTCACTATTATTATCTTAAGGAATAAAGAAAGGAGACTGTAACTACCAAATATTATTTAATAAATAATGCTTGAACAATGAGATTACAGAAATGTTACGCTTGATTATATCCAAACTTCATGAATGATTGGTGAAAATACATTCTCATATACCATTGATGGCAGTGATAATCAGACCAATAACTAGATGATAGCTGTAAAGTGTTAAAATGTGCACACACTTCTCATCAGAAATTTCACTTTTGGAATTTTCCTAAAGCTAAATTGCACTAATGCACAAAATTTGATCCACATATTGTGTCACAATGATTAAACTGTGCAAACAACAAACAGCAAACATTGAAAGCCCTGAAACACTCACCATTGAGCAAAAACACAAGTAATATTTGATACACCCATACAATAGTGTGTTCTGTAACTATATAAAACATGATGCCGAGATATATATATTAGTTAGATAAAATAAGTAATCTAGATGAAAAGTGCAAAGCACAAGGGATAAAGGGGAAAGAGAAAGAAATAAGAAATGAAATTCTGTTGGGTATATAGAACATGTCTGAAATACCTGAAGTAATAAAGATTGAAAACAATGATTACTTCTGGGGAGTGCAATTGGAAAGTCAGTTGGTTAAGAAGTTATTTTACATTTAACCTTATATTATATCCTGGTATGTTATTAAATGTTTCAGCATGTAATACCATTCATGTATATTATTTTTACAATGCAAATTATTTAATGCAAAAGTACAATAATCCTTATTATTGATAATTCTAAAAATATTTTTCATGTAAGGTGCAAGAGAAATGGAAGCAGTTGCAGAATGATTTAAAAAGACACATCCATGTGTAAGGACTCTGAAGATGAAGATAGCTCCATGGCTCGTGTGTGTGTGTCAGTTGCTCAGTCGAGTACGACTCTTTGTGACCTCATGGGCTGTAGTCTGTCGGGCTCCTCTGTCCACGGGATCCTCCAGGCAAGAATCCTGGAGTGGGCTGCCATTCGCTTCTCCGGCCGTGGCTCATAAGAAGTGCTAAAGTTAAGAACGGTAAAAAGATTGACCTGAGGGGAGAAAAAACCTGATTTCCATTCCTTTATTTTGTGATTTGAAAACATTACCTACTAAAATGGCATTTTCATTTAAAATGTGTCTATTGAGATAAGCAGAATAGACAGATTAGGTACAACCAATTTGTTGAAAGAAATCTCAGTGCAGGAGACAGTGCTTTACAAATTATAAGAGAAAGCAAGTGTTCATTATGATATTAAAAAATAACAACTATGTTATGATACATTTATATAATAAAATTTAATGCAGTTAATTAAATTAAAATGACATTAGATAATAATATTTAATAATATACAAAAATACCCACAACTTACTCTCATGTGGAAAACATTGCAAAACTATAAGTGTAATGTTGAAATATTTTTGTGAAAATCAATGTCTGTTGGTTTGTGTGTGTACACACTCACACCTTAAGAAAAAAACACCAAAATAATATAGTAATCTCTGGGCTAGAATATATTTTTTTACTTTTTCCCTAAAACTATTCTCTAACCATGCTAAAATTCTTATTTTCCTCTGCAATTTCTAAACATGCTAAAACAAACAACTTTTATGAGATAAGAAGTGAGTTGAGTTTGAAATCTCAGTGTATAAAATAGTAAAAATAGAACTTTCGCCTCTATTAGCAGGGAATTGTCATTAGATTTCATCCTATTCTATGCTCTGAGATGACCTCATATCACTGATGTACAGTCATATCTTACTGCCTAGATAGAGCACTGGGAAACATAAGATGCCATTCATCCTGTGCTGTGCTTAGTCGCTCCGTCCTGTGCGATTCTTTGTGACCCCATGGACTGCAGTCCACCAGGTTCCTGTGTCTGTGGGATTCTTCAGGCAGGAATACTGCAGTGGGTAGCCATTCCCTTCTCCAGGAGATCTCAACCTGGGGATGGAACTCAGGTCTCCCTCATTGCAGGGGAATTCTTTACCAATTGAGCTACCAGGGAAATCCAGCCATCCTTTCTATGCAAAGGGCAAACAATGTTGCAGTTCTTTGGGTGGAGTACTGGTAACGTGTTAGTTTAGCTCTTCACATGAGAAGGAAAAAGATCCAGCTGCAGAACTTGGGAAACTGGTCTCATAGAACTCATCCTTTAAAGGATATCTGAGATTCATTCCAAATCTGTGGTTCTGTGACTCTATGAATAGCGATGTGTTAGTCGCCCAGTAGTGTCTGACTCTTTGCAAACCCCATGGACTATAGCCTGCCAGACTCCTCCGTCCATGGGATTTTCCAGGCAAGAGTACTGGAGTGGGTCTCCATTTCCTTCTCCAGGGGATTTTCCCAACCCAGGGATCGAACCCAGGTATCCCGCTCTGCAGGCAGACGCTTTACCGTCTGGGCCACCAGGGGAGCCCATTCGGAATCAGCTAGGTGAAACAATGATGATGTTCTTCACCCCCTTGCTGGTCTCAAGTAACAGAGAGAGTCCAGCTGATAGGCTGACGTGGCGAATCATTTTAACATAGATTCTGATGAAATCACCCATATCCATACCACAAAGGCCCTAATCTCCATTCACCGATTTGGAAAACTCAGACCTCACCCAGGAGGTCTAACGTGTGCATATGGGAGAATGTGAGTCTGTCAAGTACAAAGAAAGAAACTATTGCTTAACCTTTAGTTCTTAAACCTTGTGCCTTTTAAAAACTTTGCCTGGCTAATATTTATGCATTTTCTCAACTGTTAATAATGTTGCCTAGAAAATATTTTAAACTGATTAAATACCTTTTCCTAGCTCCATCCTGTCCACCCTCTTTCCAGAGGGTGAAGGTGCTCATGATTTTGTTTTTCCACTTACTTGTTAGGTGACTTGCAGTGAATTATTTAGACTTTCTAAGTCTCCATTTTTACTTCTCTGAAAACTTGATAATAATATTTATATGGATTTTAAAGCATGAAATTTAAACTTTAGAAATATGTGAACATTTTGAGAATAAAGCATGGAATAAATTAGATACACCACAAATATTAATTTCATTTCTTTCTAATAAGCCTAAGAAATATGCTTTAAAATGTGCAATAGTATCCCATTATTGGCCTCACAGAACTAATTTTATAGAAAAGATATATAGACAATATCAGCTTCACAATAAGCTAAATTCAACTTAAAGCACTTGAACTCTGTTACAGACAACACATTATTGCTCAAAAGAAAAATCCTTGGAATATATAGCTGCAATTTCTCAAACAAAATTGCAGGTTATAGAAGTTGACACACTTAAAATTAATGCTTAGAATTGTTTTAGCTATCTTCTTACAATGAGACATTTAATGATATATGACTGATCAATATACCCCCCCCTTTTTTTTCTTGAGTTCTTCTAAGTTTATTTATGTCCTTTCTTGTAAGACTGTGTTTTTGGTGGTGTTTAGTGGCTCAGCTCTGTCTGACCGCATGGACAGACCCAAGCCCACCAAGAGCTCCACAGTCCATGGAATTTCTGAGGCAAGAATACTGGAGTGGGTTGCCATTTCTTTCTCCAGGGGATCTTTCTGACCCTGGGATCAACCCACTTTCCTGCACTGCAGACAGATTCTTTACCACTGAACTACTGGTGAAGACCAATGTAAAACAGAGGTCTTTCTAAAATTTTCTTAAAACATCATGTTGCGAATTACCTTACAATTGTATTAGTTACTTCGAAGAAGATTGTTTTGTTTTTAAACTGTTCTCCGACAAAAATGAGGCATTTACACTAATGTGATCATGGAGATTAAATTAATTTTCAAAAGTCTCATAGCTAAAAAGTCACATATTTATCTTAAAAGGGAAAATCTTACAATGTGGCAACTTAAAGTATCTGATTCTAAGAATTCTATAAACATGAGAAAATGAAAAATTTGGATGGAAAAAATCATATAAAAAAGCTACAAAGCTGATACAATCGTAAAATGAAATAGACAAGGAATTGAGTAGATCCTCATTTTCTAGAAGCCTGCATCAGGAAATGATAAGGAAACATATGTCAAACCAGGCATTTGGGAGAATGCAACTTAGCATAACTTTCAGTTTTGAAAAATAAAATATTGCTAGCATGCAATGACAGTGAAAAATGATTACTTTGTGATATTTTTAGTATACATTTATTTTTTTCATGTTCTTTTATGTTTTTTTGGCAATAAGCTATAGAATACTATTCCCAAGTAAGATTTTGGATGAATTCCTAAATTAAATCCACAAAATAAGAAACAGGCAGAATATTACTGATTGGTTCCAGACCTGAAGAGCATAAAATGAGTCTGCTTAACATAAGCAAACTGGAAATGTTGATACTTATCACTTGTATCAAAGTATAAATGAAGCATTTTAATATCTTAGAAACTAATGTAAGTTTCTCTTTTGGCCAAAAATTAAGTTGGTCCAAGTAAGTATAAATTTCAAGAGTAATAAGCAAAAAGGGTTCAATTCTCCTGAGTCTGCTCATTTACATTTTCCTGAAATGGTTTATTCAGTTCATGATTTACGTGACCTTTAGAAGAACATGATAGCTGGCTGAGAGAACTGCATTTAATTGTTGTCACAGCTATAGAAGTAAGGGCTCTGTAAGAGAAACATTCTCACTGTAGATGCCTCATTTGCAGCAGGACTCCATTCGGGGTTAAAAGCTAGGTTATTTGGGCGGGTTTAGCACATATCTCTCTCTTACTCCATAGGGAGTGAGCTGGGCTGGCCTTGCTCACAGAGTCCACCTGCACCTCGTTAGAGAGTGTTTGCATGCCACACCACAAGATCCCCACAATGACATAACTCCATTCAGAGACTGGCGTGACTGGGCTGGGTTTCTCCCCCCCCCCCCCACCTCAGCTCTTGTATCACTAAGAATCTGGCAGCCAGTTCCGTCTGACAGAGTTTACAGCATATATTGGTGGATTCTTGTCCATAGTGCATCTGCTTTAAGAATTAACGAGAGCAGGGTCGAGACAGTAAGGTAAGTGCTGTTTTAACTATAGCACTGGGGATCCTGACGGTTTGGGACAGTGTTTATTGTAATAAGAACAGAAAAAAAATTCCAGAGCAACTTTGCCAATTGCTATTCAACAGCAAATCCAGTTTTGAGCACTTACTTTCACATCTTGCATAATATACTTTCCATGATTTATGAATTTGAGATACATTTTATGCAGTCTATAATGCCTTACTTAGCAAAGGATGTTATAAAAAGTTTCCAGATTTCACTAGAAAGTAGACACAGTGAAACAGTATGGCATTTAAAATGTTTGCTATTTTATGCTAAATAGTTCTATATGTTATTTTGTTAGAACTTAATTTGGAACAAAGAAAGCCATTTCAATCAACATTCAAAATATTTTGCAACTGGTATGTTGTTATAATTTGTTATGATTTGCTGTAAACATTTTATGCTGTTATAAAACCTGAACAAAAGGATTACTTAATTCTATTTTGTTAATTTTAAAGATTTGGGTTGTGGATGTATGTCTTAAGAAACAGGAACATGTTTTAAAGAAATTCTGGGAAACATGATTTACTCTTTGGAAAAAAGCCTTTTCTTCACAGCCACAGGTATTTGAAAAAACTAGGGGAAAGTAAAGTGTGTTTTGCTTCATAATGGAGTCATTATATGGTTACAAACTCTCTTTGAATTCAGAGCCCTTGTTTTGACTCTGCCAAAAAATATGGAAGCATTTTTCATTGCTATTCAATACTCACATTATAGTTCCCATGTCTATTTTAGTGTTTACTGAATTAAAATAAAGTGGACTTATTAATAAAGTAAGACAAATCTTTACAACATTAATATACTGTAATTTATAAAGAATCCTACAATTACATTAGCACTATGTAATTGTTCTCATGGCCAAGTCCTGTCAACTAAATTTAATGACTCCATCACAATCTTAGGGAATAATTTACTAAGAGTCTGGCTACATGTTACATTATGTCTGTTATGAGAGTGATCCTAACAATCTTTTTGAGTGTTTCATCTGCTAAAATTAAGTATTTTATAATTCCAAGTTAAAGCAAAGATGTTTAAAATTCCTGATAGCAGAAAACCCTGCTTGTCCTAAACTACCTAGATCCAAAAGCTTGTTTCTCACAGGAAGAGATTTTATTTTATGGTATCCATTGGAATGTGGATGTTGCCTCACAGTAACAATTTCCCTCCCAGGGTGACCAATTGCTCAGCTATAACTCTTCATTCTACAAAAGCCCAGCTCTTATATCCTATTTTCCTTTGCCTACATTGCTGACCCTTTACTTCCCAAGCAATTGAAGTGTGCTTCACTGATCCTTAGCAACAGATACATGTGAAGATCACTGATACAAATTGTTTTCAGTGTGTATTCCCAAATTGATCCTTTCCCACATGGCTCTTAATGCTCACTGTTTAAAGCAGACCTTTCTTAGTTCCCACTCTTTCCCATCTTCACTCAGTGTGAGTGCTAAAATCCAGATAAGCAAACTCCACCTTCTCAAATTTTAACATGAAGAAGGTAGACAAATTGTGAGTGACTGAGAGAAAGAAAAGCTTTCATTCAAAACTTTGAAAAGAATATCATTCTCTACCAGTTAGATCTCTTTCTAGGTTTAAAGCTGTTTAGATTTCATGACATTTCCTTATTAACAAACAATAATTTTACTGAATTAATATACTGAATACTAATTTTCAAACAGAGTTTTGTAATGTGCTTAAAAGTATAGAATGTTATACAAAAGCTGACATAATATGCACACACCCCCCACTTAAGAAGTCTGTTTCCTCTCTTCAGAGTCAACAATAAAGATAGTTCTAAAAGAATTTTCCACCCTCCCCAGCACCCTACCACTACCACCACCATCACTGCCCCCAACCACCCCCAGTAGACACACATAACAACAATGTTCTTCCAGACAAAATCACAGATTGCCCATGTTCTCAGGAAGGATCTTTTTAATGAGATATTTTAATGACGTTGAATGGTGGAGTAAAGGGTCCAGTTTACAACTGTCTTCTTCCTTTTGTTTCTTCTGGTTTTGAAGGTATTCTGAAGCTGCGTTCTAACATGGTGGTTAAAGGGCACCTCCCAGAACCTCTTGCAGGAATCCATGTAATTAAGGAAAGGACCTGGAGAGAGGTTGACTGGAACAATTAGGCCTAGCTCGCCCAGAAGGGGGCGCCAGTGTATGCAATCTGTCCTGGAATCTGTTCCCTTCCCCACAACATTGTAAACTTACATCCTTATCCTAATCCTTAAAAGCAAATTAAACAGACATCATTAGTGCAGCAAAAAAGCACTCTGAAATAATAAAATTTGCATTTGCGAATGCATTTTCTTTCTTCTTAGTATACTTTTCCTGAAAGAATACTATCTTATAATACATATTTTCACTTTATTTAGGATTCAAAGCATTTGCCCAAATGAATCTAGGTGTGTTTCCTCTCCTGTTGGCATTAATTGGCGGTGCCAGCAGCACCTATCCTGATTACTATGATTATTACTATTTGCCCCAATCAATATATGGGAGGTTATCACCAAACTGTGCACCCGAATGCAACTGCCCTGAAAGCTATCCATCAGCCATGTACTGCGATGAGCTGAAGCTGAAGAGCGTGCCAATGGTGCCTCCTGGAATCAAGTACCTTTACCTTAGGAATAACCAGTCGACCACATTGATGAGAAGGCCTTTGAAAACGTAACTGATCTGCAGTGGCTCATTCTCGACCACAACCTTCTAGAAAATTCCAAGATAAAAGGAAGAGTTTTCTCTAAACTGAAGCAACTGAAGAAGCTGCACATAAACTACAACAATCTGACGGAATCTGTGGGCCCACTTCCCAAATCGCTGGTGGACCTGCAGCTCACTCACAACAAGATCTCCAAGCTCGGCTCCTTTGATGGACTGGTTAACCTGACCTTCATTCACCTTCAGCACAATCAGCTGAAAGAGGATGCCGTTTCAGCTGCTTTGAAAGGTCTGAAGTCACTCGAATACCTCGACTTGAGCTTCAATCAGATGACCAAACTACCTTCTGGTCTCCCAGTATCTCTTCTAACTCTTTACTTAGACAACAACAAGATTAGCAACATCCCTGACGAGTATTTCAAGCGTTTCAGTGCCTTGCAGTATCTGCGTTTGTCTCATAATGAACTGGCTGATAGTGGAGTACCTGGAAATTCTTTTAATGTATCATCTTTGTTGGAGCTGGACCTCTCCTATAACAAGCTGAAAAGCATACCAACGGTCAATGAAAACCTTGAAAACTATTACCTGGAGGTCAACGAACTTGAAAGTAAGTAGAAAACTGTGCCTATGATTGATTGATACTCCCTCAAGGTTTTAAAATGCCTAAGTTGTATGACACAAATATTAAATTGGCTCCAGTTTAAAAAAAAATACAACTAAAAATGCCAACAAAATATTCCTCTAGAATATAGAATTCTAACTTAGCTGTTTATCTAGTATGTGGCTTTTCTTTGGAGTGTCCAGATAAGAAATCATTAAGGTCATATAGAATTTAAACACTCATTTCTTCAAATTTAATATTCTGGGCTAATTATTTCTGCTATGTTAACTCTTGATTTCCAATTGTTATTATTTGCCTCCTTCATGACTTCAATTTGTGTCTGCATTCGTTTCTTGATAAGACGTAGCTAAGGGGGAAACCAAGTCCCAAGGGAACACGTCATCAGAGACTGTAACATCTCTCTCCTGCTTGTCCCCAGAGCAGCCTGGGCACACTCATGGTCTCCTCTGACATTGCTACTTGGGACTCAACATGTTACTCTACTTTCATGACCATCATCTATCTCTGTTTTCCCTGGTATGGTTGGTGTGTGTAGTCTTCACAGTGTTCTTATGAGGACTGTGAGAAAGTTTAAGGAGGACTATGATAAGTGTTTGGAATATAGTTTACTAGAATTACAGAGCCCCTTTTTCTTACATACAACGCTTCACCTCATTTGATTCTTCTTCCTTACTCTTACTTCTGTAGTTTATTTTTCATCTATCTGCTGGGTAGGGCTTTGACCTGATCCACTCGGGCTGTTTATGCACTCTCCTGATCTCCTGGCACATATTTCAATTTAAGCTATAAAGATTTGGATCGTAAATTGGCTATTCACCAATATTAACCTTATTTTTTAATGGAAGTTGGCAGAAGAAAGAACCTGTAATTCACAGATGAAGTTTTTAAAATGAAAACTCAGGTGGGAAAAACTGATTCACACAGTAAATGATTCTATGTGCAAAATAATCTATTGAAATTGAACATGTGTATATTATAAAACTTGGCCCCCTTGTCATAATGGCTAAGGATATTGACACTCCTATCAGAAAAAATTGCATTGTGCCTTATTAATATGCTACTTTATAATTCTGCAACAGTTTCATGTAACTCCTAGCAGAGTTGGGGTGTTCTCATGAAGGAAATCGTGACTGCCAGCTCTGCAATGCCACATCTCCTTTCTTGCATCTGGAAAGCTTGCCTGTCATGCAATACAGTCAAGCTATTAGAGCTAAACCCTTAGAGTTGTTTCCAGGGGAAAATTCACTATGTGGCAATATATGGTCCCACATTATAAACTTTTGTGGTCAGGAAAAAGGATACTCAGACAGGCCAAAATGCTAATGGAATTTAAGATGGTTGAGGGCTGAAGAAACCCATTAGATTTGGTGGGTGGAGGTTAGCAGGAGAAAGACTACTTCTACTCTGAGACAAGAAAGGAGAAAGATATAAATGCAGGGGCATTCGAAGGTGGAAAAATCAGTTTTCATTGTATGAGTAAAAAAGAAAGAGCCAGTGTAGGAGATGGGACAGATGGACTAAGAGAGGAATGTCAGCAGCCTCTCAGTGCCAAGCTGAGACTGAAATTCCAGTGCCCAGCACGTTTGGTCATTTGCAAGTGAGTAGTTAACGTTTTCTCCCTTCCTTATCTTTGACACTTAGGTATACCCATTTCAGGGATTCTTGTCATGTGACTTTGCCTGTGTGTCTTCAGCTTAGTTTATCTTGCTGCATAATATTTACACATACCAGTTGGCCACATTGTAAGATAAAGAGAGTTCCTTAATGCTTTTCTTATATTAGGAAATGTACAGTCAAAAATGATTTCTTATTTTTCAAACTTGCAACTTTAAGCGTTAGACTAGTCACAGATCTTCCTAGTATAAAGCAATTTAGAAAAGAGGAAAAAAAAAAGGACACCAATAATTACTCAGTACATAGTAATGTGCTAGCACTGTGTGAAGTGCTCTACATACCATAGTTAATGAAATCTTCATGCCACACAGTGTGATAGATATAATATACTTAGAATCTGGAGAAGGCAATGGCACCCCACTCCAGTACTCGTGCCTGGAAAATCCCACGGGCAGAGGAGCCTGGTAGGCTGCAGTCCATGGGATCGCAAAGAATCGGACACGACTGAATGACTTCACTTTTACTTTTCACTTTCATGCATTGGAGAAGGAGATGGAAACCCACTCCAGTGTTCTTGCCTGGAGAATCCCAGGTGGGCTGCCGTCTGTGGGGTCGCAGAGTCGGACACGACTGAAGCGACTTAGCAGCAGCAGCAGCAGCAGCAGCAGAATCTGATAGATGTTTCAGAAGGTAAATGGCAGAGATAGAAAACTAATATAGGCCTAGACCCATGTTTTTTACATTGCTCCATACTTTCTCAGAGGCAGTACTGAAAGCAAAATCCCTGGAATTGGACAGATGAGTAATTAAGACAACATCTTAGAGGGAAAGACTGCAGTGTGTTTGGGGTTCAACTGAAGTCATTGTTAGCTAGAGTTGAAAAATGAAAGAAAAATAACAAGATAAAGGAGCAGCATAAGGTTAATCTGAAATAGATTTTGTGCCGCTATAGGCAGTTTCAATGTACAGACACAGGTCACACTACCTAGAAACCATCTTGGTGTCCATTAAAAACTGAATCAGGTGTTCATTTGTAGCAGCTTTTTGACCCCAGAAGAATAGGACATGGGCTGAGATGGCGGATATTCCATGATTTGGTTTTTGCTTTGGAGTTTTGAATCTTTGTCATGAAGTGTGGTTGTTGGAAAACTCTCTAGAGTTCATCTATTTAACCCTTTTTATTTTATGATGCAAAAACTCAGAATCCTTACTCTGCTGAGACTGCTCATGTTACAGCACCCCATCTTAGACTTCCTCAGGCTTGACTTAATATTTCAAAATAATGTTTAGATAACATGATAGACTCACTCCATGCCTTTCTATAATCCAGTATTTCTAAATCAAGAACTTAAATAATACTAAAAAAGATGTTTCATTAAGAACTTAAGTTCTGTTCCTTCAAACATTAATTGAATCTTCTGACTTAACCATAAGTATTCTTTATTAAATATTATTGGGCTTTTGGAAGTCTTAAATATTCCTTTGATAGTTCTAAATTCAAAGATACATCAAATAAGTGAGAAGAAGTGCTATTGGATATTATTATAGTCTTAAAGATTTTCTTTTTTTTTTAAATGATGGTTTCAAGCTCATGTACTGAAAGAAATGATTGAAATGTTTCACTCTAATTTTCCAGAGTTTGATGTGAAGAGCTTCTGTAAGATCCTGGGACCCCTATCCTACTCCAAGATCAAACATTTGCGTTTGGATGGCAACCACATCACCCAAACTAGTCTGCCGCCTGATATGTATGAATGTCTACGTGTCGCGAATGAGATCACTGTTAATTAATGTCTACTGATTCCAATTACATTGAGGTGTAGCCTGGACAGCCATTTATGGTTATGTTTATTTGTGTGTCAGTTTTTATAGTATTCATTTTTTGTTACTGTTTATTACTTTCATAAATTTCTAATTCTAAGGGAAAATGTTTTGTAAACATTTTACTACTTTTTTAAAAGAGAAGATGAAAGGCAGGCCTATTTCATCAGAAGCACAGACACACACACACACACACACCTTGACAAGAAACTTAATGCTTTATTTGTAAATTTAGTGTTTTTAACATCTCTACTGTCAAATGATGTGAAAAGGTTTTTACTGGTTTCATGAAAGTCAGTCAAGTTTTATAATTTCTAAATCTTAACTTAATGTGCCAAAAAGCATGGATTACATGCATATGGATGTTTACAGTCCTGAAGCAAATTATCTCAATGCTCAAATATTCACATTTCAATGTTCAGTTTGTTTAGCTGAAAAATAGATGGTAAATTTTGAGACCAATGATTCTGCAAAATACTAGACAAAATTCATGAAGCTACATATACTTACAGCAGTATTTTTAGTGTTAAGAATACATATATGCTTACCTAATGAAACTTTTCTTTTCTAGAATTATGTTTCACCCTAAGTCATATGTATGTTTCTTTTTGATTATTTGCATGTTATGTTTAACAAGCTAATAGCAAAATAAAACATAGCAAATGGCATCACTGTGTTTGATTTCTTGTGAAATTCATATCTCTCCAGTAAAAATAGATGAAATAATAGATTAGAATTTTAAAAATCTCTGGCCTGAAATATTTTGCTTATGTTAAATAGAATTTTTCATTAACTAGATTATCCGCTTAGAGCATCCACTTGTAAAGAGTCTTTAAATACATCTTACAATATGTACTTGAAAGTGTGCAAATCCCAGGTGTGTCCTATAATACAACTCAGTTCTGACACCATGTGCCTAAAGATGGGGTCAGATTGTCCAGGCTAAAAGTTCAGTCCTGCAGGACTGCTTTCCCTCCCCACTCTTATGCCAATTAAAAGCCCAAGTTGTTACATCTTCTTCTGACCAACTGCTATAAATCAGAGGTTCCTCGAGTCCCTGTAGACTTGAGGAATATGCTAGAGTGCCTCACAGAACAGGAAAGCTCTTTACTCACTAGATTATTCATTTACTATAAAATGGTACAATTCAGGAACAGCTAGATAGAAAAGGTGCAAGGCAAGCTATGGGGACAGGGTGCTAAGCTTTCATGCCTTCTCCAAGCACAGGCCGCTTTCCCCAAATTTCCACAGGTTCACCGATCAGAAAGCTCTTGTGATTTTGTCCTTTTGGGTTTTTATGCAGGCTTCATTTCATACTCATTGGACATTGGCAGTTGAACTCAGTCTCTAGCACCTCTGCCCTCCCAGGAGGTGAGGGGGAGGGACTGAAAGTTCAGATACTCTCAGGATGTTTTTGGGTCTCTTAGCAACCAGTTCCCCTTTCCCCTCCCCCCTTACGTTAACTAAGAGCTTTCCAAAATCACTTATTAACATAAAAAAGGATAACTTTATTGCTCTTATTCAAGAAATTCCAAAGGCTTTAAGAGTTGTGAGTCAGAAACTTTGGGGTAAGAACCAAATATATACGTAAGAAATATACTTTGGTCATCTGAATGACCAAAGTATATTTCTTGTTAATCACAGAATTACAATATTTAAATCTCACAACTTCCTTGGATATTTGTCATTATTTCCATTCCTGCTGGTTTTACTGATTTATCCACAGTGATACTCTATTAAATAAAAAGCAGCTATAAGATCTCAGCAATCACTCACTGGTTGTAAGGAAAAATGGCTGATCACTCCCAGGACTGAAAATGTTGAATACACATAAATGTTTCTGAATATGAGATTTAAAAGATCAATTTATCTTGAAACCAATATATTTGTAACATAAAGTTAAGAGTTTATAATGCAGAAAAGGATATCCATGTTTCTATACAATGGGGAACCATAAGGCATATAACTTATAACTTCTACCTTACTTAGTTAACAATAAAGCATATGTTTGGAGCCAAATGTGCAGTCAAACATCATTCATCCGTGGAGAAGACATATATAGTCCCAAAGGAGTCTAAAACAAAGGCAACATTTCTTTAAAGTGTTAATATGTTTTAACAGAACATTTTTAGAGAACTCTATCTTGTGGTAAAATGGCTTATCATGAAAGGACCATTATCAACTATCATTATCTGGCAGACTGATGTATGACATGAATCTTGTTTTGTTGTTTAGTAGCTAAGTCCAGTGCCTGGAAAATCCCATGGACGGAGGAGCCTGGTAGGCTGTAGTCCACGGGGTCGCGAAGAGTCAGACAAGACTGAGCAACTTCACTTTCACTTTTCATTTTCATGCATTGGAGAAGGCAATTGGCAACCCACTCCAGTGTTTTTGCCTGGAGAATCCCAGGGATGGCAGAGCCTGGTAGGCTGCCATCTATGGGGTTGCACAGAGTCGGACATGACTGAAGCGACTTAGCAGCAGCAGCAAAGTCCTGGACGATTCTTTGCAGCCCCATGGACAGTAGCCCACAAGGCTCCTCTGTCCATGGAGTTCTCCAAGCAAGAATACCAGAGTGGGTTGCCATTTCCTTCTCCAGGGTATCTTCCCAACCCAGAGACAAATATATTATATAATTCTTAAAGTGGTTGACAAGGATAAATTAAACATGAAGTGACATTTCTTGTAGAAGCATCTGAGGACTAGTTAGATCCTGTTTGGGGAAAGGTGCCTCCCCTTTCTAGAGGCCAAACCCCATCTCTCCAAGGCAGAGCTGGAGGAGGGAAGATACTGTTTGCTCTTTCATGCATTGTGACAGTCTTAGGGGGGAAAAGATATTGGAGACTTTATTTGCTTTTCTCTCTTCCTTTACTCAACTCCCACACCAGTTTCTGTTATGCTTTCAAACATCTCAAGTGTATAATCAGCATGTTCAGATGCTTTTCTAAATGCAGATTACCAGCACAATGTCTGGTAATCAGACCAGATACACAATGCCCAGATATACAGACCCGGTATCAGTCATGCAACATAGGATTCCACATTTTTAAGGATCATAGGGATTCTTATACTGGGGTCAGCAATACACATCTTTAAAAACACTGAGTTAGTGTGATCCAGTCATTGAAATCCGAAACAGTTGAAAAGAAAAAACATCCTCTCTAGGGAAGCAGAATAGAAGAAAGCATGTCATTTGCAGCATACATACATGAGTAAAATATTATTTTTTCCGTATTTTAATTTATTTAAGCCCTCATCTGTGAGCAAGGAATAAAAATTGTAACTTCATGAAGATGATGTACATCACTTCTGCCTCAAAACTAACTCGAGTGGCTTCATAGATATTTCTTTCCTGCCTGTGCTCCTTTCTGTCTAAGCAAAGGTATTTATCAAGAGAGACGGCTTAGAATTTAGTTTGATTAAATGTTCAGGAAGGTGCCTAGAGGAAGAAGGTACTTAGGGGAAATGGTCAAAACAGGGTGAATTTAAAACAGGAACTTTCTTGACTAACAAAAGTGATTCTGATTTTGTCTTCTTCTGGATAAACAGCACTATGCATGGATTAAAGCAATTATGCATGTGAATTATTATTTTTTACTAAGACTGATTCGCTGGAGAATTAATGATAGACTGTAAATAGGGCAGGTAGGAGGGGACTGGGGGGTAAGGAAAATGAGAAAAGTCCTTCAACATCTCCATTTGAAAATCAATGCTAAGTCATGCCTTTATGGTGAAAGAGAGCTATGATGTACTTGGGTTTTGAGGTTTGTGAGGAATTATCATGCCCTAATAAGTACAAAAATACAGATGGAAGATAGACCACTAAATGAGCCAGAGGAATGTTGATTTCTTAGTTAAAAGTTCTTCTACTGGTAATAGCTGTTTTCAGAAATACTGGAGAGTTTAAAAGACTGGTTTTATAAAGGACTATGAATTTTTTTCCTTGTGATCTTTTAAAGTTTGGGTTCCGGTTTTTTGTAGAGCTATAATTTTATCATAATGATGGCCTTAGATTTTTTTCTTTGGTTGAATTTTGCAACAATCATGTAAACTTTTTAACATTGTTCTCACAAGTAAAAGTAAATGCTCATTTGAGTAAAGTGAACTCTAAAGGAACTTTACTACCAGGAACTAAATATGTGTATTAAATAACAATGTTATCAAATTTAAAGTAGACACGCTATGTATGTATGCTCAGTCACTAAAGTTGCATCTGACTCTTTGAATCTCTATGAACTGTAGCCCACAAGCTTCCTCTGTCCACATGATTCTCCAGGCAAGAATACTGGAGTGGATTGCCACGGCTTCCTTCAGGGGACCTTCCCAACCCAGGGATCAAACCGGCATCTCTTAAGTCTCCTGCACTGGCTTTACCACTAGCTCCACCTGGGAAACCCAGACATGCTCTGCTGCTGCTGCTGCTAAGTCGCTTCAGTCGTGTCCGACTATGTGTGACCCCAGAGACGGCAGCCCACCAGGCTCCGCCGTCCCTGGGATTCTCCAGGAAAGAACACTGGAGTGGGTTGCCATGTCCTTCTCCAATGCATGAAAGTAAAAAGTGAAAGTGAAGTCGCTCAGTCGTGTCTGACTCTTAGCGACCTCATGGACTGCAGCCCACCAGGTTCCTCCGCCCATGGGATTTTCCAGGCAAGAGTTACTGGAGTGGGGTGCCATTGCCTTCTCTGAAACATGCTATAAGTACATGAAATAGACAGAAATGATTTTTTAAAAATATCTAGCTGGGTGTATTTGTTCACTCACTCATGCATTCAGTAGATTGTGTTTCCTAAAAAGGTATAAAAAAACTGAACTGCAACACATGGAAGGAAAAGTAGAAATTTAGACAGCATAAAACGAGTGAGGTCCCATGTGTCTTTATTTCCCTTTGTTAATCCCTGCTTTCCACGTCCACTGTGCTGGTGTAATTAAAACTCCATGGCACTAGCATAGAAGCAGAGGTACAGCCAAACTGAACAGAACAGACTGCCCAGAAATAAACCTTTGCACTAATGGCTAAATGGTTTTTGACAAGGGCGCCAAGAGTGTACAATGTGGGGGAATAAACAACCCCTTCAAAAAAGTTTGCTGGAAAAAAAAAAAAAACAATAACTGAATATTACATGCTAAAGAATGAAGCTGTACTCTTATCTTATACTATACATGAGATTTTACTCACAATGGATTAAAGATCTAAATAAAAAATATAGAACTGTTAAACTTCTAGAAAAAAGGGGGGAAAGTTTCAAGGCAATTAGGTTCAGCAATGATTTTTGATTATGAAAAAAAAATTGCAGACATCAAAATTAAAACAGAGATCAAAAGGACTACATCTAATTTAAAAGCTTTTGAGTATCTAAAGAAACAAGGAGCAGGGTGAAAAGGCAATCTATGGAATGGAAGGAAATAACTGCTAATCACTTATTTGATCAGGAGTTAATATCCAGAATACAATAGGAAGTTCTACAACTCAATAGTAACAACAACAAATCTCCAAATAATCTGATTAAAATAATGGTTGAAAGAATAGACCTTTGATCAATGAAGACATGCAAATAACCAATAATCACACTAAAAGATGCTCAACATCATTAGTCATTAGAGAAATATATAATATATATTATAATATATAATAATATATATAATATATAACATTATTAAACATTATTATATTATATATAATATATATAATATAATCTAATATATCTAATATATCTAATGGTATATCTAATATATATAATTGTATATATCTAATATATACCATTAGATATTATTGTATGAAAGACAATTTGAAAAGACCCTGATGCTGGGAAAGATTGAAGGTGGAAGGAGAAGGGGACAACAGAGGATGAGATGGTTGGATGGCATTACCGATTCAATGGACATGAGTTTGAGTAAACGCTGGGAGATGGTGATGGACAGGGAGGCCTGGCGTGCTTTGCATTCTATGGGGTCACAAAGAGTTGGACACGACTGAGCAACTGAACTGACTGAACTGAACCTAATACATATTTTATATCTTAGGTTTTATCCTCTCAACATTCCTACATATTTGATATATCATAAAATTACAGTGAAGAAACTGAGGAACAAAGAGTTAAGTTAATTTGCCAGGATAATAAATGATATCTAGAGATTTCTCAGACCACAAACTAGAGAGCATCCTTTCTTCTTCTCTTACTCTTATACCTCACATGCAGTTCATCAGAAATTTCTAATGAAAAACCACCAAAATGCATACCAAATCTCTCCATTTCTTCCCACCTCCACTTCTGCTTCCCTACTGCAAGCTTCCCTGGTGGCTCAGTCAATAAAAGAATCTGCCCGCAGTGCAGGACACCTGGGTTTGATCCCTGGGTCAGGGAGATCCCTTGGAGGAGGGCATGGCGACCCACTCCAGTATTCTTGCCTGGAGAATCCCCACGGAGAGAGGAGCCTGGCGGGCTACAGTCCATGGGGTTGCAAAGAATGAGACATGGCTGAGTGACTAAGAACACAATACAAGCTTCAGTTGATCTGGCCTGAACAACTGCAGTGTTTCTAACTAATCTTTCAGCTCCCTCTCTTCTGCTATGGGTTGAATTTAGTTCAGTTCAGTTCAGTCACTCAGTCGTGTCCAACTCTTTGTGACCCCGTGAATCGCAGCATGCCAGGCCTCCCTGTCCATCACCAACTCTCGGAGTTCACTCAGATTCATGTCCATCGAGTCAGTGATGCCATCCAGCCATCTCATCCTCTGTCATCCCCTTCTCCTCCTGCCCCCAATCCCTCCCAACATCAGGATCTTTTCCAATGAGTCAACTCTTTGCATGAGGTGGCCAAAGTACTGGAGCTTCAGTTTTAGCATCATTCCTTCCAAAGAAATCCCAGGGTTGATCTCCTTCAGAATGGACTGGTTGGATCTCCTTGCAGTCCAAGGGACTCTCAAGAGTCTTCTCCAACACCACAGTTCAAAAGCAGTAATTCTTTGGTGCTCAGCTTTCTTCAAGTCCAACTCTCACATCCATACGTGACCACTGGAAAAACCATAGCCTTGACTAGACGGACCTTTGTTGACAAAAGTCTCTGCTTTTTAATATGCTATCTAGGTTGGTCATAACTTTCCTCCCAAAGAGTAAGCATCTTTTAATTTCATGGCTGCAATCAGTCCCTGCAGTGATTTTGGGCCCCCAAAAATAAAGTCTGACACCGTTTCCACTATTTCCCCATCTATTTGCCATGAAGTGATGGGACCAGATGCCATGATCTTCATTTTCTGAATGTTGAGCTTTAAGCCAAACTTTTCACTCTCTTTCACTTTCATCAAGAGGCTTTTTAGTTCCTCTTCACTTTGGGTCCCTCCAAATATTCATATGGTGAAATATTAATCCTTAGTACAGCAGAATACCCATATTTGGAGCTCCAGAGCCTATATTTTCAACCACTTCTAGCACTGTTCCTGTTAGGTTTCCAGAGTTGGTTCTAGTGTGAGTTGCTTTGCTTCAAGGGTCAAAACATTGCTGAAAGATTTGGGCTGGGTAATACCCAAAGAAACTTTCATTCCAAAGTCCCTCATAAACTAGTAGATTCCTTGGCTTGAAATAACCTATTCAGAGATTACCTGCTATTTTTTTCTCCTTTGGGTATTATGTAGATTCCTATTCTACATCAATTCAGTTTAAAATATTGCTGTTAAAAGATGAAGGAGAGGACTGGAGAGATCATTTGTTCTGCTAATTACACTTGGCCAGTGTTAATTCTTTTAAAGTAATCCTATTCCCCAGACAAATACACAGTCTGAAAATTGGGGCCATTTTCATGGGCCCAGAGCATTTTGTTGATAGGAACATGGCTTCTCTTCTCTTTAGTAAGACTAAAGCTTTCCAAGATTTTGCAATCACTTTTTCAATTTGTCAACTCACTGGCCAAAAAAAAAAAAAATTCCATCTGACTTCTCTTTTCAAGTCTTTGGCATTTTCCCAGAAAATTCTGGGATGAAGATTCCATTTCAAATTATTTTAATGGCCTTTAATCCTGAGTACAATCATCTTTATTCTAGGTTTATTACTAAAAATTCATTGGTCTAAGAAAATAATGACCTTTATTTGTCTAAGATGGAAATTAAAAGTACTATGACTTCATCGCTATTTGGATGTATGAATAGGTGTTCAAATGTCTTATCCTTGAAAATGTCAAAACATTGTCCAATTCTTAACCAAGACTTGCTTAAAAAAAGATTATTTTAAAATTAAAAGAACTGGAAATCAAATGTCATTTGCCAAACTTTTTGATCATGGCTTAGATATCACAGTTTAGATCATTTCACTGAGAAACGTTGCCTGGCGAATAAACATCCAAATTTTAGCAGGAAAGATTGCCATCAATGCAAATAAATCACCACACTCAGAAGCTGATGTACCCACTTAAATTATTTTCCAGATATGTACTTTGAGAAACCCTTGGGGGAGAGTTTCTTGACTACTATAATCTTGAGAGCTACCTCTAACTCCTAGTTAGCACCATCTGCATTGCTCTTTCAGCTGTTGCTAAGATTGGGGTTTCCTTGACTATTACTAGCATTGTTTTAGCTGTTCTAGGGTTGCATTTTCCCTCTGTCTTATTCCACAATTTTATAATAGCTAAAAAGGTAATACTGTAAACAAACAAACAAACAAACAAAACCTTAAAAGTAAGCCAAACAAATGCCAGAAAGTAACTCTACAGCAATTTTAGCTTATCTTTTTGTAATAGGAATATTTTTAAATATTCTCAGTTTCAAATAGGGCAACCACTCTAAGTTCACCTTTATCTCTAGTCTTTCTTTATCCTTCCCCAGACATGAGAAACAAGTGGAATTCGATTTCACTTAGACCTTGGTAAAGCAACTGGAGACAGACTTCAGTCTTATTTGTAACCATGATAGATGCCACAACACTCAGTACCAGAGAAGTCTTTCATTTTTGTACTTTTCCCCAGAGGGTTTCTAATTCTTTCTTCAGAGATGAAGTGTCAGGCAGCAGTCAACCAGGTTCCAAATAATTCTTTTACTGCAAAAGTAAAATGCTTTCTTTGTTTCTCAAGTAAACCCATCTAGCAACTGCTGAACTGAAGTATTAAATGCACAAATTCCAATAGCATGAGTCCAAGATCTCCCTCTTTGAGAGAATGAGAATGTTTAACTTCTGATAAAAGAATCCTCTCTCACTTGTACCTTTTCCACCTCAAGTTTTAGTGAGGACAAAGCTGGAAGGTTTGATTATTCTCTTGGAATGAAAGCTGTGATGCTCTCTCCTCTCTCTCTTGCCCCTCCTCTTCTTATTCTTCTTTTTTCCTTTGTTATTATTATTTACTTATTTAATATTTTTGACTGTGCTATCCGAAGGCTTTCTCTCGTTGCAATGTGTGGAAGCTACTCTATGTTAAGGTGCAAGGGCTTCTTATCATGGTGACTTCACAGACTCTAGGCCCATGTGCTTCAGTAGTTTCCACGTGCAGACTCTAGGGTGGGTGGGTTTCAGCAGTTGCAGCACAAAAGCTCAGCAGTTGCAGCTCACAGGCCCTAGAGCACAGGCTCAGTATTTGTGGCACATGGGCTTAGTTGCTCCATGGCATGTGGAATCTTCCAGACCAGGGATTGAACCCATGTCCTCTGCACTGACAGGCAGATTCTCATCCACTGTGCCACCAGGAAAGTCTTTTTCTTCTTCTTTCTCTCCTTCCTCCTTTCTCCATCCTCACTCCCCCTTCCTTCCTCTTCTTCCTCCCCTTTTTCTCTCCCTTCTACTTTTCTCCACCAAAGACAATATAATGTAAGAATATAAGCTATGGCAACAAACATAAACAGTGTTGATAAAATACATGATTCAATTTATTTTCAACCCAAATAGGCTATTTTAAAAAATCACTAATAGTGTCACTTAAAACCCTCATATAATTACCTTCTTTAAATACCATAAGATTTCCATGACGTAAATCTTGTCCTTATTTTACACACCAGGAATTGGAGGTTCAGGAAATTTATATTAACTAGCCAAGTTTCATACAGATGGTGAAATCTGCAGCTGAGGTTTAAACACAGATCAGTCTCATCCAAAAGACTATGAACTATTCAGTAGACATTCACACCCATTTTTGAAAGGAAGAAAATGAAGCAAAGTTTCCTGGCTAAGTAGGTGGTTTAATACAGCAGAAAAAACACTCAGTGGGAATGGGTTATAGTCATGGTTATGCCACTAAGTATCTGGTTGGGTGATACTTCTTTGATCTTTGTTATCTTCATACCTAAATCAAGAAGACTGGAATAAATGACACTGCGTTCTTTGGAGCTCGAAGATTTTGTTATTTTTAACTGATTCAAGGCCACAGAGCTAGACTCTGGGATTTCCAGGTAACTTGACTATCTCAGTATTCTTCCTATTTATTGTTCCCCTTGATGAGAAGGAATCAGAGACACAGGCAACCCAGGTAATTGCAGGAAGCAGGGCTAGACATGTGCCATCCTGCAAAGGAGGAAAAGGTAGGCTCTGGCTCATCCTGGGTCGTTATCCCTTCCGCTGTCTCTCTACAGCTTATGGTTTCCAGACTGTCCATTCAGTCTCCAGGAGTCTTATTCTACCCGAAGGCTGCTCAGAGGAACTGAGAAGGAAAACGCAGATAGAAAGTAACCCACGGGCTTGTCTCAGTTCTTATAGTCTTGAGAAGAAATGGTTACTCAGCTTTGTAGATAGTAACAAATCACTTCCTCTAGATCTCGGGTGGCCCCTGCCGCAGCCTGAAGCAGGGCTTTGGTTCCTGGTATTGAAGTCAGGTTGGGATGGTGAGAACATCAAGGCCGAGCCACTAGACCAGAGCTCAGCAACCAGCCGCTGGTTCTTCGACTCTGCAGAAATGAATGCCCACAAAGACAGAAAGCAGTGAAACAAAGCATTTACTAGGAGGAAAAGAGTACAGTACGTGTGGATAGATCCATGGGCAGGCTCAGAGACACTGAGTTACCCTCCTGGCAGTTTGAATCACTTTTATGGGGCATTTCTTCCAGGTTTTCCTTTGACAAACTATTTCTATTTGCCTTGTCCTGAATCCATATTTAGTATTTCTCCGGAACTTCCCATGTGAGTGTGTTTGTCTCTTAGCCAAAACGGATTCTAGTAAAGAGGCCTATGGGTAGTGCACAGAGCTTATCATGAGGTGATGCCGTGACTCTTCTTGACCTCCAAGAAGCCTTTCTGTGCATGCGTAGTCTGGGAGATCTCCTTAACCCTGAGAATAAGGAATTGTGGTCTTTTATCTCTTATCTGGGCAGGGCCTAGCCTCCCGCATCATCCTGCTTTAATGGAGTTTCTGCTCTTAAGGAATTTCTGTCCACAGGGGAGGAACTGTTCAGCCCAGGGCCCATCTGTCTCCTGCCTCACTCTTTCCTTAGTTCAAATGACCAGTCCATACTATTGTACTTACTCTTTTCCAATGACCTCACCCCTACAGAACTTTCTCACCCATGTAATAAGCATCCTCTGCCTTCTATGGCGATTCCTGATTTTACTATGCCCTGAGATGAGTCAGTAACATTCTTTCCTTTAAATACAAAACTTCCAAAGTTTTGTTTGTTTGTTACATGTTTGCTTATTTGTTTTCTCTTCCTTTCCTATGCAAATAACCCTGGTATCTTTCCAAAGAATCTCCTTCTTTGTTTAAATTAGCCAGAATTGATTT
This sequence comes from Aepyceros melampus, assembly GCA_006408695.1. Taxonomy (NCBI): domain Eukaryota; kingdom Metazoa; phylum Chordata; class Mammalia; order Artiodactyla; family Bovidae; genus Aepyceros; species Aepyceros melampus. The sequence goes on along the minus strand of SJXQ01007129.1, from coordinate 15,917 downwards.
TGGTAATAACTCAAAGAAGCTAAATCGATTCAGGATAGTGTACTTCTTCACATCTTTATAAAATGTATCCTTGCTCAGACTCCCTTAACTAATTTATTAAATCTCTCCACACATCTTACCTTGTTCCACACTTGTCGTCAGCTAATCTGTATTGTCATTGTCGTTTAATCACTAAGTCGTGTCTGACTCATTGGAATCCCATGGACTGCAGCATACCAGGCTACCCTGTCCTTTACCATCTCCTGCTTTGCTCAAACTCATGTCCTTTGAGCTGGTGTCCCATCCAACTATCTCATCCTCTGTTGCCCATTTTCCTGCCCTCAGTCTTTCCCAGCATCAGGGACTTTTCCAGTGTATCTGCTCTTCACATCAGGTGGCCAAAGTATTGGAGCTTCAGCTTTAGCTTCAGACCTTCCAATGAATATTCAGAGTTGATTTCCTTTAGGATTGACTGGTTTGATCTCCTTGCTGTCCAAGGGACTCTCAAGAGTCTTCTCCAACACCACAATTCAAAAGCATCAATTCTTTGGCTCTAATATGTATTATTTAATTTATTTGCATTTTTTCTTATTGTTTTGTCCTTAACAGATACATATTTCATAGAGGCAGATATTTCAGTCTTTTACTTCTGGTGCTCTGTCTCCAGGGCCTACAATACTCCTGGCACATATAAGCCACTTTGTAAATATTTGTTGGCTACATAGACATTTATGGCACCAAAGTATTGGGGTATCATTTATATCCCTTACTTAGGACATTGGATCTCCTAATTATAAGCTGTTCTTCTTTCTCTTCTTTTCTCTTCTTTATCTCTCTCTCTCCTTTTTGCCACAAGGCCAAACCACTTGTTAGTTCACCTTTGCAAACTGACAGATTTTTAAGATGATACAGAAGAAAATTTTCCCTGCTATACATGTATCTAGGGCTTACCATTCGCACCTATCTAATAATACAGAATAGAAAAATAAGATTTAGGTGTGGGCTTGGAGAAAACTCAGGCTGTCTTCAGTGTTGTTAGCCTCTGTTGTCTGATTCTCATCAAGAAAAAAGGTGTATTCCACTTGGGCCAACATTGTCATGCAGTAACAGAAGGTTGGGCTTAAAAACCCATTTCAAAGAAATTTGCATTCGTAAGACCTGGACTTCTGTGCATTTATTCTCCAGATGCCTGAGGTAGAGAAGAGCAGTGGAATGCAGGACAGATAGAGACAGGGTGAGCCCTTGGTCTTGGCTATCATTTAAAGTCTTTTTCTCCTTGGATACAGGAAATTGAAAAGTTAAGAGAAAAGATCAATGCTAAGAAAATATAATAAACAGAAACAACTTGATGAAGATTCCGTATTCCACCTGTAATTCATCAGATTTTCTCACATTATTTTTAAAAATGCACCAAGACATTCCATTCAAGGAAGTAAGTTCATTGTTAGTTTAAAATAAAGATGCACAAATTCTAGATGACACAAAACTTTTTTCTTTTGTTCTGGGAGATCCTTTATAGTGCTTTTTATCCTTTTTGTCAGGAGCCACAATAGGATCAGTAAATTGTGACATTTAAATCAGTTTTACTGATTATAGGAGAAAAATGGAACATCTGCAAAATCTCTTTAAAAAACCTTTTCAGAGATTAACTGGCCTTGCTTTTTATGTTTTTGACTAGAGAGTAAAGAAAATTTTGTGATCTTGCATCCTAATGATTAGTTAAGAGAAGTATCAGAAATATATTTAGGTGTTACCAAGGGCCTATAGTTTCTTGTGAGTTCTTTCTGATCTAAAGGGCATTTCTTTTTATTAGTTTACTCCTTCTGGACTGAAATCTTTGATTCCTTAGCACCACCTCTCTATTCTCTACCCCAGCTCTCTCCCTAGGCTCTGAGGAATGGATCCTTGTAGAATCTTTCTAGAAGGGACAAAATATCATCATTTAAAGACATCTGAAAAAAAAAAAGCATATGAAATTATCAACTTACGTTGTAAAATGTGATGTGGTCTAGACATTCTCAGATATTATAAAGATGACATGTTTTTAATAAAAACCAACATTATTGATATCTCACAAAAAAAATCCTACCATGGCTAAGAAATTTGAGTCCTTATCATCATCTACTCTAAAATGTTAAAGGAGAAAGAGAAGTTCTGAAATGCTTAATGCAAACCATTTTCATGCTCTGTAGCTCCCTCCAACCCATATTTCATGCCCTGGAGAACCTCCCTGGCTCAACACTGATTGACTGAACATAGTATCCAGTGGGTGTTATCAGCAATAATTCTAATGCTTCTTTAAAGACCTAGTTTGACCCTTCAATACTCTCAATTTATTATACTTTCTCAAGCCCATGTCCAAATGCTTTGGTGGAGGTTGGGGGCGGATTTAAATACCACTTTTTCTATAAAGTCTTTATTATCTCCCATCATGAAATCAAATCATATTCTCTTTCTCTGAACTTCTTTCCTTCCAGCTGTCCCTCTCCCTACACTTCCATTGCTTGCTTTCTTCTTTTCTTTTCTTAATGTGAGTCCTACGACATTCCCCACAATCTCATGCCACATACCCTTTAGAATTTTGCGTTGTTTGTTTATTTATCTCTTCTCCACCTCTTTGGAAGATGAGTTCTATGGGAGAGGTGTTTCTTTCATCTATTCAGATGATTTCTGAAGGTAACACTTTCACCAAAAAGTGTTCTTGGCTTGTGGACAGATACAAGGTGGCTTCCCACCTGCAACTGATATCTGCTAAATGTGCCAAAGCATCTGTTGTGCTGGACGGTGGGAAAAGAGGAAAGTTTCCTTTCCCTACACCCAGGGAACAAGCTCATGATAACAAAGAAGCCAGCAAAATGAATTAACACTGCTGCTGCTAAGTCACTTCAGTCATGTCCGACTCCGTGTGACCCCAGAGATGGCAGCCCACCAGGCTCCCCCATCCCTGGGATTCTCCAGGAAAGAACACTGGAGTGGGTTGCCATTTCCTTCTCCAATGCATGAAAGTGAAAAGTTTAAGTGAAGTCGCTCAGTTGTATCCAACTCTTAGCGACCCCATGGACTGCAGCCCACCAGGCTCCTCTGCCCATGGGATTTTCCAGGTAAGAGTAAAGACCAATTAATATCTTTTGCAAAGATGTTTGTAAGTTTCCCAAGAGACAGATGCAATGCCCAGAAACAGGGATCCTGTCAACGCTGGAGCTGACAGTTTGCCTACAGTGGACCCCTCCCAGCCCGAGGGGCTTTTAAAATGGATTGTCATGATAGATTCCATCTGGTGAAAATGGAAAGAAAACCATGCAGGTTTTTCATTACAGTCCCCACATTGGCATAGCAGCCAATTGGCAGAGGGTACATTCAAGGTTTCTCATTTTTCTCTCCCTTCTCATAAGCTATGGAAAGTTCTAAATTTTAAAGGACAACAAGGCTATATTTCAGAGGTGACAGGGTGAAATACTACACTGTTCTCTCTACCTCAAGCTTAAGTAACTCTTTAACAACTGATTATTCTATAGCTAGAGAAAAGCCCTCAGCTTTGACTGCCTCTGCCACAGGACCTGGTCTTTCTGGAAGCACAAAGGGGAAAAAAAAAGTGGTTGATATCAGGAAGCACATTTTACTTTAAAAAAATATAGAACAAAAGTTTGCAGAGTGTTTTGCTTGAATAGTCTGAACAGTGTCACCATGACATGATAAAAGTACAGATTTCTAGGCTCCATTTCAAAGTTACTAAGTCACAGTCTCTGAAATGGAAGCTTTGGGACATGACAATTGGACAAGTTCCCTGGATGATTCTAAATTTTTTAGGTAAGGGTATAGAAAGAATATTGAAACTTTCTAGAAAAAAATCTTCATTTAAAGATATGCTTCCTTTTAACTTTTTAGATGCTTTATAGAGGATATTATTATTAAAAATTGAATTTAAATCACAGTTCTGAGAATTTAGAGAAGGGTCAAGTGTGAATTTAAAATTATTTTGAGATACAGTCCCTAATACTCATAGAGTGAATAAGTTAAAAGCATTGCAATTAGGTGGTCTTTCAAGGACTTAAAAAGCCAAAAAAATCAAACATACTTGCATAAAGTTTATGGATTTGAGTTAAAGTCCTAAAAATGATTGTAGGGAGTAGGTTGTCAACTTATGAAACCAACAGCTTGGAGGCTTTTTGATTAGTTGAAAATGAATTTAACAGTGAAAATATTTATTGTTCTTTGGCTGAAAATATTATCTGAAATTAATTTGTTTGGCTTGGGAGAAATTTGTGAAATGTATAGTGAATTATGTAGCCAGTTTTTTTTGAGATTTATAATATTTCAAATAAAATCTGCAATACCCTACCTGAGGGGAAAAATGCTTAGTGGCAAGTACTCCTAGCCAAGTCACATTAGATTCCAATAACTTTGCTTTACTTTACAAGAATTCTTTTTTTATATAAAATGTGTATGCTTGTTCAATTTTCCCTTGGATTTTTCTTTTTCTCTAATAATTCTCTTTAGCCAAATCCAAAGCAGATGCAAGAACATCTTTGACTATGATGGAAAATACACAGAGGTGAGAATAATGACAATCATGTCATTTTGGGTACAGATTAAAAAATTTTTTTTGAAGTATGGTTGAGTTACAATCTGTTCATTTTTACTTTTTAAAAAATTTATTTTATTGTATACAGATCTCTCTATAAACAGAATGCTTGAATCACTATAAACTTTCAAGTGAATGTGAAGAGACTATATTGTAGTTTGAGGTGGCAAGGAAAAAGATATTTTGAAACTCAATGTTGAGGGGCTTCCCTGGTGGTCCAGTGGTTAAAACTTCACCTTCCAATGAAGGAGATGTGAGTTTGATCCCTGATCAGGAAGCTAATATCCCACATATCTCGTGGCCAAAATTCCAAAGCATAAAACAGAAGTAATATTGTAACAAATTCAATAAAGACTTTAAAAAGGATTCATATAAAAAAAAAACTTGGAAAAAAAATAGAAAATCTGAAGTCTATCAGTCTTCTTGCTGAGGTGGTAAGTCCAATTTCAGTATGGAAAGACTGTGCACAGACATTTCTGAAGGCTTCAGACTGTCATCAGAACCTGCTCTATCTCAAGTGGCCCAGTTGATTATGTTTTCCCAGGTATAATTAGAAAGATAAGTTTGTACAAAATTTTAATTGGATAGTGGTCTTTCCTTACTGGTTTAGTAAGGTAAACCCATCTTCATCAACAGCAATCTCACACCCAAACTCACATGCACAAAAAGACCTTATGCAAGAAATAAGGTCTTCAGAATCAATTGTGCACGCATGCTCAGCCACTCAGTCGTGTCTGACTGTCTCAGATCACGTGGACTATAGCTTAGGCTCCTCTGTCCTTGGGATTTCCCAGGCAAGAATACTAATAGGCTGCCATTTTCCTTCTCTAGGGGATCTTCCCGACCCAGGAGTCTAACTTGGGTCTCTGGTGTTTCCTTCATTGGCAGAAACATTCTTTACCACTGAACCACCTGGGAAGCCGTCAAATCCAATAGACACAATTAAAATGATATGGTATGTATCATTCCCTAGAATCTTCATAAAGCCAAATTGAGGAAAGATAGCTCTTTGAATTAGATTTGCGGAAAAGTTTGTATGGTGTGACAGTTCCATTATAAAAGGTAAGAACTATCTCAGGGAGGATTTATTCCAAGCTTCTCTAATACCCTAGCACACAGTTTGTACTTACTACATAAATTATTTCATAATAGCCTTAAACACAAGTTATGGCACACAGATTTTGAATGGGATTATAACAAATTTGGGAGACTGAATAAATAGCAAATAAATGGATGGGGAAGTAGTTTGACATGTCAGTTCTTGGAGTAGACTATCTCTTCTCTATTATTTGTATCCTTTATAGCATTTAGCAACGTAAATGTTAACCTGAGTTGATATTGATCTAAATCTGAAGTACTGTGACATTTTCAGCTTAAAAACATGAGTTAGTGGCCACAGAGTCAAAAACTGTCCCCAATATTACTTTCTATTCATATCTTTTACGCTTTTTTTTAATAAACAAAACACAGCTTACATTAAGATTGTTAGATACTGCCATGAAATTCTAAATTAATTACAAGAAAAGTGGCCAAAGACAATGATCATTTAAAAATCTTTATCCTCCTTGAACTTCCTGTGGCATTGAACATTGATAGGTAATTTGTAATAAAATTTAAATACATGAAAAATCTTTCTTTTTATTCTTGTTTCTTACTCACACAAGTTATTTTTCCTGCTTTCTCTTTAGTTCATTTAAGTGTTACTTCATTTTTAGTCTCACCCTGAAAAGAAACAAAATTACACTACATAAAAATTGTAAAAAAAACAGCATGATCCTGAGGGGTATAAGATTAGTGATGAGATTTTTTAATGCAAAAAGATAGTTAATAACTTTTCATTTAGACTACTAGCAAGTACCTTTTACAAAACTGGACAAAGAACTAAAGGTATCTGTTTCAACCTTTCACAGCCCAATTGCAATCACTTTCTGCTTCCTTAATTTAGCAGATAGAGGATGAAGAAAGGTTGGGTGTATTACCATCAACACAGTTTATTTCTTCAGATTCGATAAATGAAATTCACAGTGGTTTCTGGAATCTCCATTACTATACACTGGCACCAAACATAGAATAACAAACACATATTTTATTTGGTTTAATTCAAGAAAAGTAGGTTTGTGTTACACTTCTTCAGTACTCTAACTATGGCGGTCGTACATAGTACCGAATCTCTTTTTTCTTTTGAAAATCTTAGATAATTTATTTTTTGATGCTGTAATTAGGAGTGGCATCCTTTTAGTAGAAAAAGCTTTTTATCCAAAATTATGAATATGGAAAATGTGAATGTGGTTTCTAGCCAGGAACATGAATGATTATTCCAAAAAGAACACGAAAAGAACATTGTTATACAACATCCTAGCTGCTTTGAAAAGACGATCTGCCAAAAAAAGATTCAGGCTTTCAAATGTTGGTTGTGGACAAAATGTACACACATTTTAAGGCTGAATCATTAAAAGAAATTGCTGTTTAAAAAGTAAGTGTCTCATTGCCTCTATTTTACTAATGGAAAGGGCCAAGTGAATGACCCAAAGCCAGAATTGATAGGCATCTGACTCCGGCTTAGTCATTATACTCCAGTTGTCACTGAAATCTTGTTTAAGGTTGAAATCAGTGTTTAGGATATAATAATGATATACTTTCTTTTACAAATGTAATTTGGCCTTCCCTGGTGGCGCTAGTGGTAAAGAATCTGCCTGCCAATGCAGGAGACATAAAAGACTTGAGTTCAATCCCTGGATTGGGAAGATCCCTAGAGGAGGGCAAGACAACCCACTCCAGTACTCTTGCCTGGAGAATCCCATGGACAGAGGGGCCTGGCGGGCTACAGTCCATGGGGTTGCAAAAGAGTTGGGTGTGACTGAAGCTACTTGGCAGGCACGCACAAATATAATTTACCTCCCAGTGAGGAAACTACTACAGCATTTTTTTTTTTTAATTTACACAGACGTTTAATTAGCTTTATTTACAGAGCAGGGATTTTTTTCAGTCTCCAATGATGCCTAGATAACATCATTAGGCAAGATTGCCAGTTTAAAAGAAATCTATGCAGAATCCTAAAAATAATAGATGTTGATGCTCCTCCAAGAAGGGGCAAGCTTGACTATATCAGCATCTCTCTTTATGTTTCAGTTACTCAGAAGCAATTCTGTTGCAGTCTCTACATCCCATGATTTTGAAGACAGGCCACTATTATCGCATTCCTATCAAAGCCCATAGCACATAGGATTTCTATTTTTTTGGTGTACTCTGGACTAGAAACTGGTGCTCCAGCATACACATGTGCCCAAAGTCAAGCTGTCTGTTTGAACATTTCAGGATTTTGTTTGTACTGATTCGCTACTACTGCGTCTTGTGGGTCATCCGGTTCTGCAGCTGCCAGCAGAGCTTGTAACGGACAACAGTACCTGCGCAGAGTCATTGCTGCTGCCCATTGATCTTTCAGGATATCCAAACAAATAGCCCCCGTGATGGAACTAATATTAGGATGCCATCTTTCAGTGAGGCTTCCCTGGTGGCTCAGAGGTTAAAGCGTCTGCCTGCAGTGCAGGAGACCTGGGTTTGATCCCTGGGTTGGGAAGATCCTCTGGAGAAGGAAATGGCACCCCACTCCAGTACTCTTGCCTGGAAAATTCCATGGACTGAGGATCCTGATGGGCTTCAGTCCATGATGGGCTTCAGTCCATGGGGTCGCAAAGAGTCGGACACGACTGAGCGACTTCACCTTCACCTTCATATTTCAGTGATAAACCGGACCTTAGGGGGAGTAAATGGATATGTTTCTGGTATTTTAATCTCTAGTTGATATCTTCCTCCTGCATATGGTGCGTCTGGAGGTCCTGCTATTTCTCCTCTTTCTATTGCTATTGCTAAGTCACTTCAGTCGTGTCCGACTCTGTGTGACCCCATAGACGGCAGCCCACCAGGCTCCCCCGTCCCTGGGATTCTCCAGGCAAGAACACTGGAATGGGCTGCCATTTCCTTCTCCAATGCATGAAAGCGAAAGGTGAAAGTGAAGTCGCTCAGTCAGGTCCGACTTAGCGACCCCATTAATTCTGTAAAATTCTCATCTACAAGATCTATGATTTTTGCTCGTCCGCCTCCTCCGCCACCGCTACGACCGCCGCCACCCCTTCCTCCACCGCCTCCTCCGCCGGCGATTCACACCCGAGCACACGAGCACTGCCACTGCCACCCTGACCGGCCACTATGTTCAGTGTGGAACCACCTACGTGCCCGGCCACCAAAATGGCACCGGGTCCGCGCCTACAGCAATGTTTTTATTTGAAACTATTTTACTTTAATATATTTTAAAATTTGAGGAAAATACAAAAAGTTCATTTTCATAGGTAATTTTTGTCCTAAAAATTTTACTATATGCTGACTATGCCACAGCCTTTGACTGTGTGGATCACAATAAACTGTGGAAAATTCTGAAAGAGATAGGAATATCAGACCACCTGACCTGCCTCTTGAAAAACCTCTATGCAGGTCAGGAAGCAACAGTTAGAACTGGACATGGAACAACAGACTGGTTCCAAATAGGAAAAGGAGTACGTCAAGGCTGTATATTGTCACCCTGCTTATTTAACTTCTATGCAGAGTACATCATGAGAAACACTGGACTGGAAGAAGCACAAGCTGGAATCAAGATTGCCGGGAGAAATACCAAGATCCTCAGATATGCAGATGATACCACCCTTATGGCAGAAAGTGAAGAGGAACTAAAGAGCCTCTTGATGAAAGTGAAAGTGGAGAGTGAAAAAGTTGGCTTAAAGCTCAACATTCAGAAAACTAAGATCATGGCATCTGGTCCCATCACTTCATGGGAAATAGATGGGGAAACAGTAGAAACAGTGTCAGACTTTATTATGAGGGGCTTCAAAATCACTGTAGATTGTGATTTCAGCCTTGAAATTAAAAGATGCTTACTCCAGGGAAGAAAAGTTATGACCAACCTAGACAGCATATTCAAAAGAAAGGACATTACTTTGCCAACAATGGTCCATCTAGTTGAGGCTATGATTTTTCCAGTGGTCATGTATGGATGTGAGAGTTGGACTGTGAAGAAAGCTGAGTGCTGAAGAATTGATGCTTTTGAACTGTGGTGTTGGAGAAGACTCTTGAGAGTCCCTTGGACTGCAAGGAGATCCAATCAGTCCATTCTAGAGATCAGTCCTGGGTGTTCTTTGGAAGGAATGATGCTAAAGCTGAAACTCCAATACTTAGCCACCTGATGCGAAGAGTTGACTCATTGGAAAAGACCCTGATGCTGGGAGGGATTGGGGGCAGGAGGAGAAGTGGATGACAGAGGATGAGATGCCTGGATGGCATCACCAACTCAATGGACACGAGTTTGAGTGAACTCGGGAGTTGGTGATGGACAGTGAGGCCTGGCGTGCTGCAGTTCATGGGGTCGCAAAGAGTCGGACACGACTGAGTGCCTGAACTGAACTGAAAGCATTTAGAAAAAAAAAAAAAGGAAAAGTCTATACATGGGGAGAAATTAATTGGAATATTCAGTCCCAGGGAGTAGTTATACTCAGTAGAACTGAAAATTCCTACTGAGATAAATGATAAATATGCTAAGTATTTATATTATCAAATATATTTAACTATGTCTCTCAATGGAGAAAAAAGTTAAGAATTAAATGCTTAAAATTCAAGGGGACCAGTAGCTGAAAATTATTTTATTAGGGAGTGAAAATTAGACTATAAAGGCTATGAGAACTATTGGCCAAATTTAATTTCTATTCCTCACCACATAAGCATCCATGGAACACCTATCAGCACAATTAAGTTAGTTAATGGGAGAATAAGGTGGAAGAGGAATTGCCTGTCATCAAGAAAGGTGGAGGCTAAAAGACTGGGAGAGAAACAACAACAATTTGGTTTGACTGGGATTGAGTCTACAGTGGGTAATTAGTTTCTCACAGGAGCATGTACTTATTTCTAAAGGTGTGGCATAGGAAATACTGAATGCCTTCATAGAGGAAGTGATGCTGTGTTTGAGTGTGTGTTCTCCATATAGATGGGTGGTATGGGGATTTCTGGTTCAGGAAGTGTCATGAGAAAAGCTTGGAGAGAAGATGTAATAGTAAATTCAGAAAACTGCAAAAATCTGGATAAGACTACAGCAGAGAGCTTGTGCATGCAGATTTGGGGAACCCATGAAGATAGAGTCCTAGAGTAAGCAAGGGACAATCATGGAGAAGGTTCCTGTACAGAAAAATGTCTAGTATTGTACATCTTTGTACATATTTTTAATCATGCAATTATATTCCTGGGTAAAAGATTTTTACTTTTTTATCTGGAAGACAGTGACCTGCAAAAATGGGACATATTCCCTGTATAGTTACTGAAAATGACACCTCACCTGAGGGTACTGCTGCTGCTGCTGCTGCTGCTAAGTCGCTTCAGTCGTGTCTGACTCTGTGCGACCCCATAGACGGCAGCCCACCAGGCTTCCCCATCCCTGGGATTCTCCAGGCAAGAACACTGGAGTGGGTTGCCATTTCCTTCTCCAGTGCATGAAAGTGAAAAGTGAAAGTGAAGTCGCTCAGTCGTGTCTGACTCTTAGTGACCCCATGGACTGCAGCCTACCAGGCTCTTCCGTCCATGGGATTTTCCAAGCAAGAATACTGGAGGTGGGTGCCATTGCCTTCTCTGCATCTGAGGGTAAGGATTTGAAAAAAACACATAGCTTTGGAGAAATGTCTATTTAGGTCTTCTGTCCATTTTTTGATGGGGTTTTGGTTTTTTGATATTGAGCTGCATGATCTACTTTTATATTTTGGAGATTAATCCATTGTCAGTAGCTTCATTTGTAAATATTTGCTCCCATTCTGAAGGCTGTCTGTTCATCCCATTTATGGTTTTTTTGCTATGCAAAAACAGATGTAGAGAACAGACGAGGACATGGCAGGGCGGGGGAGGGGGAGGCTGGGGTGAACTGGGAGACTAACGTTGACATATATACATTACCGTCTGCAAAATGGATAGCCAGTGGGAACCTGTTGTATAGTGCCGGGAGCTCAGCTTGGTGTTCTGTGATGACCTAGATGGATGGGATGGTGGGAAGGAAAGTCCAAGAGAGAGGGGATATATGTATACATACAGCTGATTCACTTCCTTGTCCAGCAGAAACTAGCAATTATACTTCAATGAAAAAAAAAAAAAAACATGTACAGTTATTGTCATAGGAAAGTATGAAGGACATGAAACAGGAAGGGCAAAATGGCTGCTTCTAAAGACCCATGAAATCACTGGACAGAGACAAATTGCAAGCTCAACTCTCAAAATTCTCAGTTCAAGTTTGAGGCTTGAAATACAGGGGCTTTATAAAATTACTTTTTATTTATTTCTTTCCATTGGGGGAAGAGAGGACTAATATATTTTTAAAAAAGGAAAAACCAACAAATGCATTTTGAATTGGAATTAATGCACTGTTCATCTTGCCTCTTTATAAAGAGTTAGAACACTGATCTGGAAACAAGGCTGCCCAAGAATTGGCATGGGGATTAGACAATGAGATACAGATGAAAATGACTGCTTGGGATTCCCAGCCCCACTGAACTTCCTTTGTTTGCTGAAAGAACTCCACATTCTTTGATTTGTAAAGCAATTCCTGCCTTTTAGAAGATGTCACTACTTCCTCAACTGAAAGGAATAAGTTTTAAGAGGGATTTCATTCTTTTCATGCCCCATCCCCCTTGGCCTATATATGATTCCCACCTCTAATAAGGGAGAACAGGATATCAATTAGAAAGTGTAATCTTGGGATGGACCACAGGAATTGCCTAATATTGACTAAATATTAAAAAGATGAATAGATTCTGAGGGTATTCAACCAAGGAGAATGATAATATTAAATCAAGCTGAATTTAGCAATATGACTGTACTTTCAGAGCCTAGATTTATTAACATAGTTTAAGCACCTGGGGATCTGTTAGTTTGCTGAAACATTTACCACAAAATGGAACTCAATGGAAGCATATATTGAATGAAATCGATTCCTTGGTATAGTGTAGAAGCACAAAATCAAAATTTTCACAAAGTGGAATTCTTATATGTTAAAATGGATTTTCATCATCAATAACCCACTCATTCATTTTCATCAAGACATATATTAGAGATGGAAATACCAGGGTCTTTAGATTTTAGTGATGCCCATGGGTTGATGGTGGAAAGCATAGCAATGAAAATTGATTGCATGGTGTTAGTGAGGAAGAGTAAATTTGGTGTGGAAGAGATAATGTAGTGTCATTTAACTACCAATGAGTAAAATAAATACTTTTTCATTGATAAATATCAGGATCAGGAATACAAAGTACAAAGTCAGAACTTCTGATCCAAAAAGAACCTAATAGTCAGTTGAAATTTAGATTTTCAGAAATGAAAGCGATATGAAGTTCTCTGTGGAGCTATTTTATTTGTGAAATGTAATGTATGGCTGAGTCCCTTCACTGTTCACCTTAAATTATAACAATGTTTTTAATTGGCTATACCCCAATACCGGAGAAGGTGATGGCACCCTACTCCAGTACTCTTGCCTGGAAAATCCCATGGGCGGAGGAGCCTCATGGGCTACAGTCCATGGGGTCGCTAAGAGTCAGACACGACTGAGTGATTTCACTTTCACTTTCATGCATTGGAGAAGGAAATGGCAACCCACTCCAGTATTCTTGCCTGGAGAATCCCAGGGATGGGGGAGCCCGGTGCGCTGCCTTCTATGGGGTCACACAGAGTTGGACACGACAAGCGACTTAGCAGCAGCAGCAGCAGCATACCCCAATACAATGGAGAAGGAAATGGCAAGCCACTCCAGTACTCTTGCCTGGGAAATCCCACAGATAAAGGAGCCCGGTGGGCTACAGTACATGGGGTCACAAAGAGTTGGGCATGACTGAGCAACTAACACACAACACCGCAATACAAAACATTTTTGGGGTTAAAAAACAAAAAGAAAAAAGAAAAACCCACAGAACCATTATTCAGAGGCTTGGGTAAGCCATTATGACATATAATATGGAATTTCTGCCCTCCATTGAATTTTTAAAGCTTAGTTAAATCATGGATCCAGAGCTACCAGAATCCTCTCCCTTCTACAGGGGATTGCTCCACCCAGGGATCACACTGGGGTCTTCTGCATTACAGATGGGTTCTTTATCATCTGAGCTACCAAGGAAGTCTCATGAGAGGCATCTTAAATAAGTACTATAAGTACTTTGCACTGATATCTCAAGTGTGTGCTCCTGTTTTTTTTTTTTTAATATTTATTTTTATTTATTGATTTGTCTGCACCAGGTCTTATTTCAGCACACAAGATCTTTAGTTCCAGCATGTGAATTCTTAGATGTGGCACTTAGCATCTAGTACCCCAACTAGTGAGCAAACCCAGGCCCCCTGCAATGGGAGTGCAGGGTCTTAACCACTGGACCACCAGGGACGATCCCAACTTTTTTTTTTTAAACCTAGTATTCCCCTTAAAGAACCAGAGGTCATTACAATGTAACCGTGCCCCATGGCGGGCATCTCAGTTAGCTCAGTGTAAAGAATCCGCCTGCCAATGCAGGATATGCAGGATATTCAGGTTTAACCCCTGGGTCGGGAAGATCCCCTGGAGGAGGAACTGGAAACCTACTCCAGTATTCTCGCCTGGAGAATCTTCTGGTCAGAGGGGCCTTGCAGGCTGTGGGGTCTCAAAAGTCAAACATGATTTAACAACTGAGTATGCACACACACACATGCCCTGTGGAAGACACCATGGTTTTGAAACACAACTAATCCCCAGGGACACAGGACACTTTTGCAATCCACTAGGGAGGGTTTTTTGATGTTAAAATGACAAATGGAAAATCTACCCTTATCCAGCCCATATGCTCCCCATATTTTTTCCCCAGTTCTTATAGAGCTGGAATAGATGAACTCAAAAAGTGAAGGATTTCTCACATTAGTCTGTAACCCATAAAAAAGGAGCATTCTGATTGGAAATACCAAACTGAAAACTGCAGAGTCTTCTACTTCTACAAAAACATTAAGTTAATAACTGTAATGTTTCAATGAAAATCAGAAATATCAGTGCCATCTTTAATGACTTAAAAGTGCAGGGTTAATGATTCTTAGCAGATTTTCATTTGTGTTTAGTAGTGGAAGGATAGTTTGAGAAGATAAAAATGGATTTTCCAAAGTTTAATTAGATGGCAACTTCTGTTGCAACTGCTGTTCCATATGGGGTCCAAATCATTATAGTTCTTAGTACTTTGTATAAAGCAACTGATCTGAATAATGTCTTTCTCCTCTTTTCCAATAAACAAAATTACTAGAAGTGTTCTGTTTCTTTCACCAGGCAGGAACAGTAATATAATTTTGCCATACTGTTTCTGGATTATGTTAACTCCTTAGCTTTGTACTGCATTATAGTCTGCAGAAATACCATCTCATGGAACATTATGTGATACAACCTAGAGGGTAAACTTTATTAGCTAGATACATTAATTAGACATGTGAATGCCAGAGCATTGGAGACAAATATAATGGAAGAGGATAGAGTTGTCAAGTCACTGATTTATTATAAAGGTGAAGAGGTCTAAGGAATGCTGAGCTATCTCTCTAGAGGGAGGACAGTTTGTACTATGTCCTCGGTGAGCACTAGGAACATGAACAGTCTCTTTAAATTTTGGAGGCCACATGTTACTGCATGTGAGTCTGGTGCTGAAAACCTGCAAGATTTGAGTCTGTCCCATGAGAAGGCTCTTCAGACAATTGAGGTCACAGTGATCTTGCTTACTATCACTCATCAAATTAAATGATGTTTAAATGGTGTACAGCAGGTCAGGCTGCTATATGTAGTGTGTGGTAAGGCTTAACAAGAAAATTAAACTCTTAGATTTCCAAAGCAAGGATATACTTATATTTAGCAAGTAATTATTAATCTTTTAAGAACAATGGTCCCTTCTGAAGGGAAGGGAAAACAATAATTTGATGTTCAGTTCAGTTCAGTCGCTCAGTCGTGTCCGACTCTTTGCGACCCCATGAATGGCAGCACGCCAGGCTTCCATGTTCATCACCAACTCCCAGAGTTCACCCAGATTCACGCCCATCGAGGCAGTGATGCCATCCAGCCATCTCATCCTCTGTTGTCCCCTTCTTCTCCTGCCCCCAGTCTCTCTCAGCATCAAAGTCTTTTCCAATAAGTCAACTCTTCACGTGAGGTGGCCACAGTACTGGAGTTTCAGCTTTAGCATCATTCCTTCCAAAGAAATCCCAGGGTTGATCTCCTTCAGAATGGACTGGTTGGATCTCCTTGCAGTCCAAGGGACTCTCAAGAGTCTTCTCCAACACCACAGTTCAAAAGCAT
>SJXQ01007127.1:70688-90316 GCA_006408695.1 Aepyceros melampus | reverse complement strand
CTTGATTGAGATACAATACACATACGTTATTATTCTTCCCTTTAAAGTGTCCAAATCCATGGCTTTTCATGCATTCCCAGAATTGTACAGCCATCACCACTGTCAGTGTTAGAACACTTTAATGCCTCCCCTCCTCCACCATAAAGAAGGCTGACCGCTGAAGAACTGATGCTTTCAAACTGTGGTGCTGGAGGAGACTCGAGAGTCTCTTGGACAGCAAGGAGATCAAACCAGTCAATCCTACAGGAAACCAACCCTGAATATTCATTGGAAGGACTGATGTTGAAGCTGAAGCTCCAATACTTGGGTCACCTGATGCGAAGAGCTGACTCTTTGGAAAACACCCTGATGCTGGGAAAGATTGAAGGCAGGAGGAGAAGGGGTCCATAGAGGATGAGATGGTTGTATGCATCACCGACTCAATTGACTCAATGAGTTTGATAAGATCTGGAAGATAGTGAAGCGTAGGGAAGCCTGGTGTGCAGCAGTCTATGGCGTTGCAAAGAGTCAGACACGACAGAGGGACTGAACAAGCCAAAGAAGTCTTGCATCCCTTACCTGTTCCCTCAAACCTCCCTTTCCCCTCCCTCAGCCACCGCTGCATTCACTCTGTCTCCGGAGATTTGTCTGTTCTGAACACTTCCTGTTTTAATAAATGGAATCAGACACTAAGTAGCCTTTTTGTGTCTGGCTTATTTGAACATAGTGTTTTCAAGGTTGATCCAGGGACTTCCTTGGGGGTCCAGTGGTTTTAAGATTCCACCTTCCAGTGCAGGGGGTATGGGTTCAGTCCTTGGTCAGGGAACTAAACTCCCACCTGCCATGAGGTACAGCTGAAAATTTTCTTTTTAAAGTTCATCCACACTGTAGTGTGTGTGTGTTGGTGTTTTCTTCTCTTTTTAAGGGTGAATCGTCTTTCTGTGGCATGGATGGACCACCTTTTATATACCTCTTCATCACTTGATGGACATCGGGTTGTTGCCATGTCTTGGCTATTAGGGACCATGCTACTGCTAACATAGGTGTCCACATTTTTACGTGGAAGTATTTTCATTTCTCTCAGGTAGCCATCTAGGAGTAGAATTGCTGGGGCAGATGGTAATTCTACATCTTACCTTTTGAGGAGCAATCAGACTCTTTTCCACAGTGGCCAGTGGCCACTCCATTTTACATTCCCACCAACCATGTACAAGCGTTTCGATTTTTCTACACCCTCTCTGTGTACCTTTAGAATTTTGAAAGACATGACCCATTGTCTTGGAACAAGCAGTCCTGTTGGGTACAGCACTTGTCCCCAAGACATCTCTCTCTTAACCATCAAGTCTAAGGGAGTCTCCCTTTACCTTAGCCCCTTGCCATAGCCTCATAACTTATCTTAATCAGAAAACTACCATTAAAGGACTTCCCTGGCGATCTGGTGGTTGAGACTTCCCTTCCAAAGCAGGGGGTGCAGGTTCGATCCCTGGTCGGGAAACTAAGATCCCACATGTCTTGCAGCCAGAGGGGGAGGGAAACACTAAACAGAAGCAGTACTTAACAAATTCAATAAACCTCTAAAAATGGTCCACATCAAAAAAAAAAAAAAAAAAGAACTTAAAAAATGTACCATTAAAAAAAAAATGTGCCATGTTTATAACCATCTTTCCAATCAGAGCAGGGACTGGCCTCATCTTCACTGCTGTGGGTTTTCCTTGAACTTGGCACCAAGTTGATAAAATGATACTCCTTGAATGAATGAATCCCCCGAAAGTTTCACACATGCCAAAGAAAGAGGGAGATGGGAAAAAAACTCCCGGGTATGGAAGATCAATGTTGAGTTTGTAACCTAACATTCTTGGAATTCTGGGCTCTTGGGCCACCCCACCTGGCCTGGCATGGGAATCTCCCCTTGGCCACCACTGATGTCTCTTGGCACCTCCTTCAGGCCCAGAACAGAACTGCTGGCTTGGTCTTGAGTTAGAGCAGCCAGTCCTTTCACGCCTGTAGGATCCTAACGCATGCAACGAATTTTCGAATAAGACTGGAGGAGCTTAGAATGAAATGGCCTGCAATTAGCCTTCCAAGAGGAGAGAAAGCATGGGAAGTCTGAAGATAGGCAGGGGCCAGAGGCAGAGGGCAGGAGGTGAGGCTGAAGGGGTCAGGGGTCAGCCTGAGGTCTCTGAGATAAAGGGTATTGGATCTAGAACACAGTCCTTCGGTCATGATTTAGCAAGTTGCAGGGCATATTTCTACAAAATGAAAGAGCAGGCAAGCCCAAAATTAAAAAAAAAGTTTTTTTTTTAAAATATCAGCTTTGTAGGTTGCAAATGTTATTTTCGGAAAATAGTACTAAAGGATACTATTTTCCTATTTTATATTAAAACAACAATGTTTGCAACCCACAAAATACATTCAGTTCAGTCCAGTCACTCAGTGGTGTCCAACTCTTGAGCAGGGCAAAGGCTAATAGATTTTGCCAAGAGAACGCACTGGTCATAGCAAACACCCTCTTCCAAAATACTTTACCATATGGAAAATAGATAGCCATTGTGAGGTTTAATGTATGAGGCAGAAAACCCAAAGTCAGGGCTCTGTGACAACCCAGAGGGGTGAGAGGGGGAGGGAGATGGGAGTAGAGTTCAAGAGGAGGTGGACATATGTACAGCTAATGTTGATTCATGTTGATGTATGACAAACACCATCACAATATTGTAAAGCAGTTGTCCTCTAATTAAAAAAAATATTAAAAAAGAAAACAATACAGAGAATAAAATAAGTAGAATAGAAAATATCAGAAAAAATCCATTTGTTGGGCTGCCATTTATTTTTTAAAATGAAAGAACAGAAGAGGTAAGAAAATATGAAGTTTGCTGGGTTGCAACAAACTTTGTTTTTATAAAATCAATGTGTAGGACTGAAAATAATAGTATTAAATAAGTAAAATAGGATAGAATGTACCAGAAAAAATTAATTTGATGGCTTACAACATTTTTGTTTTATATAAAACAAAACGATAGCATAGCATAAGTAGACTAGAAATAACAAAAGAATCAGTTCAGAGGGTCCAATCAACATTTTTTTCAGCTGCACCATGCGCTGTGTGAGACCTTAGTTCCCTGGCCAGGGATCGAACCCACATCCCCTGCAATGAAAGCATAGAATCTCAACCGTTGCACCACCAGGGGAGTTTTTGCTTTCTCTGGATATATACCCAGGAGTGGAATGACTGAATCATCTGGTAGCTCTATTGTTGGTTTTTTGAGGAACCTCCATACTGTTCTCTATAGTGGCTGCACCAATTTACATTCCCACCAACAATGTACAAGGGTTCCTTTTCTCCACATCCCCATCAATGTTTGTTATTTGTAGACTTTTTGATGATGGCCATTCTGATGGGTGTGAAGTGGTATCTGACTGTGACTGTGATTTGCATTTCTCTGATGATCAACAACCTTGAGCATTTTTTCCTGTGCCTATTGGCCATCTGTATATCATCCAACTCCTGGGTCAGGGAGATTCCCTGGAGAAGGGATAGGCTATCTTCTCAAGTATTCTTGGGCTTCCCTGGTGGCTCAGACGGTAAAGAATCTGCCTGCAATGTGGAAGATCTGAGTTTGATCCCTGGTTTTGGAAGATCCCCTTGAGGAGGGCATAGTAACCCACTCCAGTATTCCTGCCCGGAGAATCCCATAGACAGAGGAGCCTGGCGGGCTGCAGTCCAAGAGGTTGCCAAGAGTTGAACACGAGTGAGCAACTAAGCACAGCACAGAGCAACTCTTTCTGGTATGTAAGCCCAAGAAGGGTCTTCACCATGCTCCTTCTAGCTCTTTTATGATATCAAAGATATAACAACAATATAAATGTCCATCATGGAGAGGGGATGGGTGAATAAGCTATTTTGCAACACACTTCATCGCCGTTGTGAAAATGAATGAATCAGAATGACAGCCACCAACGTGAATGTCTTTCAAAACACAGAATGTTAAGCTAGGAAGGCAAGTTGCTGGAAAACATATGAGGATTGATTTATACAAAGCATTCAAATATGTAAAACAATATTGTACAATTCAACCACAAATAAATGTATTTCTAAACAATGCAAACATCTGCATGAGAATAACAAATGCCACACAGACACACAAACACGCATGTATACATACATATTTATAAAAGCATCGCGTTCATCTAGAAGAAGACACAGGAAGCCAGCAAAACTGGAGAGGAACTCATTGTAAGCACATCCCACATCACATCAAACCTTTTTAATTTTATTTATTTTTAATTAAAAAAAGTTTTTGTCACACTGCAAGGCTTGCAAGATCTTAGTTCCCTGACCAGGGATGGAACCTGAGCCCTGGCAGTAAAAGTCCTGAGTCCCAGCCATTGGACTGCCAGGGAATTCCCTCAAATCTTTTTAAGTAGTATCCACTAATAAAAAGTAAAGTGTTACCCAAAGTGTTCATCCACTCAGTCATGTTCCACTCTTTTTGACCCCATGAACTGTAGCCCACCAGGCTCTCTGTCCATAGAATTCTCCAGGCAAGAGTACTGGAGTGAGTGGCTGTTTCCTCCTCCACGGGATCTTCCCAACCCAAGGATTGAAACTGGGTCTCTTGTAGCTGGATTCTTTACCATCTGAGCCAGCAGGGAAACCCTAAGAAAGAGTAAAATGTTACCCAAGCCACACATTAAATATAATGTATATATGAATTTATTTGCAATCCAGCAGCTAACCAGTTGATATAAAGACAGCATTTTGAAGTTTTTATTTAAACACATTACATAATTTCAGTTCTACAGTTTTCATGGTACAGAGCCCATAATATTTTTTCCTTAAGTCTGAACTATTTGGGTAAGCCCTAGGTCTTGGGCTATTGACTATAAGATATTCCCTGTCTTCCAGAAAACTAGGGTTCAGAAAAGTCAAGTCACACAGCAAGTGAGTTATGGATGTAGAGGTAAAACCAAGATCTTATAAATTTCTTAGGTTTATGTTACAGACAAGGAAATTGACACTCAGAACGGAAAAGGGCTTTGATCATTTATTTTTCTAAACTGAAGTACAGTATAGTTGATTTACAATTGTGTGCCAATTTCTGCTGTACAGCAAAGCGACTCAATTATACACACATACTGTTGTTGTTTAGTCATTAAGTCGAGTCCGTCTCTTTGCTACCCCATGGACTGTTTCCCTGGCAACAGTACTGAAGTGGGTTGACATTTCCTTCTGCAGGGGACCTTCCTGACCCAGGGATCAAAACCCCATCTCCTCCATTGGCAGGTGAATTCTTCACCACTGAGCCTCCAGGGAAATCCATACACATACATACATTCTTTCTTTAAATATTCTTTTCCATGATGGTTTATCACAGGATATTGAATATATTGCCTGTTCTATACATTAGGACCTTGTTGTTTATCCACTATAAATTTAATAGTTTTTATCTACCAACCTCAAGCTCCCAATCCATTCCTCCCTCTCCCCCTTGGCAACCACAAGTCTGTTTTCCGTATCTATGAGTCGTTGCTGTTTTGTAGATGGTTCATCTGTGCTGTATTTTAGATTCCACATATAAGTGATATCACTTGGTATTTGTCTGCCTCTTTCTGACTTCCTTTACTTAGTATGGTAATCTCTAATTGCGTGCTCATCGCTGCAAGTGGCCTTTATTTCATCCTTTTTTGTGGCTGAATAATATTCCACTGTGTATATGTTCCGCATCTTCTTTGTCTGTTCATCGATCCATGGACATTTAGGTTGTTTACATGTTTTGGCTGTTGTAAACAGTGTTGCTATGAACGCAGAGACGCATGTATCCTCTTGAATTAGAGCTTTGTCCCGGTATAGTCCCAGGAGTGGGATTGCTAGTTCATATCCTATTTTTAGTTCTCTGAGGAGCCTCCATACTGTTTTCCCATAATGGCTGCACCAGTTAACATTTCCATCAATAATGTAGGAAGGTTCAAAGGGCTTTGGAGAGTCCCAAAGGCTCGAGACCAGGTGGACTGTTAAATGAGCAAACAGACCTGTGGCCTCAATCCCTCACAGTTGTCCCTCCCCGCCCCCACTTCTTCTAGAACCCTCTGTTGGTGGAGGCTGAGAAGAAGGTGTCTTACAACTGCTGCAGCCAGGGCACCATCTGCCTGCAGATCCAGATGGAAAAGAATACCTTCATGCCTGGGGAGAGGGTCATTTTCACCACGGATATCAACAACCAGACCAGCAAGTGCATTAAGACGGTCATCTTTGCCCTCTACGCCCACGTGCACTACGAGGGCTTCACGCCCAATGCGGAGCGCCGCTCCAGGGTGGATAGCAGTGAGCTGCTCAGGCAGGAGGCCAACACCCACATCACGGCCTTCAACACCACCAAGATCGTCAGCACTTTCCACCTCCCTCCTGTGCTGTCCGTGAGCGGTAGTGGTTCACAGGACAGCGAGATCATGAACACCCAGTATGAGCTGGTCAGCACCGTCCACCTGCCCTGGTCCCTGACCAGCGTCAAGGCCAAGGTGCCCATCATTATCACCAGCAACCCTGTGGACTCAAACCAGAATGCTGGGGCTGCAGGACCAGGGCGGTGTTACCCGTGAGCCCGGATCGACAGAATTAAATGCCCAAACGTCTAAATATTAAAAGTTTTATCAGACTCTAAGGTAGATCTTTCCTTCACCTCGCACAAATGGCCTTTGAATGAGTCTGCCTGTGGGCAGCATGTGACCCAAACCTCCCCAAACTCCAGCCATGCAGGCCTCCACTTCTCCCATCCCAAGAAAGATCTGTAAATGACAGGAGAGGCCAAAGTCTTCCAGCCTGACAAAACCTTCCAGGACTTGCCCCAGTTAGCACCCCAGGCCCATCTCCTTGCTTACTCTCACACTACCTAGATAAAGGATCCCCCACTGGGAGTGACCCTGCCCTCCAGAGGATATTGGCAAAGTCTCGTTGTATTGGTTGTCCCGACTGAAAGGAGCGGCGTGTGCTCCTGGCATCCACTGGGTGGGGGCCAGGGATGCTGCTCGACAGTGCCCAGGACAGCCCCCATGGAGGATGTGTGTAGTCGCTCAGTCATATCCAGCTCTTTGCAATCCCATGAACTGTAGCCCGCCAGGCTCCTCTGCCCATGAAATCTTCCAGGTAAGAATACTGGAGTGGATTGCCTTTCCCTTCTCCAGAGGATCTTCCCAACCTAGGGATCAAACCTGGGTCTCCCCAAGTTTGCAGGCAGATTCTTTATCCTCTGAGCCACCACAGAAGCCCATAGTGGATGACCCAGCTCCAAAGGTGAGCAGTGCCGTGGGACAGAGACCCGGGCTGGGGCCATGCCTGGGAACAGATGGTTGCTGAGTCCACAGATTGGGTCTGTGAACCTCTTACCCATGTCACATCCCTCCTCTCCTCGCAGCTGCTCCCCTGGGGATCCCCCACATCACTCAGGGTAAAAGCCCAAGTCTTCGAGGTTCATCTACGCACATCTCATCCATCACCAAACCACAGAGGCACTTCTCCAACCTGCCCCTTGTTCAGTTCAGTTCAATTCAGTTCATTGGCTCAGTCATGTCCGACTCTTTGCGACCCCATGTATCGCAGCACGCCAGGCCTCCCTGTCCATCACCATCTCCCGGAGTTCACTCAAACTCACGTCCATCGAGTTGGTGATGCCATCCAGCCATCTCATCCTCTGTCGATCCCTTTTCCTCCTGCCCCCAGTCCCTCCCAGCACCAGTCTTTTCCAATGAGTCAACTCTTTGCATGAGGTGGCCAAAGTACTGGAGTTTTAGCTTTAGCATCATTCCTTCCAAAGAATACTCAGGGCTGATCTCCTTTAGAATGGACTGGTTGGATCTCCTTGCAGTCCAAGGGACTCTCAAGAGTCTTCTCCAACACCACAGTTCAAAAGTATTAATTCTTCGGCGCTCAGCTTTCTTCACAGTCCAGCTCTCACATCCAGACCCCCGGGACCCCCTATTTCTCTCCCCTCTGCCTCCACCTGGCTCCCATCCTTCACCTGGGCCACTTGCACCTGGGTCTCGCGACTCCTAACCTGGTCCCTCACATTCTGTTCTTCCTGAGAATAAAAATCCAGGACACCTGGGTTAATTAAACTTGAATTTCAGAGGAATAATTGTTTTAGCGTAAGTATGTTCCCCACCATATTTGAGGTCTCTTGATGCTTTTTAAAAATCGTTCGTGAATCACTTGTCATGTATCTGATATGCCAGTTTAACTGAGCATCCTGATTTTCATCTGGGATGGGATTCCCCAAGCAACTAAAAGATAACGCACACAAATCAGGCCATGAAAATCTTTAAACGTCTGATGGCGCTAGTGGTAAAGAACCCTCCAGAGACGTAAAAGTCAGGTTCGATCCCTGGGTCAGGAAGATCCCCTGGGAGGAGGAAATGGTAACCCACTCCAGTATCCTTGCCTGGGAAATCCCATGGACAGAGGAGCCTGCCAGGCTGCAGTCATGGGCTCGCAGAATCGGAGATGACTTAGCCACTAAGCACAAGCACTGCTCCATCCGGTCCCCAAAGCACAGGCCAGGTCCAGCGCAGTCAGGAGTGGAGGAATGGGCCAGACTGCTGCTTCTGGGCTAAGGACTCTGAAATATTTCTCCCGGAGCGCCCACAGGCTAGGAAATACCCACACCTGCCCCACCCTTGCTGCAGGCCCTCGGTCAGCAGACAGGAGGCTTAGACACTTGAATGGCTGGCCTGCGGCAACTCATTCGGAGATGCTGTTTTAGATCTAACTCTTTTGAGGAGCGGCAGTGCAGATAGAATGCACAGATTTCATTCTTTTCTGATTTTGTCTTTGCAAATTTTTTTCATGGGAGAGAGCTCTCACTTTCATACACTTAAAAAAATTTTTTTTTACTTGTTTGGCTGCTCCAGGTCCCAGTTGCAGCATGCGAACTCTTAGTTACAGCACGTAAGATCTAGTTCCCCGACTNCTCTTTGCAATCCCATGAACTGTAGCCCGCCAGGCTCCTCTGCCCATGAAATCTTCCAGGTAAGAATACTGGAGTGGATTGCCTTTCCCTTCTCCAGAGGATCTTCCCAACCTAGGGATCAAACCTGGGTCTCCCCAAGTTTGCAGGCAGATTCTTTATCCTCTGAGCCACCACAGAAGCCCATAGTGGATGACCCAGCTCCAAAGGTGAGCAGTGCCGTGGGACAGAGACCCGGGCTGGGGCCATGCCTGGGAACAGATGGTTGCTGAGTCCACAGATTGGGTCTGTGAACCTCTTACCCATGTCACATCCCTCCTCTCCTCGCAGCTGCTCCCCTGGGGATCCCCCACATCACTCAGGGTAAAAGCCCAAGTCTTCGAGGTTCATCTACGCACATCTCATCCATCACCAAACCACAGAGGCACTTCTCCAACCTGCCCCTTGTTCAGTTCAGTTCAATTCAGTTCATTGGTCAGTCATGTCCGACTCTTTGCGACCCCATGTATCGCAGCACGCCAGGCCTCCCTGTCCATCACCATCTCCCGGAGTTCACTCAAACTCACGTCCATCGAGTTGGTGATGCCATCCAGCCATCTCATCCTCTGTCGATCCCTTTTCCTCCTGCCCCCAGTCCCTCCCAGCACCAGTCTTTTCCAATGAGTCAACTCTTTGCATGAGGTGGCCAAAGTACTGGAGTTTTAGCTTTAGCATCATTCCTTCCAAAGAATACTCAGGGCTGATCTCCTTTAGAATGGACTGGTTGGATCTCCTTGCAGTCCAAGGGACTCTCAAGAGTCTTCTCCAACACCACAGTTCAAAAGTATTAATTCTTCGGCGCTCAGCTTTCTTCACAGTCCAGCTCTCACATCCAGACCCCCGGGACCCCCTATTTCTCTCCCCTCTGCCTCCACCTGGCTCCCATCCTTCACCTGGGCCACTTGCACCTGGGTCTCGCGACTCCTAACCTGGTCCCTCACATTCTGTTCTTCCTGAGAATAAAAATCCAGGACACCTGGGTTAATTAAACTTGAATTTCAGAGGAATAATTGTTTTAGCGTAAGTATGTTCCCCACCATATTTGAGGTCTCTTGATGCTTTTTAAAAATCGTTCGTGAATCACTTGTCATGTATCTGATATGCCAGTTTAACTGAGCATCCTGATTTTCATCTGGGATGGGATTCCCCAAGCAACTAAAAGATAACGCACACAAATCAGGCCATGAAAATCTTTAAACGTCTGATGGCGCTAGTGGTAAAGAACCCTCCAGAGACGTAAAAGTCAGGTTCGATCCCTGGGTCAGGAAGATCCCCTGGGAGGAGGAAATGGTAACCCACTCCAGTATCCTTGCCTGGGAAATCCCATGGACAGAGGAGCCTGCCAGGCTGCAGTCATGGGCTCGCAGAATCGGAGATGACTTAGCCACTAAGCACAAGCACTGCTCCATCCGGTCCCCAAAGCACAGGCCAGGTCCAGCGCAGTCAGGAGTGGAGGAAGGGCCAGACTGCTGCTTCTGGGCTAAGGACTCTGAAATATTTCTCCCGGAGCGCCCACAGGCTAGGAAATACCCACACCTGCCCCACCCTTGCTGCAGGCCCTCGGTCAGCAGACAGGAGGCTTAGACACTTGAATGGCTGGCCTGCGGCAACTCATTCGGAGATGCTGTTTTAGATCTAACTCTTTTGAGGAGCGGCAGTGCAGATAGAATGCACAGATTTCATTCTTTTCTGATTTTGTCTTTGCAAATTTTTTTCATGGGAGAGAGCTCTCACTTTCATACACTTAAAAAAATTTTTTTTTACTTGTTTGGCTGCTCCAGGTCCCAGTTGCAGCATGCGAACTCTTAGTTACAGCACGTAAGATCTAGTTCCCCGACTAGGGACTGAACCCGGAACCCCTGCATTGGGAGCATGGAGTCTTAGCCACTGGACTACTAGGGAAGTCCCTTGAGGCACTTTATAAGCAGTCTCCAAAAGAGCTTGAGTGGCGGTCCTGGCTCCCTGGAGGCGGGTCACTGCTGGGTCAGGATGGGGATGCAATCTACTGATCCACCCTACTGATTTGGGTATGTGATCTACGCTTTGCATTGGATGAAGGGATCCAAGTCTGGGGTGGCATCCTCCAGCCAGCTGCTGGCTTCCCCCAAATTCAAAAAGGCTTATTTTAGGCATCAGTAGGATGATCTTGCTTGCCTTCGTGTCCTTGGCCCTGACCTGAGCATCCTTGAGGCTCTAAAGGCCAGGTCTGGGCCATCCCCACATCTCCAGAACTAGGTCCAGAAAGACTGTGTTCTTCAAAGCTGCAGAGCCAATGCCTCCTCCAGGAAGCCTTCCAGTCATGCCTCTTGCCCTCCACTGGGTTCCCCCATTGCAGTCTTTTCCTCCATCTGGTCCTGACCACTGCAAAGGCCTTTGCCTAGCTTCATCCCATGTGTGGGGGAAATTAAGGTGGGAGTACCACAGCAGACTCCTCCTCAGGGCCCCCTGCACTGTGCCAATCCCCAAGTGGTAGTTAAATAATAACAAGTGGTTGTTAATATATAATAACAGCCTTCGGGATTCCACTCATCCTGGATGGTGGGATGAAGTGTTTTAAGAAGGCCAGAGATGGATCATAAGATAGCTGGTGAGTGCCCTTCACAGCTGGGGTTTCATCAGACTGGAGGAGGGTGCCAGTGAATTGGGGAACAGGGGCTCAGATTCTTTCCCATTTCACTGTATTATCCTTACATGTCTGTGTGCTAAGTCACTTCAGTTGTGTCCAATTTTTTACAACCCGTGGACTGTAGCCCACCAGGCTCCACTGTCCATGCGGATTCTCCAGGCAAGAATACTGGAGTCAGTTGCCATTCCCTGCTCCAGGGGATCTTCCCAACCCAAGGATCTAATCCATATCTCTTATGTCTCTTGCACTGGCAGTCAGGTTACTTACCACTAGTGCCAACTGGGAAGCCCACACTATGCTTACTTCATTCTATTTGGGACAAAGGACTTCTCCTCTCTGGGACTCAGTTTCCCCATCTGTAAAATGGGAGGAACAATAGTGTTCACCCCTAGAGTCTGGAGAAGATTAAAAGGGCCAGTACATGCGCCTCTTTAGGAGAACTTCTAGAACACAGCAAGTGCTGGCTGGATGTCAGTTATGAGTTTTAGGATTTATTTCCCTTCCATGGGCTTCTCCAACTCCAATAGCTCACCAATCAGGTCTCAGTGACCTCCAAGTCATTGGACTAATGGCCACCTCACTTCCTGGTCCTCCTTTTACTGTCTTAGGCTTTTTACTCGGAAAATTCCAATTCCTATGGAAAAGCCTTGAAAGAACGATACAGTGAATCATGCACCTCGAGCCTCTAGGTGTTGATTTGGGCCATATTTGCTCATTTCCTCTTTCCCAGATTGTTTTGCAGGAAATTGTAGCATCATGGTGCTGGGTCACTATACTTTGCATTTCATCCTGTAGTTTTACCAATCTTCACCATTTTTATTTTACTTTAAAAAAAATGCATTTATTTATTTTGTTATGCTGAGTCTTCACTGTGGCTGAGGGATCTTCAGCTACAGTATTCGAGCTCTTAGTTGTGGCATGTAGGATCTAGTTCCCAGACCAGTTATGGAACCTGGGCCCCTTAACTGGGAGCATGGAGTTTTAGCTGCTGGACCACCAGGGAAGTCCCTTCATCATTTTCACATGTACAGTTCAGTAGCACTAAGCACATTCACATTATTGCAGAACCATCCCCACCATCCAGAGCTTTGCTACCTTCCCAAATTAAAACTCTGTCTGTCCCCATTAACCATCAATTCCCCATTCCTTTCATCCCCATCGCCCTCTTTGTCAAAAAGGCTGAATAATATTCCATCGCCCATGTATTTCACTTTTTTTTTTCTCCATTCATCCATTGATGGGCATTTGTTTCCTTCTTTGGGCTACTATGAAAAATGCTGCGACTTCCTTGGTGGCCCAGTGGCTAAAACTCTGTGCTTTCAACACAGGGGGTTCAGGTTTGATCCCTGGTCAAGGAACTAGATCCCACATGGGTTAACTAAGAACCCTCATGCCATGATAAATATCCTGTACTCTGCAACAAAGATCCCATGTGCTGCAACTAAGACCCATCGCAGCCAAAGCAATAGCAACAGCAAAAAAGAACTATTCAGGTTGTGCACTTTGGGCAGTGAGACTGCAGAGAAGGTATCGAGCAGCATGTGATGTCGATCTATCCCCTTATGGGGGATGATGTGAACCTTGATCACTTCCTTTTGGTGAGACTCATGACAGGCGCCTTTTTCCCTTTGTAACTGACAAGCATTCTATGTGAAGGATAATCCTAGATTATGCAACCACCTTACCTCTTATGTTTTCACCCATTGTTTTTTATATCTGGGGATGCTCCCAGCTTGAATCATTTACTACACTCATGGTTGCAAAATGGTAATTTGTCTAATCCCGAGGACTCTAGGATTTCCCTGGTGGTCCAGTGGTTGAGAATCCACCTGCCAACATAGGGAACGTGGGTTTGATCCCTGGTCTGGGAGGATTCCATGTGTCTTGGGGCAACCAAACCATGAGCGGAACTTCTGAGCCTGCGCTCTAGAGCCTGTGGTCTGCAACAGAAGCCACCGCAGTGAGGAGCTGGTGAATGTCAACTAGAGAGTAGCCCCCTCTTGCCCCACCTAGAGAAAGCCTGTGTGCAGCAATGACGACCCAATGCAACCAAAAATAAATAAATAAAATTTATTTTAAAAGACTCCTGTATTTGCTACCTGAACTGTAGCACAGAGGGACTTTTCCTATTTCACTCCCTCACCCTGGATATCTCTCTAATCTCTCGCCAGCATTTCTTGTAGCTGACCATTTCCTCTTTACTCATATATCCTCTCCCCTTGACTTCCCTGACTCAACACCCTTCTCATCCTCCTCCAGCTTCTCAAATTTTGGATTTGGGGCTTCTGCTTTCTTCAAAGTCATAGCATCCATTTCTCCTCTTCCAGGAAGCCTTCCAGTGCCTCTCAGCCCTCCTCTACCAGGTCCTGAAACATGGATGACCTTTAGGGTTCATTTCTGCAGGCATCCATATCCTACTGCTTGGTCAACATTTTGTACTTTGGAACGCTAGGCCAAAGGCATTGGACTTGATCCTCTGGCTGAGACAGAATTGATTGGAGCGCTTTTCTTTAGAGGGGGCTAGAGAGCCAGGATTTGAGAGAGGAGATTTGAAAAATCACTCCACTGACCCTGTCGATGGAGGAGAGTTGAAAAAGAATGCAAGAGTAGCAATACATTCAGGAAGCTGCTGCTGCAGCTGCTGCTGCTAAGTCGCTTCCGTAGTATCCGACTGTGCGACCCCATAGACGGCAGCCCACCAGGCTCCCCGGTCCCTGGGATTCTCCAGGCAAGAACACTGGAGTGGGTTGCCACTTCCTTCTCCAATGCGTGATAGTGAAAAGTGAAAGTGAAGTCGCTCAGTCGCGTCCGACTCTTCGCGACCCCACGGACTGCAGCCCACCAGGCTCCTCCGTCCATGGGATTTTCCAGGCAAGAGTACTGGAGTGGGGTGCCCTCGCCTTCTCCGCAGGAAGCTGCTGGTCTGAATAATAACAGAAATAATGAGGAGAATAATAATACTGTGGCACAAAGTGGCTCTTTTTCCATCTGCTTCCTTCTTCCGCCTAGGCACATGGCTGGACTACATTTCCCAGCACCCCTTGCACTCAGGCACGACCATGTGACTGATCTGGCCAATAGGGTATAAGAGGAGGTGGCTTAAGTCTATTTCATCCTGCTTTAAAAATTTCCCACCTGTGGCTTGTTCAGGCTTTCATCTTTGCTAGCTGTTTGCTGCTGCTGCTAAGTCGCCTCAGTCGTGCTCGACTCTGCGACCCCATGGACTGCAGCCTACCTGGCTCCTCCGTCCATGGGATTTTCCAAGCAAGAGTACTGGAGTGGAGTGCCATTGCCTTCTCCGTTGCTAGCTGTTTGGGGATAGCTATTTGGAAGAGAGCTGCTCGGGAAACTTGATCTGTACTTGACTTTGCATATTCAAAAAATAAAACTTAAATGAAATAAAACTTTACTGAATAACCGACCTCCGCTGAAGTTGGGATTTTCTTATTCTGGCCATTTGTTTACCCAAGAATTTCTCCAATTCGGTACCACTGAAATTTGGGGTCAGATAAATCTTTAAAGGAGATCAGTCCTGGGTGTTCATTGGAAGGACTAATGTTGAAGGTGAAACTCCAATACTTTGGCCACCTGATGTGAAGAGCTGACTCATTGGAAAAGACCCTGATGCTGGAAAAGATTAAAGGCGGGAGGAGAAGGGGACGACAAAGGATGAGATGGTTGGATGGCATCACCAACTCAATGGACATGAGTTTGGGTAGACTCTGAGAGTTGGTGATGGACAAGGAGGCCTGGCGTGCAGGGGTAATGGGGTTGCAAAGAGTCAGACATGACTGAGCGACTGAACTGAAATGAAATGAAATCTTTTTATAGGCGATAGTCCTGTGAATTGTAGGATGCTAAGCAGCATCTCCAGCTTTTACCCACTAGATGCTGGGAGTACCCTACTCCCCCGCCCCTGGGCACCCCTCCCACCACAGTTGTACAACAGAAATTTCCCCAAACATTGTCAAGTGTCCCTGGGTAGGCTGAATCAGCCCCATTAAAGCACCTCTTTTTGTTGTTTTGGTTCAGTCATGTCTAACTCTTTGCGACCCCATGGACTGCAGCACTGCCAGGCTTCCATGTCCTTCACCATCTCCTGGAGCTTGCTCAAACTGATGTCCATTGAGTTGGTGACGCCATCCAACCATCTCATCCTCTGTCGTCCCTTTCTTCTCCTGCCTTCAATCTTTCCCAACACCAAGGTCTTTTCTAATGAGTCGGCTCTGTGCATAAGGTGGCCAAAGTATTGGAGCTTCAGTATCAGTCCTTCCAGTGAATATTCAGAGTTGATTTCCTTTAGGATCGACTGGTTTGATCTCCTTGCAGTCCAAGGGACTCTCAAGAGTCTTCCCCAACATCACAGTTAAAAAGCATCAATTCTTCAGCACTCAGCCTTCTTTATGGTCCAACTCTCACATACATACAGTCTAGTCTTATTATACAAGTAGATACATTTAGGGAGACCCTTGAACATTTTGGGAACAGGGACTCAATGTGGCCGCAACTAAACTCACCACATCATCCTCCCCCACCCCCACCTCCACCTACTCCTCCCTCAGCTTTCTATTTCAATGAAGAGCCCACTTTAGGGTCATCACTGACATTTTCTTCTCCCAAGTCCTGTTTGTCTCACTTCTTGAATCACTATTAAATCCGTCCATCTAATTCTTTCCATCTCCATCCACCCTTGGTTGCCTGGACTGATGCAGTCACCACTTCCCAGGGGGCCCTGCTCTCACTCCTGCCCTCTACAGTCCCTTCGCCGCACAGCAGTCAGAGAGACAGCTTTTCAAAATGCAGTTGTGGACTTCTCTAGCTGTTCAGTGGTTCTGATTGCACTTCCACTGCCAGGGGCACAGGTTTGATCCATGGTGGGGGAATTAAGATCACGCATGCCACAGGGACAAAACACACAAACAAAGCAAAATGTAGTTGTGATTATAGACTCAGCTGGAGCTGGGCAGCTGCTCCCAGGAAAACTCCCTCACATGACTGTTGGTGGGAGGCGTCAGTTCCTTGCTAAATGGGCTTCTTGGGCCTCCTCACAACATGGCACCTGGCTTCCCGGGCAGCGAGTGACAAGAGTGGGGATGGAGAAAGCTACGGTGCCTTCTCTGATCTGGTTTCAGAAGCCTCATAAGTATCAGACACAATCTGTTCTGCCATATTTTGTTAGAAATAAGTCACTAAATTCAGCCCATAGTCATAGGGAAGAGAATTAAACTCCCCATTTTATTTTTAGTTTTTTTTTTTAATTGATGCGGCATTATTATTCCTTCTATTTTTTATTTTGGCCACTCTACATGGCATGCAGGATCTTCGTTCCCCCACCAGGGATCAAACTCTTGTCCCCTGCAGTGGAAATGGGTCCTAACCACTGGACCACCAGGGGAGTCCCAGGTTTCACCTTCTTAAAGCAATGTACAAAATGTGTGGACATAGTTTTAAAAATCACATTTCCTACCCAATTCCTTGGCAAATTCTGTTGAATCCACTTTCAAAAATCCTTCTAGATAATTACCTTATTACCCTTTCCCTTATCACTATCCTGGTTCAGCAACCCAAGTGTCCATCAAAGGATGAATAAAATCACAAATGTGGTCCATCTATACGGGAATATAATTCAGCTTTAAAAAGGAAGGAGATTTTGACATCTGCTACAAAAAGGATAATCCTTGAGAATATCATGCTCAGCGAAATAAGCCAGACACAGATGGAGAAACACTGTCTGATTCCACTCATGGGAGGTCCCTAGAGTATTCAGAACCGTGGGACAGAAAGTAGGATGATGGGGGTCAGAGGCTGGGGGATGGGGACTCAGGGTTTCATGGGCTCAGAGTTTCAGTTTGGGAAAGTGAGAAAGTTCTGGAGATGGATGGTGGGGTGGCTGCATGACACTGTGAATACTTACTGCCACTTAGCTGTGCACTTTAACATGATTTAAATGGTAAATTTTATGTTATGTATATTTTACCACAGTTTGAATTTGTAAAAAGTACTCAACCCTTCTATGGTGCTTCCCGTGTTCCAGGCACCCTGCTAAGTTCCCTGTTACCTCATTTAATTCTCTCCATCATCTGTGAGTTAGGGATCACAATCCTCAACCTGTTTTACAGTTAAGACAACTGAGGATCAGAGAGGAGCAGTGATTTGCCCAAGTGCTTGCAGCCAATATTAGATGCCCTAACCCCTCTGCATACTGCCCTTGGCAGTTATTATTACTGTTTCAGCTGAAAGTTAAGGACCTGGTTCACAGAGGCACAGAGCTGAGGCAGCTGACATTCCCAGCCACCCTGGTGTCAATGAGGGGCTGAGCTGGGACAGAGACCCTGGAGGGTCTGAGTCCACACAGCCATTGCAGGCTTTCTCTGTGAAAATGAGCAAAGGGGCCTGCACTGGGCTGCGGGTTTGAGTCTCCACTTTTATCTCCTCTCTGGACTTCAGCTTTTCTTACTGCAAAGCTTGAAAGGATGCTAAGGAACCAGCTAAGAGAAATGGGTACCTGGAGCCCAGGAGTCCAAAATACAGGCTCTCTGGGCTTCAGTTTCATCTTTAAAATGAAGATTAAGGAGTTGCCTGGTTGCCTAGTGGTTAACATTCCAAACTTTCCCTGCCATGGCCTGGGTTCAGTCCCTGGTCGGGGAGCAGAGCCTGCAAGCCATGTGATGTGGCCAAAAAAATCCTAAAAGCTACTGAGATTCCCAGCTCTGGGGTTCCTATGCTGTGTGACCTCGCCAGAGTTGCTTCTATTTCTGAGCCTCAGTTTCCCCATCTATAGAACTCAGATTCATCCACCACCTCTCCCTCCAGATGTCTCAGGATTAACATCTATAAACAGCATCAGCCTGAGTAAGCGCTCACTTCGGTGGCGGTGGCGCCACCATTGCAACCCCAGCTGAGGGTCTTCTGGAAAACCGTGGCCCACACCTGGGGTGGGGGGTGGGCTGCACCCTCCCCACCGGCCGCCTCCCCGCCAGGCCTCAGATTCAGGGGACCACACAGGCGGCGTTGGGAACACTTCCTGTGCGGTGGCCGCCAGTGCCTACTGGGCCAGGTGTGCCAACCGGAGAAGCAGCTGGGGCTGCCTCATTTCCTGCCCCGGGTGGGGGCACCTATCATGCTCCTTTGCCCCCATCCCCAAAATAACATCCCCCCCGGAACTGAAGCCACCCGCACCAGCTGCAGCCTTCAACTTAGGGGACATATGACAGGCGGCGCAGGGGTGGGGGGTGGCCAGCAGCTGCCAGCACAGCGCCTGTCTCGCTGGAAATGTCCCCCCCACTCCCCCTCTCTGCTGCCACCTCCGGCATTCCAATCCCAAGGGGGTGACCTGGCCTCCCCCAAGGTCCGGACACAGAGCTCCGAGTAGGCAGGACGGCTGGGGGGAGGGGACTTCTCTGCCTCCCTGGATGACAAGGGACCCTCTCTGGCCAGGGCCCCTGGACCCAAGGTGCCTCCAATCTTCACCTCAAGGGACCGTTTGAGGGGGAAGGGGCCGGTTGCCAGGACAACAGCACCCCACCTCCACCGGGGAACAAAGAGGCAGCCGAGAGAGCCAAGGACTGCCCGTTCTCTCGCCGCCAACGTGACTGGCACATCCTGGCAGCTGGCGCTCGCAGGGCCGGGCCAGAGCCTCCAGGCCTGGCCACCCCACACAAGGCCACTCAGTGTGGAGGCGGTGGGGGGCAGGTGGCTGCAGCCCCGAGGGATCTGGTTCCTGGTTAGCAGCCCCTAGGCCTCTGTCCTTCCGGTACTTTCTGACAAGGAAGTCTGAGCTGCAGAACTTCACAGAGAGGCCAGGGGGCCTCCGATGTCCGGCTCGGAGCTGGATGGACCAGCAGGTTGGAGGGGACAAAGGCCCCATAGAGGTCCTCCTGCTGCCCAGACCCCTGGCCCTGCATTCTGGGCCTGTGGGTGCCCAGGGTGGACCCCGCCTCCCACCCTGCGCTGGCCTGGGAGGGGCTGGCCCAGGAAACATCTCCCCCTCCCCCAAGCCTCGCAGGGGGCAGCGGGCAGCTGGCGCCACC
>SJXQ01007127.1:26013-70394 GCA_006408695.1 Aepyceros melampus | reverse complement strand
AAGGTGGGCAGGTCTGTCCTGGCGGGGTAGGGTTACCAGAAAAAAGTACAGGTCCCGCAGGTAAACGAGTTATTTCTCAACGTAAGTGTGTCCCTTGCAATCCTTGGGACATATTTATACTAAAGAAATATTAACCGTGTAACCTGAAATTCACATTTAACCAGGAGTCCTAGATTTTTATATGCTAAATCTGCAGTGATGGGCCAGGAGTTCTAGGAGAAGCAAAACTGCTTAGCAGTGTCCCCCCAGACTTTCTCCACTGCTGGTCCCAGCCTCAGGGTCACCCTGCTGTATGCATCACCCCTGGACTTCCAGCCAGACGTTCATGTCAACCTTACTTTCCAAACCTCGGCCTGTCACCCTCCAGAAATGTCTCTCCCAGCTTCCCACCACCCCCAACAGACAGGGCCATGAGTTCCTGCCTGCCCCTCAGATATCCATTTGCCCTTCCCTGAATCTCGAAGCTTCCACCCTTGTGTCCCCAGAGATCTGAACAGGGCCCCTCCTCTGCTCTGAATCCAAAGTTGCACTCATTATTCCCACAATTAAGACCCCAAACCTCTGCTGCACAGGGGAAGCCCCTTCCCCAGCAGGGCTCCAACCAACCCCTACTACCAATTCCCAGTCCCTCCCTCCTCAAAGGAGCTGTGGTTTCCCCAAAGCCTCCTGTTCTCTCAGGTCCCCAGGTAGGGCCCATTGCCCCAACCTGAGTCAGGTCCCATCCCTCCTCTCCCTACAGCCTTCCATGGCTCCCACCTTCTTTAGAGCAAAAGCCCAAGCCCTCCCCTCAGCTCACAAGGTCCTGCACGGTCCTGCCCCTCCTTGCCCTCTCCTCCTCCGTCTCTCCCCCTTGCTCACTATGCTCCAGTCACGAGGGCTTCCTCGCTGTTCCTCTGACACACCAGGCACAGTCCTGCGCCAGGGCCTTTGCACACCTGTTACTACCACCTGGAGCACACATCCTCCTGAAAGCCACATAGTTCCTCCCAAAGCCTCCCTTCCTCCAGGTCTCAGCTCAACTGTCACCTCCATGGTAAAGCTTTCAGGTCTACCTTATTTAAAACTGTAAACCACCCCAACTTCCCATCTCCTTTTTCTGCTATGTTTTTCTCTGTACCTCCTACCACGTTCTAATACACTAAATGTTGAGAGATGTGTGGGCTCTGTCTCCCCCTTTAGGATGTCAGCTCCATGAGGGCAAGGAGGTTCTGTCTGGCTCACAGCTGTATCCTGAGGAGGGTACACAAGAGGCGCTTAATAAATGCGTCTGGAATGAATAATCATCACTGTTTCCAGACTTACCTGAAGCAGATGGGCTCATTTTCCTCTTCCAGGTTTCCTCTATCCCCAGGATGACCTAAGAAAGCCCTCAAATGCTCCAGCATGCCCCTGCTGCCCCTGCTCCAGAAACTTCTGTGGCCCCCCAGTGCCCTCAGGATTCTGCCAGCCTGGCCCTTGTTGCTGACCTGTCTAGCTCCATCTCCCCTCTTTGACAGTCCCCAGCCCCATGGCCATGGTCTACCCTCTAGCTTCACTCTGCATCTTCACCCTCTCTGTTCTCTCTGCCTGGAACAACTTTCTAGTACCGTCACCTGCCTGACCCCGTTCTGTCTCTCAGGCCTCAGATTAGATATCACCTCCTCCTAGAAGGCTTCCGGGACCACTCCCCACATCTAAGTCCAGTGCCTTCTCTGGGCCCCACCATCCCCATGCACCCCCATCATAGCCCCGACCAACTCTATTTCATCCACCTGGTCACCAGGGGCAACTTGTCATCCATCAGACACAGGGGACTCAGGGCCCACAGCACCTTCAGGGACCCACAGAATGGTTTCATTTTAATTTCTCTTAAAATCAAAAGAAAAAAATGAATAAAATAATACCAACGCAATTGTAAGAGACCATTTTTCCTGAAGGGAGGCATCTGATACAGAACAAGGGTCTCAGGCCTATCAAGGTCTACGTGGGGGCCCTGCTGGCCCCATGCGGGTCTCTCCACTCGACTATGGGTGCCATGAAGGCAGAGATCAAGACTGGGTCCCCAAGGCTGCCTGGCAGTGCTGGCAACAGCAAGCACTTAATAATTGCTTGTTGAACGATTGAATATCCAGTGAGTCGCTGGGTCCTCACAATCAGATCTGACCTGCCTCGTGCATCATAAGAGATGCTTGATAAATGGATGGCTGGAGGAAGGGTCAGAGGGCAGGCTGACCGCGGTCCCAATCTGGGAGCAGCAGCGCCACCTTGTGGCATGATTCTGGCCTGCCTTTCCCTGTTCAGTGGAAAAGTCCTGGGAGTTTTCAGAATCCTTCCACTGGAAGGGAATTGAGAGGAAGAGGAGAAAGAGAAGGAGGAGGAAGCAGACAGTGATCTCAGAAACAAAGACCTTAGATACAAACCCAGCAGCCATCCATTTGTGGCTGTGTGTCCCAGGGCTGATTACAACACCTCTGAATCTTCAGTCTCCTCATCCAGAAAATGGGAACAATCAAAACCAGGCCGCTGAATAATGTAAAAGAATTGCTCAGAAAACAGCAGCAATTTCTTACCTGCCATGCTAGGGCTCCTTGGAACAGGTGCTGTCCTCAAAGAGTCCCCCACCCAAGGCTGGGAAGTGACAGAGTTTTCAGGACGACGAGCCTGGAGCAGAGAAATGGACATGGGTTTGGGGGTAGGGTTGTCAGGTCCAGTCAAAACAATAAAATAAATAGGATGCCCTGCTCGATTTGAATTTTAGACCAGCTCTGAATAATTTTTTAGCATAAATAGATCCAGTACTTCACAGAATACACTTAAACCCCCAAAAGGTATATTTTTGTTGACCTGAAATTCAAATTTAATTGTCCACTCTGTGTTTTATGCGGCACCCTTAGCCTGGACGAGCTTGGGGAGGCAGGCAGGAAGGCTTCCAGGAGGAAGAGGCAGGGGTGCTAAGAGTCCACATGTGCCCCCTTTCCTTCCCCTCCCCACCCATGCGTGCGCTCTTGGCTGTGCTCCCAAGAGATTGGAGGTGGAGATGATCCCCATACCAGGGCTGAAGATGTGGGACAAAATCATCAAGACCTTATTTTCCAAATCAGAATCGAGTACATCCCCTTGACCAGGGGTATTTTGGCCACATCCCAGCACTGAAGGCCACTCAGAAGCTGAAGGCTACCAGTCATACAAATCTCCTGGTGACTTCCCAGCTGTGTGACCTTGAACAAATCACTTCTCTGAGCTCTGCCCATCCCAGACCCATTCTCCTCTAGCTCTCTCCCTCTCCTCATTTTGCCTCAGTCAAATCATTTTTTTTAATAGTTAATTAATTTATTTGGCTGTGCTGGGTCTTAGTTGTGGCATGTAGGATCTAGTTCCCTGACCAGGGATCAAGCCCAGGCCCCCTGCTTTGGGAGCACAAAGTTGTAGCCACTGGACCACCAGGGAAGTCCCTCCATCAGGTTTTAACTGCATCTCCAATTCAAAGGTTCGTCTAGTCAAAGCTATGATTTTTCCAGTATTCACTACAGATGTCAGAGTTGGGCCATAAAGAAGGCTGGCTGAGTGCCGCAGAATTGATGTTTTCGAACTGTTGTGCTGGAGAAGACTCGAGTCCATTGGACACTAAGAAGATCAAACCAGTCAATCCTAAAAGAAATCAACCCCGAGTACTCATTGGAAGGACTGATGCTGAAGCTGAAACTCCAATACTTCGGCCACTTGATGTGAAGAGCTGACTCATTGGAAAAGACCCTGGCACTGGGGAAGATTGAAGCCAAGATGAGGAGGGGGCCACAGAGGATGAGATTGTTGGATGGCATCACTGACTCAATGGACACGAGTTTGAGCTAACTCTGGGAGACAGTGAAGGACAGGGAAGCCTGGCGTGCTGCAGTCCATGGGGTGGCAAAGATTTGGACATGACTGAGCAACTGAACAATAACAACCAGTTGATTAGGCATGGTCCAGCCTCAGGGCCTTTGCATGGGCTGTTTCTATCATCAGAGATCTCCCCAGATTTCTCTGTGGCTCCCTCCTCTCCTCCATCCTTTCTGTACTCAAATGGCACTCTAAAAGGCCACCCCTGTCTACTTTATTAAAAAGTGCAGCCCCCACATTCTCAATCCTTTGTTTTCTTGGTAGCATTTACCACCACCTGACCCACTGTGCATTGCACTCATTTATCTTGTTTATGGCCCATTCCCCACTGGGTGGTGAGCATCACAAGCCTGGGACCTGCCTTTTGCTCCTGGGCTCCCCATGCCCAGCACAGCAGCTCAGTAAGAACTGTTGAATGAATGACTAGGAAAATGAATGGGTGGGGGGAAAAGCATGCCACAAATATGAAATTTTTTTCTTTGATAATTTTATATACCTGATTTAATCATCCTGGGGATTCAGACTCAGAAATCTGACAAGTTGCTTATAGTTACTTAAACATGTATGTTCAGTTTCTTGGTGTGCAATAGCCACATGGTGTTGGTGGCCACTATACTGGGTGGCACAGAGTTTAAGAACATTCCCAAAATCTCTGAAAACTCTACCACACAGCTCCATTGGTTTTCATTTGGTCAAATTTTTTAAGAGGAAGGACATTTTGTCTAAGTCTGGAATCCGCATGGATCTGTGAATACCTTAGAGTGTCTCCCTCAGGGTTAAAATTCTGCTCCCTGGAGAAAAGGCATGCTGTCACTTTTTTTTTTTTTTTAGCAGAAGCACTTACCTTCTGCCTGGTCCCTGGGGCCATCTGAGTTTGAGATCTTGGTTTATAGGCAAAGAAAATAAAGGATTTGGGGGACTGGTGGTGGGGTGGGGGAATCCCAATGACGCGCCTTCAGGAGGGAGTTGATCCAGGAGTCAGAGAGGGTTGGCCCCTGCACTGTCCCTGGTTCCTGCTTTCTGGGCCTCGGCTTCAGTTCAGTCACTCAGTCGTGTCCGATTCTTTGCGACCCCATGAATCGCAGCACGCTAGGCCTCCCTGTCCATCACCAACTCCCAAGTTCACTCAGACTCACGTCCATCGAGTCAGGGATGCCATCCAGCCATCTCATCCTCTGTCATCCCCTTCTCCTCCTGCCCCCAATCCCTCCCAGCATCAGAGTCTTTTCCAATGAGTCAGCTCTTCACATGAGGTGGCCAAAGTACTGGAGTTTGCATCATTCCTTCCAAAGAAATCCCAGGGCTGATCTCCTTCAGAATGGACTGGTTGGATCTCCTTGCAGTCCAAGGGACTCTCAAGAGTCTTCTCCAACACCACAGTTCAAAAGCATCAATTCTTCGGCGCTCAGCCTTCTTCACAGTCCATCTCTCACATCCATACGTGACTACTGGAAAAACCATAGTCTTGACTAAACGGACCTTAGTCAGCAAAGTAATGTCTCTGCTTTTGAAGCAGAGGTTAATCATAACTTTTCTTCCAAGGAGTAAACGTCTTTTAATTTCATGGCTGCAATCATCATCTGTAGTGATTTTGGAGCCCCCCAAAACAAAGTCTGACACTGTTTCCACTGTCTCCCCATCTATTTCCCATGAAGTGATGGGACCAGATGCCACGATCTTAGTTTTCTGAATGTTGAGCTTTAAGCCAACTTTTTCACTCTCCACTTTCACTTTCAAGAGGTTTTTAGTTCCTCTTCACTTTCTGCCATAAAGGTGGTGTCATCCGCATATCTGAGGTTATTGATATTTCTCCTGGAAATCTTGATTCCAGCTTGTGCTTCCTCCAGCCCAGCGTTTCTCATGATGTAGTCTGCATAGAAGTTAAATAAGCAGGGTGACAATATACAGCCTTGACGTACTCTTTTTCCTATTTGGAACCAGTCTGTTGTTCCATGTCCAGTTCTACCTGTTGCTTCCTGACCTGCATACAGATTTCTCAAGAGGCAGGTCAGGTGATCTGGTATTCCCTCGGCTTACTCAGCTGTAAAATGAGGTGATAAAGGGACACCCAGTGTTGTGAGGATTGAGTGGCACGATACAGGTCAGGGCAAGTTGCTCATAATGCTAGATGCGGCCGGCTCCATCCCCTTCGTTCGGAGGGGTCGGGTTGGAGTGGTGGCGCCTGACAGACGGAGGCCTCACGCAAAGATCTCTGAGTTCTCACAGCCTCGATTGCGTAAGGACAGGGGACCCTAGGATCATCTCCCATCGCCGAGCTCCCAGGGTCCTAGACGGGAGGGGGCTCTCTTGGGCTGGCTCCGGGGTCGTACGGCTGTCGCCAACTGGGTGCACAGTTGCGAGGGCGCCCTAGTCCAGCCTTTCCTGGACTTCACTTGTGGCTCCAACGTCCCAAGCCGGGCGAGGGGCGTGGCCTGGCGGCAGGCGGCCCCCAACCAGATTGGTCCTCCGACCCGTCACTCCCGGGCGCCCGCCCCCAAATATAAACGCTGCTCTTGGTCAGGCCCAGGACGGTTTTGGAGCTGGCTTTGAAGTGGTGGCGGCTGCGCCCTGGACGTCCCGCTGACCGCGGTGAGAGGCGAGGGGCCCCGATTGAGGTGGGAGAGGGGTCGCTGAGTCTTGGGGTGCCCTAAGGGAGGTGGGGACAGGGAGGGCCTTCCTGGGGAGTCTGCTCGTCTCCGCGGCCTGGGGAAGGGTCTCCAGCCTGGGCTGAGCACTCTTCCCTCCCCAGAAAAATTCAGCTTCTGGAACAGGCTTCGACGTTCAGACTTCCTTCTCTCAATATCTAGGACTTTGGCGGGGGAGGGAGGCGCGCGACAGAACACCCTAGAAGTGGCAGCATGGGGCGGGGGGCTAAGTCCCCCGTCCCAAACCACATCCTCCTGCATTGCTGACGCGCTTTGGAGACAAGCCGCAGACCATTCCGCGTAGAAATTCCACCCCCAGCCCTCACCAGGGGAGCAATCCCTCTGCCTAGCAAAGCCCCTTCCTCTCCAAATGGTTTTGGCGCCTGGGGACTTGGCCCCTCCCTTGCCCTCCTTCTGACACCCCAGCTGACTCTGGGAGGGTCTGGGGCCAATCCCGCCCCCTTTTCCTGGGTGGTGTGGCCTGTGGGTTGCACAAAGTGGCGGTGGGAAGGCCTACCCTTTATCTGAGACCTTGGGACGTTTGTAAAACCAGAGCCGAGGCTTGGGTTCCTTCTCAGGAGAACTCTGGAAGTTGGATCTTAGCATATCCTGGCTGCAGTTGGACGGCTGCGTGACTCCAGTTTCAGCCAGTTCTTGCTCTCACAGCTGAGGCCGCTGCAGGCAGGTTGCTGACCCCCAAGGACTTTTATGGGGCAGGGGGCTGTGATATCTGCAATGGCCGTCCTTGGTTAAACCGGTTCCAGAGGGATTGGATGGACAAAACGGATGGGAGGGAGGACCTGTGTGCTGTCCAGCTGAACTCAGACTCTGGGGAAGATGAGGGGGAGAAGAGCAGTCAGGTGACCCCCCGGGTGGATGTGCCTCCTCGCCCCACTTCCCCGGTGGGGAACCTTTGTACCCAGCAGAAGCTCAATCCTGGCTGGTTTCACCAGTTTCTGTGGCAGACAGAGTGGTGTGAAATGGATCCGTTTAAGGAGTGCCTTCTATATTCTAGGTCCCAAGCTAAGTGCGCACGTGCAGTCTCTCCTCCAATCCGCAGGGACTCTGTGGGAATGGTTAGGAATGGTTACCCCCATTTCATAGATGTGGGAAGTGAGGCTCCAAGAAGGGGTGTTGCCTTCCTAAGCTCCCACAGCTAGCAAGTTGCAGAACTGGTGCTCTCAAAACATCAGTTTGCTGGGTTCCACTCGTGTGTGTGTGTGTGCGTGCTAAGTCACTTCAGTCACGTCCAGCTCTTTGTGACCCTGTGGACTGTAGCCTGCCGGGCTCCTCTGTCCATGGGATTCTCCAGGCAGGAATACTGGAGTGGGGTGCCATTTCCTTCTCCAGGGGATCTTCCCAGCCCAGGGATGGAACCCTCCTCTCTTACGTCTCCTGCCTTGGCAGGCAGTGTCTCTACCCACTTCCCAGGTTCTGGGAAGCCTGGGTTCCACTTTGGGAATGGCAAACACAATGTCTGGAAGAAAATGCTCAGATTCGAGGTCAAGGGTTCACCAGAGGCTTCTAGAATGACCTTGGGGGTCATTCATTGTGCGGGGACTTCTCTGGTGGTCCAGTGGTTAAGACTCTGAGCTTCCACTGCAGGTGGGGCACAGGTTTGATCCCTGGTCAGGGAACATGCTGTGTGGTATGACCGAAAAAAAAAAGAAGCACTTGGGGAACCAGCCTTAAGGAGGTTTAGCCCCTTTTTACAGATAAGAGGACTGAGGTTATCAGGTTATGAGGTTATCAGTTATGAGGTTATCAGCTCCTTGCCCACTTGCCCAGCATAGGTGGGGCTGGGACTCCTGAAATGTAATCTGACGAGGCTCTAGTTTTTCCACCTGGCCAGGAAAGTGGAGCACCTGTGGCTGCTGTCTTGCCTGCAGATGTGTGCGTTAGATTCGCCCAGGGAACCTCTCTTTTGATTTCCCCATATCCCTGAGACTGACATGATGGACCTGCACTGGGGCCAGGCATGGTCTTTCTAGCCTTTTTTTTAAACGTGTTTTTTTTTTCCTGAACAGATAATATTATCTATTTGGCTCACAAGTCAGAGGCTTGCCCCAGCTACATGTTCTTTCTTCCTGTGTCTCTTTAAAGATTTATAAGCAAAAACTTTAGCCCCACTCACACCTTTGGTCTCAACACTATCTTGCTGTGTTAGTTGCTCAGTAGTGTCCGACTCTTTTGCGACCCCAAGGACTATAGCCTGCCAGGCTCCTCTGTCCATGGATTCTCCAGGCAAGAATACTAGAGAGGGTAGCCATTCCCTTTTCCATGGCATCTTCCCAGACATGGGCTGTGTCAATTAGGTGTAAGTTTTACAGTCTTCAGCCACTGCCCTGGGCTACCATTGTTATCTATCTTTATTGCCCTTCTTTTCAGCAACACAGGTACACACATCTCTGTCCACGTGGCAGTACCCGTATAGGACTGTCCCCGCAGTGAGGTTTCTGGGTCAAAGGGAAGATGTCTTGAAACCCAGTAGTAACTGACAACTTGCCAACGCCAGTGGTTTTGCACCATAATACTGATACAGGTGGGGCTTCCCAGGTGACTCAGCAGTAAAGAATCCACACGCCAATGCAGGAGACTTGATCCCTGCGTGGGGAAGATCCCCTGGAGAAGGAAATGGCAACCTACTCCAGTATTCTTGCCTGGGAAATCCCATGGACAGAGGAGCCTGGTGGGATACAGTCCACAGGGTCACAAAGGTCGGACACAGCTGAGTGACTAAACGACAACAACAACTGATACAGGTGAGCCCTTGCAGGGCTGTGCGCAGACCTTGCCCTTTAAGTGTGGCCCCAAGA
The DNA here is from genome assembly GCA_006408695.1 of Aepyceros melampus. Classification (NCBI taxonomy): domain Eukaryota; kingdom Metazoa; phylum Chordata; class Mammalia; order Artiodactyla; family Bovidae; genus Aepyceros; species Aepyceros melampus. The sequence continues at coordinate 61,075 of SJXQ01007127.1, read as the reverse complement.
CCAGCTGCTTGAGCAGCAGCTGGGAGCTTGTTGGAAATGCAGACTTCTGACCTGATAAATCAGCACCATTTTGAACAGGCTCACAAGGGCATGTAATTGATCTACGGGCAGAGTTCTAGGAAACCGGGGGTGGGGGAGCCCTGAGGGCAGGTGTGAACCCGGACTTGCCCATGGAGGGAAGCGAGAGGCAGGCTGTACCCTGACTAGTCCTTCTGTTCACAGTGTGCGCTTCTGAGAAATGTCTGCTGACGAGACTGAAGCCACTGCCAGCAGCCAGGTGACAGAGGAACCGGTACAGCAGGTGAGGAAGGCCTGGGATCTGTGGGAGGAGCCTTCCCACACAGGGAGCCTTGGCAGGAGGCTGCTGGCAGCACAGGGGGGTTGAGAGACACCCTTCCAAGTGAGTCGAGTTCTAGACCCTAGCAGGTACCCCATTAACAGGCAAAGGTGGGAGAACTTGGGATTCCAAGGGCTCTTGGGAGAACAGGGGTGCAGCTCTGTTTGAACTGCCTGGCTCCCCCAGGAAGATCTTTCCTGTCTCTGCAGGTTCTCTTAGAGTCCTCCTTCTAAGAAAGTCAGTTTCTATTTCCACTTCTTCCCAGTTTAAATAAAATTCCCCCTGCTACATTTTTTTTTTTTTTGGCCATGCCAGGACTCTTGGGATCTTAGTTTCTCAACCAGGGATCGAACCCGAGCCCTCAGCAGTGAACGCTAGGCGTCCTAACCACTGAACTGCCAGGAAGTTCCCCAAAGCCCCTTTTAATAAACAGCTTTTTAAAAATAGAAAGTGAAAGTGAAGTCGCTCAATCGTGTCGGACTCTTTTCGACCCCCTGGACTGTAGCCTATCAGGCTCCTCTGTCCATGGGGTTTTCTAGGCAAGAATACTAGAGTGGGTTGCCATTTCCTTCTCCAGGAGATCTTCACCCAGGGATTGAACCCGGGTCTCCCACATTGTACAGACGCTTTACCATCTTAGCCACCAGGGAAGAGGTATCATTCACATAACTATAATTGGAGAAGGAAATGGCAGCCCACTCCAGTGTTCTTGCCTGGAGAATTCCATAGAGAGAGGAGCCTGATGGGCTACAGTCCATGAGGTCTCAAAGATTCTGACATGACTAAGTGACTAACACATGCACACACAAATACCATAAAATTCATCCTTATGAGGACTTCCCTGGCAGTCCAGTGGTTAAGACTCTGCATGCCCACTGCAGGGGGCATAGGTTCAATCCCTGTTGGAGGAACTAACATCCCACATGCCCTGTAACAAGAAAAAAAAAAAAGATGAAGCATTTTTAAAAAGTTTACCCTTATGAAGAATATTACTCAATGATTTTTAGTAAACTACCCATATGCAGCCATCACCACCACACTGGACATTTTTCATCTCCCCCCAAAAGAGACTCTGTACCCACCAGCAGTCACTTGTCATTTCTGTTTCTCCTGGGAACCCCTTATCTAGGTTCTGTCTCTGCTGATGTGCCTGTTTTGGACATTTCATATAAATGGAGACATACGCTACAATACCCTTTTGTATCTAGCTCCTCTTCAGTTCAGTTCAGTTCAGTCGCTCAGTCGTGTCCGACTCTTTGCGACCCCATGAATTGCAGCACGCCAGGCCTCCCTGTCTATCACCAACTCCCGGAGTTCACTCAGACTCATGTCCATTGAGTCGGTGATGCCATCCAGCCATCTCATCCTCTGTCGTCCCCTTCTCCTCCTGCCCCCAATCCCTCCCAGCATCAGGGTCTTTTCCAATGAGTCAACTCTTCGCATAAGGTGCCCAAAGTACTGGAGCTTCAGTTTTAGCATCATTCCTTCCAAAGAAATCCCAGGGTTGATCTCCTTCAGAATGGACTGGTTGGATCTCCTTGCAGTCCAAGGGACTCTCAAGAGTCTTCTCCAACACCACAGTTCAAAAGCATCAATTCTTTGGCGCTCAGCCTTCTTCACAGTCCAACTCTCACATCCATACATGACCACAGGAAAAACCATAGCCTTGACTAGACGGACCTTAGTTGGCAAAGTAATGTCTCTGCCTTTGAATATACTATCTAGGTTGGTCATAACTTTTCTTCCAAGGAGTAAGCATCTTTTAATTTCATGGCTGCAGTCACCATCTGCAGTGATTTTGGAGCCCAAAAAAATAAAGTCTGACACTGTTTCCACTGTCTCCCCATCTATTTCCCATGAAGTGATGGGACCAGATGCCATGATCTTTGTTTTCTGAATGTTGAGCTTTAAGCCAACTTTTTCACTCTCCTCTTTCACTTTTAACAAGAGGCTTTTTAGCTCCTCTTCACTTTCTGCCATAAGGGTGGTGTCATCTGCATATCTGAGGTTACTGATCTTTCTCCCAGCAATCTTGATTCCAGCTTGTGTTTCTTCCGGTCCAGCATTTCTCGTGATGTACTCTGCATAGAAGTTAAATAAGCAGGGTGACAATATGCAGCCTTGATGTACTCCTTTTCCTATTTGGAACCAGTCTGTTGTTCCATGTCCAGTTCTAACTGTTATCTGTTTGAGGGCCCTCTATGTTGTATCGATAACACCTGTTGGTGCGCTGTCCCCTTACTTTTTTTAAAATTAATTTTTATTGGAGTATTTTGAATTCCCTGGTGGCTCTGTGTAAAGAACCCTCCTGCCAATGCAGGATGCAAGAGACAAGGGTTCGATCACTAGATTGGGAAGATCCCCTGGAGAAGGAAATGACAACCCACTCCGTATTCTTGCCTGGAGAATCCTATGGACAGAGGAGCCTGGTGGGCTACAGTCCATGGGGTCACAAAAGAATCAGACGTGACTTAGCGACTAATCAACAGCAACAGTTGACTTTTATTTATTAATTCAATTAATAATATAATTTATTAATACAATGTTCATTTCTGCTATACAGCAAGGTGAGTCAGTTATATGTATATCTACTATTTCTTAGATTCTATTTTCATGGGTGATTACAGAATATTGAATAGAATTCTCTGTGCTATATAGTAGGTCCTTATTAATTTTCTCGTTCCTTTTAAAAAATTATGGCAAAATCCACATAACATAAAAATATACTATTTTAACTGTTTTGAAGTGTGCAGGTCAGTGACGTTAAGTACATTCACAGTGTACAGCCATCATCACTGTCTTATTCCAGAACTCTTTCCTCACCCCAAATTGAAACCCCACACCCAGTAATAGTCACGCCCTTTCCCCTCTCCCCCAGCCCCTCACAACCACTAACCTGCTTCCTGCCAATGGATTTACCTATTGGACATCTTGTAGAAGTAAAATAAATAGAATCATGTTTATAAAAGTAGAACCTTCTGGGACTTCCCTGGTGGTCTCAGGACTTTGTGCTTCCACTGTAGAGGGTGAGGATTGCATCCCTGGTCATGGAGTTGAGATCTCACAAGGGACAGCTGAAAAAAAAGCAGAATCTTCTGCGTTAGGTACCACATAAGTGGAACCATACAGTATTTGTCCTTCTGTGTCTTGCTTATTTCACTGAATATAATATCCTCAAGGTTTACCCGTGTTGTATCAGAATTTCCTTTTTAAGGCTGAATCCTATCCCACTGTGTGCATGGACCACAGGACACTCGGCTTGCTTCCACGTTTTCACTGTTGTGAATAAAGCTTCTTTGACCATGGGTTATACAGATGTCTCTTTGAAATTCTGTTTTCAATGCTTCTGTCTATATACCCAGAAGTGGAACTGCTGGGTCATATGGTAATTCCATTTTTAGGTTTTTGAGGACACCATAGTGTTGTCCATAGTGGCGGCATCATTTTGCTTTCCCGCTAATAGCACACAAGGGCTTCAATTTCTCCACATTCCCACCATCGCTTATTAATATCTATTCATTTGATAGTAGCCATCACAGTGAGTGTGGGGTATGAGGTGGTATCTCATTGTAATTTTGACTTGAATTTTCCTAACGAATTGTGATATGGAGAGTCTTTTGTGCCTGTTAGCCCTTCGAAGGCTATATTTGTGTTTGTGTGTGTGTGCGGCCTTTTCTCTAGCTGTGGCGAGTGGGGGCTACTGTTCATTGCAGTGTGGGGGCTTCACATCGCGGTGGCTTCTCTTGTTGTGGAGCACGGGCTTTAGGACGCAGGGCTCAATAGTTTCAGCTCGCGGGCTCTAGAGCACAGGCTATTAGTGGGGCACACAGGCTTGGTTGCTCTGTGGCACGTGGGATCTTCCCAGACCAGGGATGGAACCTGTACCTCTTGCGTTGGCAGGTGAATTCTTTATCCCTGAGCCACCAGGGAAGTCCTTGGAGGCTATGAATTTTTAAAAACATGCTTTATACCACATTTTCTTTATCCATTCACGAATTCATGGACATTTGGATTTTTTCCATTTCTTGGCCGTTGTGAATAGTGCTGGTGAAAACATTCATGTACAAGTCTTACATGGAATGTGTTTTCCTGTCTCTAGGGTAGAATCATAGAAGCAGCATTGCTGGATTTTGTGGTAAATTTGTGATTAATTTCTGAAGAGACCTCCTGGGCAAACGCTGAAGGAGGACTGCCTGAGTCCAAGGTCCAGCTTTGCCATTTGGCTAATTTTGTGACCTTGGATGACTTACTTAGCTTCTTCTTGCCCCAGTTTACCTGTCTGTAAAATTAGAATAATACTCCCAACCCCCTGGGACTGGCGATTGAACAAATTCTACAGGTAGCACCTATGAGACTTCAGTTCAGTTCAATCGCTCAGTCGTGTCTGACTCTTTGTGACCCCATGAATCGCAGCACGCCAGGCCTCCCTGTCCATCACCAACTCCCGGAGTTCACTCAGACTCACGTCCATGGAGTCCGTGATGCCATCCAGCCATCTCATCCTCGGTCGTCCCCTTCTCCTCCTGCCCCCAATCCCTCCCAGCATCAGGGTCTTTTCCAATAAGTCAACTCTTTGCATGAGGTGGCCAAAGTACTGGAGTTTCAACTTTAGCATCATTCCTTCCAAAGAAATCCCAGGGTTGATCTCCTTTAGAATGGACCGGTTGGATCTCCTTGCAGTCCAAGGGACTCTCAAGAGTCTTCTCCAACACCACAGTTCAAAAGCATCAATTCTTCGGCACTCAGCTTTCTTCACAGGCTTCCCTGTTGGCTCAGAGGTTAAAGCGTCTGCCTGCAGTGTGGGAGACCCAGGTTCGATCCCTGGGTTGGGAAGATCCTCTGGAGAAGGAAATGGCAACCCACTCCAGTACTCTTGCCTGGAAAATCCCATGGACTAGGGAGCCTGGTGGGCTACAGTCCACGGGGTCGCAAAGAGTCGGACACGACTGAGCGACTTCATCTTCACCTACAGCTTTCTCCACAGTCCAACTCTCACATCCATACATGACCACAGGGAAAACCATAGCCTTGACTAGACGGACCTTAGTCGGCAAAGTAATGTCTCTGCTTTTGAATATACTATCTAGGTTGGTCATAGCTTTTCTTCCAAGGAGTAAGCGCCTTTTAATTTCATGGCTGCATCACCATCTGCAGTGATTTTGGAGCCTTAAGTCTTCTGTATGTGTCTTCATATGGGTCACCTTTGCAACTCCTTTAGGACAGAAATGAATTTTCATTTTATGGGTCAGGAAACTGAGACTCACAAGGCCTGTCTGACTACTCAGTTCTTCTCTTGTGGGTTCTGTTCAGTTCAGTTGCTCAGTCGTGTCTGACTCTTTGCGACCCCAGGAATCGCAGCAGGCCAGGCCTCCCTGTCTGTCACAACTCCCGGAGTTCACTCAGACTCACATCCATCGAGTCAGGGATGCCATCCAGCCATCTCATCCTCGGTCGTCCCCTTCTCCTCCTGCCCCCAATCCCTCCCAACATCAGGGTCTTTTCCAATGAGTCAACTCTTCGCATGAGGTGGCCAAAGTACTGGAGCTTCAGCTTTAGCATCAGTTCTTCCAATGAACACCTAGGACTGATCTCCTTTAGGATGGACTGGTTGGATCTCCTTGCAGTCCAAGGGACTCTCAAGAGTCTTCTCCAACACCACAGTTCAAAAGCATCAATTCTTCGGTGCTCAGCTTTCTTCACAGTCCAACTCTCACATCTGTACATGACCACAGGAAAAACCATAGCCTTGAATAGACGGACCTTTGTTGGCAAAGTAATGTCTCTGCTTTTGAATATTCTATCTAGGTTGGTCATAACCCTCCTTCCAAGGAGTAAGCATCTTTTAATTTCATGGCTGTAATCACCATCTGTAGTGATTTTNTGCTCAGCTTTCTTCACAGTCCAACTCTCACATCTGTACATGACCACAGGAAAAACCATAGCCTTGAATAGACGGACCTTTGTTGGCAAAGTAATGTCTCTGCTTTTGAATATTCTATCTAGGTTGGTCATAACCCTCCTTCCAAGGAGTAAGCATCTTTTAATTTCATGGCTGTAATCACCATCTGTAGTGATTTTGGAGCCCCCCAAAATAAAGTCTGACACTGTTTCCACTGTTTCCCCATCTATTTCCCATGAAGTGATGGGACCAGATGCCATGATCTTCGTTTTCTGAATGTTGAGCTTTAAGCCAACATTTTCACTCTCCTCTTTCACTTTCTTATAGGTTAAGAATGGCTATATTCAATACATAAATGAATGAGAATAGCCATGTACCAATAAAACTTTATTTACAAAAACCAGGTAGCATGGAGTATCATACCATGAAACAGTGAGGTACTGACATGCAGTGCAATGTGGACGAAACTTGAAGGTACATTCAGTGAGGGAAACCAGGCACAGAAGGACCCATACTGTCTGATTCCACTTACAAGAGTCCTCAGAGGAGTCAAATCCATAGAGACACGTAGATGGTGGGGCCAGGGGCTAAGAGAGGGGAATCAGTGTTTAAAGGGGACAGAGTTTCAGTTTAAGAAGCTGAGAATCTGGAGACAGATGCTGGCAACGGTTGCACAACAGTGTAAGTATACTTAATGCCACTGAACTGTGCACGTAATTATTTAAATGGTAAATTTTATGTGTATTTTACCACATTTTTTTAAAAAAGGAGTGAAGCGCTGGCACATGCGACTACCTGGAGGAACCTGGAAAATGCCACTGTGTGAAAGCGGCCAGACACAAAAGGCCACGTGTGATTCCATTTTTTTGTGAGGTGTCCTGAACAGGCAAAAATCCACAGAGACAGAAAGTGGATTCATGGTTACCAGGGGCTGGTAGGCAAGGGTGTGACAGTCAATGACAGCAAGTTTCTTTTGAGAGCGATCAATAAGTTCTGAAATTAGACAGTGAGAGTTACTCAGCCTTGTGAACACACTAAAACCCTCTGAATCGTGCATTTCAAAATGGTGGAATTCTCTGATGTTTGAACTAGATTTCAATAATGCTGTTAGAAAAAAACCGCACAGGCGAAAGGAAAAGCAGGTAGTGGGCTGCCTGCCGGGGTGGGGATGGGGGGCATAGTTTACAGACGTCAGTTTTAGACCTGAGCCCCAGGACAGTGGGGTTCTCATGTCTTGTCACTGCCTGGCCCACTGTGGGTGTCAAGGTCATGTTCAAACAAGTGGGCTGCCTGGCCGAGATAGAGGAAGCGCCTGGCGGAACCAGGGAGTTCCTGGCTTATGCAACCAAATGAGTGCAGAGGGAGGGGGAGGCAAGCCATGTCCTCGGCCTGAGCCTCCCTGCCCGTAGCCCAGCGTGGTGGACCGCGTGGCCGGCATGCCCCTCATCAGCTCCACCTGCAACATGGTGTCCGCTGCCTACACATCCACCAAGGAGAGCCACCCCCACGTCAAGACTGTCTGCGACGCGGCCGAGAAGGGGGTGAAGACCCTCACGGCTGCCGCGGTCAGTGGGGCCCAGCCCATCCTGTCCAAGCTGGAACCCCAGCGTGAGTGAAGCATGGGAGCCCATGGACCGTCCACTCCGGCCTATTTCCGGGTGGGGGAGGCAGGGCGGTGTCTGTGGACTCTCCCAAAGCCCCCGAGGGATGTACGTGCCCAGTAACCATCAGCTGTCTATCACCCCCACCCCCACAGTCTCCTCGGCCAGTGAATACGCCCACAGAGGGCTGGACAAACTGGAGGAGAATCTGCCCATCCTGCAGCAGCTGCCGGAGAAGGTGACTAACCCCCTCCATGAGGGACGGGGTGGGGAGGATGCTCCGCTAAGACTGGGGGCCTACCTGGGTAGGGTGTCTGTGGTCTCAGCTTAACCCATAGCAGACAAATGTGATCCCATTTATTCTCCCACCCTCTCCCCACTGGGCAGCTGGAGGAACATTCTGAACACCAGCCAGGTATGCTCAAAGCCCCCTCGGGTCTTCCACCTTTCCCGGAGCAAAAGCCAGAGTGTTTCTGGTGGTCCCACCTGGTCTGGCTGCACTGCCTCCTGACCTTCTACGCCCACCTCAGTTGGTCCATTCTGTCCGTGCTGGCCTCCGTCCTCTAGTTCAGTCACATTAGTGCCCACATGTACAGGACAGGGTGATGGGTACAGAGCCCTTGCCTTCATGGAATTTTCATCTTGGGGAGGCAGGGAAAAGCAGAGACAGTGAACACACCCATCTCAGAGCTGCCTCAGGATCTTTGCACATGCTGTTCCTTCTCTGTGGACCAGGCTGCCCGGTCTCTGAACTTTCTCTGCACGTGTTCTTTCTCTGCACCATCCAATGTGGAAACCAACAACCATATGTGGGTGTTGGGCCCTTGGAAGGTGTCCACCTTTCCCGGAGCAAAAGCCAGAGTGTTTCTGGTGGTCCCACCTGGTCTGGCTGCACTGCCTCCTGACCTTCTACGCCCACCTCAGTTGGTCCATTCTGTCCGTGCTGGCCTCCGTCCTCTAGTTCAGTCACATTAGTGCCCACATGTACAGGACAGGGTGATGGGTACAGAGCCCTTGCCTTCATGGAATTTTCATCTTGGGGAGGCAGGGAAAAGCAGAGACAGTGAACACACCCATCTCAGAGCTGCCTCAGGATCTTTGCACATGCTGTTCCTTCTCTGTGGACCAGGCTGCCCGGTCTCTGAACTTTCTCTGCACGTGTTCTTTCTCTGCACCATCCAATGTGGAAACCAACAACCATATGTGGGTGTTGGGCCCTTGGAAGGTGGCCAGTATGACTGAGGAACTCAGTTACTAATTTTAATTATTTAAAATTTTATTTTTTATTTAATCTACTTTCTTTGGATTTTTTTATGTGGACCGTCTTTAAAGTTTTTATTGAATTTGTTAGTCTTGCTTCTATTTTGTGATTTGGTTTTCTGGCCCCAAGGCAGTAGACAGACTGGATTAGGATCCACTATAATGGCCTCATTTTACCTTAATTACTGCCTTAAAGTTCTCATCACTAAATATGGTCACATTCTGAAGTCCTGGGGCCTTCAGTACCCTTTAGCCCATAACACTATGGGAAGAAGAAGTGGAGGCCCAGAGAGGCCGAGTGATTTGCCTGAGGATACACAGCTAGGATATATCAAGCTGAGGACTCTAACTGGGCCATCCAGCCCCAGAGCATGTGATCTTAACTGCTCTCACCCTTCAGGGTCACCCAGGAGCTAGAGGGCCTCCCTCCAGCCCACCCCTTCTAGAGGTTGGGGTACAGGGGTCGGGGCACCCAGGTAAGAGAGGAGAATGGAGATGCTGATGCTGGCCCTTCTTGTAGGTCCTGGCAGATACCAAGGAGCTTGTGTCGTCCAAGGTGTCAGGGGCCCAACAGGCTGTGTCCAGCACGGTGTCCAGTGCCAAGGACACTGTAGCTTCCCGAGTCACCGAGGCAGTGGACGTCACCCGGAGTGCTGTGCAGAGCGGCGTAGACTTGACCAAGTCCATGGTGGCCAGTGGTGTCCACTCGGTCGTGGGCTCCCGTGTGGGCCAGATGGTGCTGAGCGGGGTGGACACAGTGCTGGGCAGGTCGGAGGAGTGGGTGGACAACCACCTGCCCATGACGGACGCTGAGCTCGGTGAGTGCAGGCCCCTCCCCTGACCATCTGATACGGGTCCCTCCTAGCCACCTGGAGTCTGTCCCTCACAGGCTGTCATCTGGTCCCTTCCACCTCTCTCCATCTGTCTTAGCCCACCTCAGTCCGCTTGGTTCCTCTGCCCTGGTGCATAGTATCTGTCCGCCCTGAAGCAGCCTCCAGAGGGCGCCTGTGAGCACTCAAGTCAGGCCCCTCCTTTCCCCGCAGCCCTCCAGGGCTCCCATCTCCCTGTTGGTAACAGCCTCAATCCTCCTGGAAGCTCCCTTGTACTTACCCACCTGCCCTCATTCATTCTGCTCCAGCCTCACTGGCCTCCTTGCCATCCTTGACCATGTTCCCACACCGGGGCCTTTGCACTGGCCTTTTCTTCTACCAGGAACCCTTACATGACATCTAGATGGCTCGTTCCCTTCCACCTCCAGCTTTGTGCTCACATGCTGCACACCCCCCATAAGACCTCTAAAATCACACCATTCCTTGTTCATATTGTGTCCTGAAACCTCCCCCGGTTTGGCTCTGATTTTTCTCTAGTCATCAATTCCACAAAGCTGTGGAAGCTGTGTCCCCTGTCTGGTGCCCAGCAGGTGCTCAAGTCCCCGAATAAAATCACTGAAACTCTTCTGTATCATTCCACCCATACCCAGGCATCTATTTGTGTGTTCAAACCCTGAGCACCGGTTATATGCCAAACCTGCTTCCAGGTTCTAGGGATATGTCAGTGAACAAAGTTCTGCCCTCATGGAACCTAAAGGGTACAGAAATTAGATTAAAGGAGATATTTCTGAGGAGGTGACCTTGCCCTGAGGTATATGAAGCTGTGTGATGTCTGAGCAGAGAGACCAGGGGACAGGGTGGTACCTGATGTGTGTGGGAGGAGCAGGGAGGAGGCATGTGTGGCTGGAGCAGAGTGAGCCTGGGAGAGAGAGGGAAGAGGGAAGGGCAGCGAGGGTACGGGGGCAGATGGTGAGCCATGGGAGGACTTGGTCTTTTATTATCCCTAGGGCGATGGGAACCCTGGAAGACTGAGAGCAGAGGGGGCAGGGCCTGACTCAGGGTTCCCAGGCGCCCTCTGGTGGCTACTATGGGAAAGACATCGGGGGTGGGAAGGGAAGGAGACAGGTGACCCTGCCGGTCTAGGTGAGCTGTGATGGGGCTGGACCACATGGTGGCAGGAATAAACCAGGGGTGAAAGTTGAGACAAAGTGGCCAGTCCTACTCGTGGTTTCATATACCTGTGGCTCGTGGAGTTGGCCTTGGCCCTGCGTTCGAGGCACAGCCATCCTTTGCACACCATAATGGGAACTTCCAGCCTTACCAGTATTGCACACTCCAGTGCCCATGCAACAAGGGTCCCCAAGGGCCACGTGTACCCAGACACCACGCTCCATCCAGGGGGAGCAGGGCCAATGATCTCAGGCCCTGCAGCTCCTGGGTTGAGGGTCTCATGTCAGTTGGCCTTTGAGTTTTCAAAACTTTACCCTGTATCTCTTGAAGGAAGGGATCTGGCTGATGTCTTCCATCTTGCACACCAAGTTCAGTGCCTGCTGGCCCCTCCTAGTGCTCAGATGGAGTAAGATGCAGCTGTGAGTCTTGGTCAGCAGAATGCAGGGGAAGATGCAGAGTTTGCAGGGAGGCAGGTTGTGATCCAGGCCTGGGAGCCACTTCAGAGAACAGATCTATCTGACCAGCTTTGATTTTCTTTCTTTTGTGTCCATCCGCTAAGAATAAACAGCTTCCCTGGTGGCTCAGTGGTAAAGAATTCGCCTGCCGATGCAGGAGACGTGGGTTGGATCCGTGGGTGGGATCCAAAGAGCCCTTGGAGGAAGGTTGAATGGCAGCCAGCCCACTAATCTGGCCTGGGAAATCCCACGGACAGAGGAACCTGGCGGGCTACAGTCCAGGGGATCACAAGGAGTCGGACATGACTTAGTGAATAAACAACAGCAACTAAGGATGAAATCATTGTGCAGAGCGGGGCTTCAGGTGCTGGGGAGTCTGTGAGTTAAGGCGCCATGTTATAGCTGGGACGCTACTCATGGGCTCCTGCCAGAACAGCCCTGCTCCCCCCGTCTCCTGGGTCTCCCCATTGCCAAGGGCACCTGCCCCCTCCAGGGGTCCTGCCAGCTTGTTCCCACATGCCTGGACTCTGCCAGACAGTTCAGTTCAGTTGCTCAGTTGTGTCTGACCCTCTGTGACCCTGTGGCCTGTAGCACTCCAGGCTTCCCTGTCAGTCACCAACTCCCAGAGCTTGCTCAAACTCATGTCCATCAAGTTGGTGATACCATCCAACCATCTCATCCTCTGTTGTCCCCCTTCGCCTGCCCTCAATCTTTCCCCACATCAGGTCTTTTCCAATGAGTCATTCACATTGGTCTTTTCCAGTGAGTCAGTTGCCAGACAGCCTTGGCCTAAATAACAAAGCTGCTTTCACTTCCCAGGGCAGAGCTCCAGGGTTCGCAGGGGGCCATGGAGAAGTTGTGACCAGTAGCCTGGGTTCAGAATGTTGTTGATTTGGATTTAGTCTTTGCAGACTTGCCTTTGGTCAGGAGAATGGGGCAGGTTTGTTTTTCCCAAGATGCTGACTTTTGTTTTTGTTGCTTTTAGATGTCCTGGGTGTTTAGTATTTTTGTTCAGTTATTTGTTTGTTTTATACATTGTATAATCCTTTTTGTTGAAGTTTAAAAAAATTTTTATTGAAATATGATTGATTTACAATTTGTGGTAGTCTCAAGTATACAGCAAAGTAATTCCATTTTTTAAAATTAATTTTTATTTTTTTAGTTTGTTTTGCTTTACACTACTGTATTCAGAGTAATTCCATTTTACATACATACATGAATATATTCTTTTTTAGATTCTTTTCCATTAGAGGAAGAGAATATACTACAGGATATTGAGTATAGTTCCCTTTGCTATAGAGTAGGTCCTTGTTAGTTATCTTTCTCATTTAGTTTTTACTTTTATTTACTTTTTAAAAAATTATTTATTTATTTATTTTATTTGGCTGCTCTGGGTCTTAGTTGCAGAGTGCAGACCAAATCTTCGATCTTTGTCTTGCAGGCAGAATCTTTAGTTGCAGCAGGTGAACTCTCAGCTGTGGTATGTGGGATCTAGCTCCCTGACCAGGGATGGAACCTGGGCTCCCTGCACTGGGAGCTTGGAGTCTGGACCGGGGGGGGGGGTTCCTTATTTTTTTTAAGTATAACTTTTTTTCAGGGGACCACATTTTCTTGACAGGCCAAGTGGTAAATAATTTGGGCTATTTTGGGCCATGCAGCCTCTGTTCCAACTATGCAGCTCTGTCATTGTAGCACAGAAGTGTAGTCAGTAGGTAAATGAATGGGTATGACTACATGTCAATAAAATTTTGTTGATGAAAGTAGGTGCATTCAGCCCAGGGGCTGTATTTGCAGACCCTGCTACAGGGCATTTCAAATCCAGATAAGGTTTCTTACAAAACTCAAACTTTAAGAGCTACTATATTAAAGTCTACAGGGAGCAGAATAAGATAGAAAAAAACTGTCAAGACAGATGGATTTCCATCCTGTTACTTTGTAACTTTATGGGTATTTTCTGGACTAGACAGTCTTAACTTTTCCTTACCTGCTGTGAAGATGGTTCTCTTGTGGCTCAGACTTCTTCTCATGGAGAGTCAAGTATCATGGTTAAGAACATGGGGCCTGGCGTGAGATTTTAACTTGTGGAGCCCCAGCTGTGTGACTTTCAGCAAGTCAATAAATGTTTCTGAGCCCCAGTTTCCCCATCTGTAAAATGGGATGACAGTGCTTCACTATTAGAACTGTTAAGATTTAACAAGAATACATGGAGGAACTTGCCTGGTGGTCCAGTAGTCAATAATCCAGGCTCCTAATGTAGGGGGCACAGGTTTGATTCCTGGTCGGGAAACGAAGACTCCCGAATGCCACGCAGCATGGCCAGAAAAAAAACAAAACAACACAGAACAGAATGCATGCAGAGCACCTAGAACATTGCAAAAGATTGACCACTATTAATATATTCTAGGACCTATACATGCAGCACTGGCCAACTTTTTGTAAAGGATCAGATAATGAATATAGTTTAAAAAATATTTATTTGGTTGTACGGGGTCTTAGTTGCAGCACACGAGATCTTTAGTTGAGGCATGCAAACTCTTGGTTGCAGCGTGTGGGATCTAGTTCCCTGACCAGGGATTGAATCCAGGCCTCCTGCATTGGACGCAGAGTCTTAGCCACTGGACCAACCAGGAATTCCCAGACAATATTTTAATCTCTGCAGGCTAAGAGGCCACATACTCTGCCACTATAGTTTGAAAGCCACTGTAGATAGCGTATAACAGACATGCACAATTGTATTCACGGGTCGGATCATATAAAACTGGAGGCAGGACAGATCCAGTCCAAGGGTGTAGCTTTCAGACCCTCACATTAGTCTAAGGTCTCTTAATCCCAGGATATTTGGCCCCCATCCTACCCATTTCACAGAAGAGGAAAAAGCCAAGGCAGGGAGATCCTTTTACACTTGCAGACCGGGGCATAAACTCTGCCTTCGCCATGCTTCTCCTGCCTCCCCACCGCAGCCCGCCTCGCCACGTCCCTTGAGGGCTTCGACATCGCCTCGGTGGCCCAGCAGCGCCAGGAGCAGAGCTACTTCGTGCGGCTGGGCTCCCTGTCGGAGAGGCTGCGCCAGCGGGCCTACGAACACTCTCTGGGCAAACTGCAGAACACCAGGCAGAGGGCACAGGAGGCCCTGCACCAGCTGTCACAGGCGCTAATCCTGGTAAGGTCCATGGTGAGAGGGTTCGGTGGCGAGGGCAGTGGCAAGCAGCATACGCACCAGTGAGCCCGCCCCAAGCCTGGTGGCTCCTCCCCATTCTGCCTATCTGCTTGGGCCGGCTCATGCGGTTGCAGTCCTGGTTGAGTTTGCTGGGGCTGCTGTAACCAAGTACCCCGAGCTGGGCAGCTTAACACACATTCACTGCCTCACAGTTCTAGGGGCTGAGAGTTCGAGATCTAGATGTCAGCAGGGTCGGTTCTTTGTGAGCCCCCTCTCCTCAGCATGTGGATGCTGTCTTCTCTGTGTGTCCTCACCTGCTCATCCCTCCATGCGTCTGTGCCCTAACATCCCCCTTAAAAAACAATTCATTCGTTTATTTCCTTTTTGGCCACGCTGTGTGTCATGCAGAAGCTTAGTTCCCTCCCCGACCAGCAGTTGAACCTGTGCCCGCTGCAGTGGAGCCTCAGAGTCTTAATCACTGCACCCCCAGGGAAGTCTACCTAACAGCCCCTTTTTATTTAAGGACACCAGTCATATAAAAACATTGTTGCTGTTCAGTTGCTAAGTCATGTCCAACTCTTTGTAACCCCATGGACTCTAGCACACCAGGCTTCCCTGTCCTTCAGTGTCTCCCGGAGTTTGCTCAGATTCATTCCATTGAGTCGATGATGCCATGCAACCATTTCATCCTCTGTGACCTCAGCCTTTCCCAGTGTCAAGGTCTTTTCCGTTGAGTCAGCTCTTCACATCAGGTGGCCAAAGTATTGGAGTTTCAGCATCAGCATCAGTCCTTCCAATGAATATTCAGAGTTGATTTCTTTTAAGATTGACTGGTTTGATCTCCTTGCAGTCCAAGGAACTCTCAAACTCTTCTGCAACACATTTCGAAGGCATCAATTCTTCTGCACTCAGCCTTTTTTTGGTCCAACTCTCACATCTATACATGACTACTGGAAAAACCATAGCTTTGACTATATAGACCTTTGTTGGGAAAGTGATGTCTCTGCTTTTTAATATGCTGTTTAGATTTGTCATAGCCTTTCTTCCAAGGAGCAAGCATCTTTTAGGTCCACCCTAATGGTTTCATTTTAGCTTAATCACTTCTTTGAAGACTTGTCTTCAAATGCAGTCACAGCCTAAGGTCCTAGGGTTCAGGGCTCCAACCCCTAGGCTCCCTGTGGATTCCTGCCTCTTCCTGCATTCCTGTGGATCCCCAGGGGCTCTCCCAGCTTCATTCAAGCCCTGAGGCAGCCACCGTCTATCTCCCTCTGCCCCAGATGGAAACTATCAAGCAGGGTGTCGATCAGAAGCTGGTGGAGGGTCAGGAGAAACTACACCAGATGTGGCTTGGCTGGAACCAGAAGCGGCTGCAGGGCCCGGAGGAGGACGCGGCCAAGCCAGAGGTACCTACCTGGGGTGGCACTGGGTGCTTGGGGCCCTAGCTCCCCTCTCCACACGCTTTCCCCAGCCTCTCCTCCCATTAACTGCCTTCAGGACCTGATGGCAACTCCTCCAGGATGCCTCCCTGGATTTCTACTCTTGGGTGCGCGTATTGCTTCTGAACCATGGGGCACTTGATTGGGATGGGTCTCCACCCGCTGAATTCTAAGCCATGCTCCATTTTCTCGAGTCCTGACTCCTCAGGCTTCCCAGGTGACTCTGATAAAAGAACCTGCCGCCAGTGCAGGAGGTGCAGGAGACGCCAGTTCAATCCCTGGGTCGGGAAGATCCCCCGGAGGAGGAAAGGGCAATCCACTCCAGTATTTTTGCCTGGAAAATCTCATGAACAGAGGCTCTCGGCTGACTACAGTCCATAGGGTCACAGAGTCAGACACGACCGAGTGAGTGAGTCCTCTCCCCCGTGCCAGCGTCCCGTGGCATCCTTCATATGTACCCGCCAGGCTCCTCACGACAGCTCCTCACTAGCACACTCTGGCTCCTCCAGCCCATGGCGAGCGCTGGTCTCTTGAACGAGCCCTGACTTTTGCCACCTGTGGTGCCCCTCATCCAGGCTGTCACTGAGTTGCTGCCTTAAACAATTCTCGTGCCTCATTCTGAACCATAGCCTCTCTGTGTTAGGGACTCTTTTAATATCCTAGCACTGCAGGTTCTCAGCCTAACCTCGCTGGGCCTCAATTTCCCCATCTGTGAATGGGGTGCAGGACCATCTGCAGGGTCATGAAGGTGAAATGAACATACATGTTTACAGCAGTATTTGAGTCGCAACAGCCACAAAGTGGAACAGCCCAGATGTCCACCAGCAGATGATACATCACAAAAGGTGGTCCTTCCACACACGAGAGCGCCACTCAGCTATGAAAAGGAGGGAAGCCTGACACTCACCACCATGTGGACGGGCCCTGAGGACATGATGCTCAGTGAGAGAAGCAGGCACAGAAGGACACACGTGGGGGGATTTCGTTGATGGGAAACGTCCAGAACAGGCCGATCTGTTGACGCAGAGTAGATGAGTGGTTGCTGTGAGCTGAGAGAGGGGTAAGTGAAGAGGGAGTTTCTTTTTCTTTCTGTGGTTTTTTTTTTTTTTGGTCAAGCCAGAAGGCTTTTGAGATTTTAGTTCCCTGACCAGGGGTCAAACCTGTCAACCAGGGATCAAACCTGTGCCCCTGGCAGTGAGAGCTCAGAGTCCTAACCATTGGACCGCCAAGGAATTCCTTTTTTTGCGGGGGGAGTTTCTTTGGGGTGATGGAATGTTCTGAAATTAGATCGAAGGGCTGGTTGCACTACCTGGTGAATGTACTATATAAAAAAAAATCACTGCATTGTTCACTTAAAAGCATGAGTTTCCTGGTATATAAGTTATTTTACATATACACACACACATTGACACATAAGGCACAAAGTGTTAAAAAAATGATATTTCTAAAGATATTGTATCTCTGTAAAACTGTTGCACATTCGGACCCTAGCCACTTAAAACCATCTCCCCCAATCCCCCAGCTGCTGAAGAGAAAACAGATACTGATCCTGGCAGCACCTCCTGGCCAGGTTCAAAGCCAGAGTCCTCAGCTGACCCGGCTCAGGACAGTCTAGGGTCCCTGCCTGCTTTGATTTCCTCCCCAGACTCAGGAATTTTCAAGGACTCTTGTCTCAACTATGGTCTCCCCCACTGCTTACATCTTCTCCCTCAAAAGTTCTTCCAGACCTTCTCATTTAAAAAAAAACAACTCTTTTTCAAAAACAAATTTATTGAGGTGTAAAATTAAGTATCTTGTACTTTAAAAAAGTTTTGAGGGAATTCCCTGGTGGTCCAGTGTGTTAAGGACTCAGGACTTTCACTGCTGTGGCCCCAGTTCAATCCCTGGTTCAAGGAACTAAGATCTTGTATGGTGAGACCAGAATTAAATAAAGAAGTTTTGAGATATAATTCGCATACGGTACAACTGACCCATTTAAAGGGTACAATGTGGTGGGTTTTAGTATATTCATGGGCTGTGTGACTGTCATCAGCTGTGTCAATAATTCAGAGCATTCCCATCACCCCAAGAGGAGACTGTCTCCCCAGTATCATAACAGCCCGTTTCTGTCTCCCTCCATGCCCTGGAAGCCGCAGATGTACTTTGTCTCTATGGATAGTTCATATCACTGGAACCATACCCCATGTGGCCGTCTGTGTCTGGCTTCTCTCACGGAGCATCGTGTCCTTACGGTCCATCCACGTGGCAGCAACTGTCAGGGCTTCACCCCTTTATGTGGCGCAAAGCGTCGCGGTGTGCGAATGGGCCACATTGTGTCCCCGTTTTCCAGCAGATGGGCATTTGGGTTGTTTCTGCTTTCGGTGGCTGTGAATAACACCCGTTTGAGCATTTGTGCACCAGTCTTGGCACAGACATGCATTTTCTTTTCTCTTGGGTGGAAGTCTAGGGGGTGGAATTGCTGAGTCAAGTGCTTACTTAGGCTTACAGTTTACCATTTTGAGGAACTGTCAGACCGTCTCCCAAAGTGACTGCTGCGCTCCAGTATATGAGGGTTTCAATTTCTTCCCATCCTCGCCAGTGCCTGTTCAATCTTTTTTTTTTTTTTTCTTTCAAATTTATTTCGCTGCTCCAGGGCTTAGTTGTGGCATTCAGGATCTTGAGTTGCAACATTCAGGATCTAGTTCCCTGACCAGGAATGGAACATGGACCTCATGTACTGGGAGCACGGAGTCTTAACCACTGGACCACCAGGGAAGTCCCATATATGTCTTTTTTTTAAACATTTTTTTTGTTTCTTGGCTGTGCTAGGTGTTTGCTGTTGCACGGACTTTCCCTAGCTGCAGCAAGTGGGAGCTATTCTTTGTTCTGGTGCACAGAGCTCTTTCTGCAGTGGCTTCTTTTGTTGCAGAGCACAGGCTCCGGGTGCACGGGCTTGGTTGCCCCGAGGCATGTGGGAACCTTCCAGGAATCAAACTGGTGTCCCCTGCTTTGGCAGGCAGATTCTTAACCACTGGACCACCAGGGAAACCCCCATATCCGTCTTTTTTGACCCAAATCATCCTAGTGTGGGTGAGGTGTGTCTCATCGTGGGTTTGAGCCACACTTCCCTGATGTCTAATGAGGTTTAACATCTTTTCATGTGCTTATTGTTCTGTGTATCTTCTTTGAAAATATCTCTGTGCCTGTTTTTCAATTTGACCGGCGATTATCTGGCAGTTTGAATCTCCAAGCGCTGGTATTCTGAGCCTCCGTGCCCTAGGGAAAGGCCTTCCCCAAGGTGGGTGGAACACCATTTCCTCTTTCCTGTCTTTGGATCCGGTTGTTGTTCAGTCGTGTCAAAAGTCGTGTCTGACTTTTGCCACCCTGTAGACTGTAGCCTTCCAGGCTCCTCTGTCCCTGGCATTTTCTCAGGCAAGAATACTGCAGTGGGTTGCCATTTCCTTCTCCAGAGGATCTTCCCGAACCAGGGATCGAACCCACATCTTCTGCATTGACAGGTGGATTCTTTACCGCTGAGCCACCTGGGAAGCTCCTTGAGTCCTGTTACCCCCAAAGCAAAGGGTCTTGATGTCACACCCCTACCCGCGCCTTCTCAGCAGGTCGAGTCTCAGACACTCGCCATGTTCCGTGACATCACCCAGCAGCTCCAGACCACCTGTGCCTCGCTGGGCTCCAGCCTCCAGGGTCTGCCTGCCCACATCAAGGACCAGGCGCTACAGGCTCGCCAGCAGGTAGAGGACCTCCAAGCCACCTTCTCTGGCATCCACTCCTTCCAGGATCTGTCCAGCAGCGTCCTGACACGGAGCCGCGAGCAGGTGGCCAGGGCCCGAGAGGCCCTGGACCACTTGGTGGAGTATGTGGCCCAGAACACACCCATCACGTGGCTGGTGGGCCCCTTCGCCCCCGGAGTCGTCGAGAAACCCCCAGAAAAGAAGAAATAGGAGAGGCTGGAGGAGGGCTCAGAGGGCTCCGGCCTTCTCCGAGGGGCTGGCGAGTGACAGGGGACCCCTCACTGGGAACGCACCTCAGGAAGCTGAGGTTCTCAGATCTGACCTGTCCCTCATCCTCTCCATGCTTGGAGGAAGCGTGTCCTCAGCATCACATCCGTTATTAGGACAAGAGTTCTAGGAAAAGAAATTTCTTTTTCTAGAGGGTTCCAAATTTTTCTTCTTCCTTAAACACCAGGAATATAGTTCTTATATCCCGCACCCTTTTTCTACATTGAGGCCCCTGGATAACAGCCTGAAGCTAGTGGACTTGGACCTTTGGGAGGTGGGCCTCTTAGGGGTGAGGTGGGGGCAGGGCAGCTGACAGTCTGGAGCAGGAGGGGCTCAGGCCTGCCCAGCGAGCCTTGGGTGTGGGAGGCTTCAGTGCTGCCTTAATAAATTTTACCTGCAAAGTCCAGGCCTCATATATATGTATATATGTGTGTGTGTGTGGTTTGTTTATTTTTCAGCAGCTGGACAACTCTGGAGTCTCTGTATGGCCTTCTTGGGCTGTGGTGGGTCTTTCATCTCCCCCCTACTCACCTGCCAGAGTCTTGCCCCCTATTGTCACATCCCAGGCATCCAGAGGAAGGGAAAAGCCTACCGCTTTTCCTGTACTGGGCCTTCCCAAGCGTGTGGGGGAACTGTGTGACCCCCGAAAGATGCTGATGACTTGATTTCTCACCTGGCAAAGGAGACTTTACAAATAGGATTCAGTTAACACATTACTGACCAGACATATTAATGTCTTTTTTCATCTGAACGTTATTGACTGGAGACGTATCAGTATGTTTTTAGAGAATGATACCATTATTATCAGGCTTCCCTGGTGGCTCAGGTGATAAAGAATCCACCTGCCAATGCCGGGGACATGGGTTTGATCCCTAGGTCTGGAAGAGCCCTTGGAGAATGGAGTGGCAACCCACTCCAGTGTTCTTGCCTGGAGAATCTCATGGACAGAGGAGCCTGGCAGACTACAGTCCCTGGGGTCGTAAAGAGTCAGACACCACTGAGCAACTAACACACACACACACACACACACACACATATAATATATATACATGTAAATTATATATATATATAAAAGACTCCAGAGTTCTGACCCCTAGAACCGTCAGATGATAACGTTTGCGGTTTCCAGCCGCTGTGTTTGTGGCCATTTTTTACAGCAGACTCAGGGAACTTGTCCTGGCTTTGAGGAGTTCAAGGTTGCCAGTTTGGAGTTTCCAAAATTTCTCTCCATTTCTGGGACTGGCTGTGTTCCCACTGCTGTGCTGTTTGCTTACAGAGAAAACATAGCATCCAAATTCTCCACCCACTTTGGCCCAGGGCCATTCCGTACACTTCACATACAAACCTTTTTGTCTTGTGCTTTGTTTTATTTCATTAAAATTATTTTTTTAGGCTGTGCCATGTGGCATGTGGGATCTTAGTTCCCCTGCCGGGGGTCGAACTCAGGCACCCTGCATTGGGAGTGTGAAATCTTGACTACTGGACTGCTTGGGAAGTCCCTGGTATTGAGCTTTACAGACGGAGCACACAGTGGGGAAGGGTCCGCCTGCCGTCAACCATGTTGGTGATGGCAAGACTTTGTGCTCATTCTGTTTATGACGTGCTCTCAAGGGCTCGGCGTCCTGTGCTGGTCTGGCCATGCTGGACTCCAGCTTGGTGATGGGTCGTGGGTCCACTGGCCAGCTCCTTGGTCCCTGCTGTGTGACCCTTGGTGGGGTCTTTTGCCTCTCTAGCCCTCAGTTTCATTGATAACCAGCTCAGTGCAGTTCTGTGCAAAGATTCTGTGGAGTGGGTTACTTAAAGATCCTAAGGTCAGGACCTCCCTGGTGGTCCAATGTTTAAGACCTTCGTCTTGCAACGCAGGAGGTGCAGGTTCGATCCCTGGTTGAGGAGCTAAGATCCCACCTGCTTTGTGATAAAAAAAAACACCAAAACAAAACAGAAGCAATGTTGTACAAATCAATAAAGACTTTTAAAAACCATTCACATCAGGGGCTTCCCTGGTGGCTCGGTGGTAAAGAATCTGCCTGCCTGTGCAGGAGACATGGGTTTGATCCCTGATCCAGGAAGATTCCACATGCCGCAGCTACTGAAGCCCAGACACCCTAGAGCCCATGCTCTGCAACAAGAGAAGCCACTGCGATGAGAAGCCCGCACGCTGCAACTAGAGGGTAGCCCCTGCTCAGCACAAAGAGAGGAAAGCCTGAGCAGCAAAGGAGACCCAGTGCAGCCATAAATAAATAAAATTGCATTAATAAAACAATATTTCATTATGTATTTGAAAGTTGCTGAAAGTGGGTCTTAAAGTTCTCATCATAAGAAAAGAAAAAATGTGTAACTATGTGAGGTGATAGATGTTCCCTAGACATATTGGGTCCTTTCACGATATACTTTCAATATACTGTGTGTGTTACCCACTCAGTCTTGTCCAACTCTTTGTGACCTCGTGGACTGTAGCCCACCAGGCTCCTCTGTCCATGGAATTATCCAGGCAAGAATACTGGAGTGGGTTGCCATTTCCTTCTCCAGGGGATCTTCCCAACCCAGGGATCAAACCCGGGTCTCTGGCATTCCAGGCAGGTTTTCTACCATCTGAGCCACCAGGGAAGCCCAATATATACATACATCAAATCGTTACGTTGTACGCCTGAGTTTAATGCTCTATTGCACGTCAGTTATTTTTCAAAAATAAAAAAGATTAAACATTTTGGGGTAGTAATAAGAAAAAGAACACATAAAAAATAAATTCAAAATTAGATGTCATGGAAAATTTGCCTCTCAGCTGTTAGAAATGAATACTTGCTCTGTGTCAGGCAGTGTGGTAAAATGATTTAGAGTAAAAGTCTGCAAACCAGCCCGAGGGCCAATACTATCCAAAGAATTTGTCTGTTGGCATGACTCACAAGCTAAGTATCTGTACATTTTTAAAGCAAAATTACACAACGGACACCTCCTGTATCCTGCAAAGCTGAAAAGACTTACTATCTAACCCTTCACAGGAATAGCTTGCCAACCTGCTTGAGACCACCATACTGGCCTTCTTCCCATTCCATCTTACTGCTTAGACTTAACTGTTACTCCCAGTATGTAAAGATGGGAACAAGGATGAATTACTGATATTCACAAGGACGTGGTTGAAACTCACAGGCATGATGCTGAGGGAAAGAAGGCAGATGCAAACACACCCACACACTGGTTCTCTTTCGATGCAGTTTCAAAATCAAAACTAAAGCTATGATGAGAGAAACCAGGCGGGCAGTTGTCCTGTGGGTAGGGACAAAGAGGGGGCCCTCGGAGACTTAGCGGTTGGAATCGCCTCTAATGTATCTCGGTAAGGAAGTTGGTTACAAGAGTGTGTGAAATGTGAAGGGCTTCCCTGGTGGCTCAGATGGTAAGAATCTGGCTGCAAATGTAGAAGACCCAGATTTGATCTCTGGGTCACAAAGAGTGTACATGCCCCCAAAACTCACTGAGCTGTCCCTTTAAGCTTTATAGACTTCAGTGCTTGTGAATTACACATCAGTACAAATTAAGAAAGAGAAAGTAGCATGGTGGTAGAGATGTGGGAAGTAAGCCCTTTGGTTCACTTCCGGGGGGGAGTGCAAACAGGGATACACTTTTGGACAAAAAAAATCTCTGGCAGTGTTTAGTAAGAGTGAGAGTGTTTCTTCTCCATGTCTGAAAAAGATCCAGAAGTTCCTGTTCTTTGCATTTACCCTAGAAGCTCTTAGAAACCCTTTCAATGAAGTCACCTAGTCTTTTTTTTTTTTTGGCCCCAGTTCAGTTCAGTTCAGTCACTCAGTTGTGTCTGACTCTTTGCAACCCGATGGACTGCAGCACTGCCAGACTTCCCTGTCCATCACCAACTCCTGGAGTTTACCCAAACTCATGTCCATTGAATCGGTGATGCCATCCAGCCATCTCATCCTCTGTCGTCCCCTTCTCCTCCAGCCTTCAATCTTTCCCAGCATCGGGGTCTTTTCCAATGAGTCAGCTCTCCGCATTAGGTGGCCAAAGTGTTGGAGTTTCAGCTTCAGCATCAGTTCTTCCAATGAATATTCAGGGTTAATTTCCTTGAGGATTGACTGGTTGGATCTCCTTGCAGTCCAAGGGACTCTCAAGAGTCTTCTCCAACACCACAGTTCAAAAGCAGCAATTCTTTGGCACTCAACTTTCTTCACAGTCCAACTCTCACATCCATACATGACTACTGGAAAAACCATAGCCTTGACTAGACAGACCTTTCTTGGCAAAGTAATGTCTCTGCTTTTTAATATGCTGTCTAGGTTGGTCATAGCTTTTCTTCCAAGGAGCAAGTGTCTTTTAATTTCATGGCTGCAGTCACCATCTGTAGTGATTTTGGAGCCCCTCAAAATAAAGTCTGACACTGTTTCCACTGCTTTCCCATCTATTTGCCTGAAGTGATGGAACCGGATGCCATGATCTTAGTTTTCTGAATGTTGAGCTTTAAGCCAACTTTTTCACTCTTTCACTTTCATCAAGAGGCTTTTTAGTTTTTCTTCACTTTTTGCCATAAGGGTGGTTCATCTGCATATCTGAGGTTCTTGATATTTCTCCCGGCAATCTTGATTCCAGTTTGTGCTTCCTCCAGCCCAGCATTTCTCATGATGTACTCTGCATAGAAGTTAAATAAGCAGGGTGACAATATACAGCCTTGATGTACTCCTTTCCCAGTTTGGAACCAGTCTGTTGTTCCATGTCCAGTGCTAACTGTTGCTTCCTGACCTGCATCTCAAGAGGCAGGTCAGGTGGTCTTGTATTCCCATCTCTCAGAATTTTCCACAGTTTGTTGTGATCCACACAGTCGAACACTTTGGCATAGTCAATAAAGCAGAAATAGATATTTTTCTGGAACTCTCTTGCTTTTTTGATGATCCAGCGGATGCTGGCAATTTGATCTCTGGTTCCTCTGCCTTTTCTAAAACCAGCTTGAACATCTGGAATGTCATGGTATTGTTGAAGCCTTGCAGAATTTTGAGCATTACTTTACTAGCGTGTGAGATGAGTGCAATTGTGCCGTAGTTTGAGCATTCTTTGGCATTGCCCTTCTTTGGGACTGGAATGAAAACTGACCTTTTCCAGTCCTGTAGCCACTTCTGAGTTTTCCCAATTTGCTGGCATATTGAGTGCAGCACTTTCACAGCATCATCTTTTAGGATTTGAAATGGCTCAACTCTTTTGGCCCTAACCAGAGATCAAACCTCTGCCCCCTTGTGGTGGAAGTATGGAACCACTGGCCCCTTGGGGAAGCCCCATCACCTAATTCATCAATCCTATAAAGCAGGTGCTGTTACCATGGCTATGTTACATGGGAAGGAAACTGAGACATGGCTCAGAGGACTCGCCTGTGGCCCTGTCTCATAGCTGGTAAGTATCAGAAGAAGGATTTGAACCCAGCACTCAATCAGACTCCCCCTCCCTGCTCTGTGTTCATAGCCACTAATGTATAAGGCGTCCATGCCTGTTTGCAGGGGAACATTGGCAGCAGCCAGCTTGTCCAATAACAGCTGCTGTGCTCAGTCGTGTCTGACTCTTTGCGACCCCATGGACTGGAGCCCCCCAGGCTCCTCTGTCCATGAGATTCTCCAGGCAAGGATACTGGACTAGATACTGGGTTGCCATTTCCTTCTCCAGGGAACTTCCCTACCCAAGGATGAAATCAGCATTTCCTGCATTGGCAGGCAGAATCTTTACCACTGAGCCACTTGGGAAGCCCCTGAACAGTGACAGAGGACTCAAAAAACTGCGATATAGCAATGCTGAATGAGACTACAACACAGTTTAAAAGAACAAAGTTTGAGGACATCCCTTGTGGTCCAGTGGTTAGGTCTCCATGCTTCTACTGGAGGGGGAGTGGTTTTGATCCCTAGTCAGGGAGCTAGGTTTCCCCAAGCTGCATGGTTTGGTCAAAATAAAAAAGTTTGGGTTACATATACCGGCTTAGAAAAGTGTTGGAGACAGTCACCAGTGCCTGTGTGCTAAGTTTCTTCAGTTGTGTCTGACTCTTTGCAACCCTATGGACCATAATCTGCCAGGCTCCTCTGTCCAGTAGATTCTCCAGGCAAGAATACTGGAGTGGGTTCTCATCTCCTACTCCAGGGGATCTTCCCGACCCAGGAATCGAATCCAAGTCTCCTGCCTCTCCTAGGTGGGTTGTTTCAACTAGCTCCACCTGGGAAGCCCATAGTCACCCAGAATAAAGCCAGAATATGGTGTCAATATTTATTGACACCATAGATGTCCAGGGTCACCAAACTACTATCACTGTCCAGCCCACTGCCTGGTTTTGTAAATAAAGTTTTATTGACACACAGCCACACTCATTTATTGACGTATCACCTGTGACTGCTTTGGGGTTACAAGGAATGGCAGCATCAGATAGTTGTAATAAAGACACTATGGTCCATTGTCGGACAGTATTTTACTCTCTGGTCCTTCATGGAAAAACTTTGCTGACTTCTGGCCAATTTGGATAAACAGCAAAGGCAGACCAAAGTGAGCTGAAGACAAGTGAGTGACTGAATAACAGCAATAAGCCTCCCTGGAATGGTTGTTTAAAGACATGGATCAGACGACCACCAAGATGTGTTTGTTGTGGGAACAGCCACGTAATGGGTGCTCCGAAAAGTGGGGGTGTGGGTGTGGGGAGAGGTGTGGGAAGACGGGTTGGATGCCTTCTCCCTGTCCAGCTCAGGAGGCCCCAAGGGCACGGACCACTTCTTCCCCCACCCCGACCCCAAGGTGTCCCCAGAGCCTAGACATGCCTAGCACATGTCTAGGGGTATGGGTTCAATAAAATTTCTCCCTCTTAGGAGACTAGGAATAAGTGAGGCATTGTGGTGGGGGAGGGGCAGGCCGACAGAGTGGGACTTAGCATCTAGATAATTTAAATTTCGTCTCTCTCCCAAAAACCTTTCAGTGAACTTTGGCCTGGAATCCATGCACTGCTTGGGAGATCTAATGATAAAATTCAGGGTGTCCAATGTACCAATGAGGGGGGAAACCCTCATATCTTTATTCTCACTGACTCTAACTGATATTTATCAGTTCCTCAATTATGAATGAAGTTCTTGTGGCTTTGTCTCAAGTAGAAAACCACAGACATTTTCATGTCAGGTCACATTGCCTCAGGTGGCTCAAAATAAGGTTGACCCTTGTTACTACTGCGAAATCACTGGAGGGATGAGCTCTTGTTAATGTGGTAATACACACAGAGGTGGAACCCTCAGTTCTGTTTGTTTGCTTGGGTATAGCTCTATTTCAGGAGTCTTTTTGAAGTTATTGTCTTGCAAGTGTTTGAAAGCAATTTTTTATTGTGAAATATAGTAAACAGGAAACTTACCTTTTAGCCTTTTTTCTTTTCCCTTTGGTTTTTTTGTTTTGGCGGCACCATGTGACATGTGGGATCTTAGTTCCTAGACCAGGGATAAAAGCCACACCCCCTCCAGTGCAAGTGAAGAGTTTAGCCACTGGACCACCAGGGCAGTACCACCGTTTAACCATTTTTAAGGGCAAAGCTCAGTGACATTAAGTACTTTCACTTTGTTGTGAAACCATCCCCATCATCCATCTGCTGGACTATCTCATCTTCCCAAACTGAAACTCTGTCCCCACGAAACAGCGACTCCCCCTCTCCCTGCTGATGGCACCTACCCCCTCCTTTCTGTTTCTGTGAATCTGACCCCCCTCGGGGCCCTGAGTGGAATCACACAATATTCGTCCTTCCCTCTCTAGTTGATCTCACTGAGCACAATATCTTTAAGGTTCATTCACATCATTGTAGCCTGTGTCAGAATTTCCTTCCTTTTTAAGGTTGAATAATACCTCATTGTGTGGGTAGACTCCATTTTGTTTATCCATTCATTCAAGGATGAATCACTAAGCTGTATTTTTTTTTAAGTATTTTAACAAGTATATTTCATATACATGTCTGAGTCCCTTTGCTGTCCACCTGAAACTATCATAACATTGTTAATCGACTATACTCCATATAAAATAGAAAGTTTAAAAAATGTGTATTTAAACATAATGGACTTTGTTGTAACCTCCTGCATTGGGTTTAATGAATCTAACAAATGGTACTTTTAAAATCGAAGTGTTGTTGCTCAGTCAGTAAGTTGTGTGACTCTTTGAGACCCCATGGATTGAGGCACATCAGGCTTCCCTGTCCTTCACTATCTCCTGGAGTTTGCTCAAACTCATGTCCATTGAGTTGATGATGCTATCTAACCATCTCATCCTCTGTGGCCCCCTTCTCCTGCCCTCAGTCTTTCCCAGCATCAGGGTCTTTCCCAACGAGTTGACTCTCTGCATCAGGTAGCCAAAGTATTGGAGCTTCAGCTTCAGCATCAACAAAGGTTACAACAAAGTCCAATGCGTATTCAGAGTTGATTTCCTTTAGGATTGACTGGTTTGATCTTCTTGCTGTCCAAGGGACTCAAATTGAAGTATAGTTGATTTACAATGTTGTGTTAGCTTCAGGTGATAGCAAATTGAAAAACATACATATATTTTTCAGATTCTCTTCCATTATAGGTTATTACAGGATATTGAACGTAATTCCCTGTGCTCTACAGTAGAACCATATTAGTTGGTTGGGACTATCCCCTCGAGAAGGGCAAGGCAACCCACTCCAGTATTTCTGCCTGGAGAATCCCATGGACAGAAAAGCCTGATGGGCTAGAGTTGGCAGGCTACAGTCCATAGGGTCACACAATCGGACACAACTAAAGTGACTTAGCGCTCATGAAGCTCTTAATCCTAAATTCCTGATTAACCTCACCCACACCCCTTTTCCTTTGGGTAACCAGAAGTTTGTTTTTTATAACAAATGGTATTTTGATAAGAGATTCCAGGTGACAAAGGAGCCCAGTAGAAGGTATTATTTATGGCTTTTGTAGGCACCTTCCTCCATTAAAAAAAAAAAATTACATTTTACAACTGTGTTGGTTTAAAGACACATGTAATCTCAGCTAGATTATATTCATTTTTTTTCCTTTCTGATTTTAAAAGGAATTAAAACATTTTCACGGGTCCCTCTGAGCACGATGGGCTGTCAGCACTGTGGTTTAACTGTGCCAGATAGATATGTAAGCCCTGGGTCTAGGACCTTCCAAAAGGTTAGGACCCCTGTGAATTTAATTTTCTATGTATTTTTTATTACATTTTTTTGTTTGTTTTTGGTTACAGGCTTTAGTTAGTTCTGCTCCCGGTGAATTTTAAAACGTCACGTTTGCGGCTTCAAGATATACCCTCTTGCAAATTCCCTGGCGGTCCTCTGATTCCGACTCTGCCCTTTCATTGACGAGGGCCCAGGTTCAAGCCCTGCTGAGGGTACTAAGATCCCGCTGGGTGACTCGGCGAAGAAAACATATATATGCTGCTAAGTCGCTTCAAGCAGCCTTCCAGGCTCCTCCGTCCATGGGATTTTCCAGGCAAGAGTACTGGAGTGGGGTGCCATTGCCTTCTCTGATGTGTATATATATATATGAAGGTGAAGTCGCTCATCGTGTCCGACTCTTTGCGACCCCGTGGACTGTAACCTACTAGGCTTCTCCGTCCATGGGATTCTCCAGGCAAGAATACTGGAGTGGATTGCCATTTCCTTCTCCAGGGGATCTTCCCGACCCAGGGATCGAACCCAGGTGTCCTGCATTGGAGGCAGATGCTTTAACCTCTGAGCCACCAGCACTAGATTGTGGTTCTTTCTCACCAGATTGCGGGTCCCCGCAGACAGGGTTTTTGTCCCTGTGGAGCCCCGTGGTGATCTCCTGCGGCCGGGCCCCCCAGAGGTCCCCAAACACGGTCTACGTGGCAGCCGGGGAGGCAGAGAGGACGTCGCTGGGGCGCCTCAGGGACTTTCCCTGTCCGGCTGGGAAAGCGTGATCTCACTCGGTTCCTCCCTCCTCGCCGGACGCGGAAGGGGCGGGCGGAGGCCGTGCGCCTGGGTCTACAGGCGCGCCCTTCGCGCTCAGCCATCCGCGGGCAGAGCCACCAGGCCATCCGGCCGCCAACCTCCGCCCCGAGGACGCGAGGCGTGCGGCTGGTCGCCCCCGCGACCCCAGGTAGGTGAGGAAGGAGCGAGGGCCTGGGGGGATGGGAGACCCCCGCAAGCCTGCAGGGGCAGGGGCCCTGGCACCCCGCAACCCTCGCCCCGGTCAAGGCCAGCTGCCCTCCCTGGGAGCTTTGGACGTCCTTGCGATGCATGATCAGGTCCCCCGCCCCAACGCTGCGGCTGCCTTCCCTGGCCCGAGTCCTCCTCCCAGCTACTCTTCCTCAACACCTGGAGTCCTCCCCAGGAGGCTCTGTTTCCCTCCCAATACCCCTGTCCTCCACCTCCTTTCTGGTATCTTCTCCAAACGCTGCGCTCTCTCTGCCCTAGCTCGGGTTCCTCCCGCCCCGGGATCGCCACTCACACCGCCCTCTCCTCCAGCGCACCGAATCCCCACTTTTTCCAGGGACTTCGGGGACCCCTTCCCAGGCACAGCGCACTTGTTTCAGTGGGTCTCATCCATCAGATGGTTGCCATCCATTCAGATGGGTCTCCGGGAATGATCAGCTCCTCATTCCCTAAACCTCCTCGCGGGGTACGTGGTTCGTTGGTCCTGGCCCAGGACTGGAACCAGGTCTGCTCAGTTGTGGCTGCTGGCACCACTCAGGGCCTGGCTAGCCCCAGACCTTCATTTTGGCACCTGCACTTCTTCCCTCTCCTTGTGGCTGAGCAGGGGTTTGGGGGAGGGGCACCCCCAGTGACCTGGGCAGGCTGAGGTGTGGGTTCTAGAGTTTGGGGGAAGATTGGTGGAAGCCCCAAGCTCCAGAGCGTGCCCAGGCTTCTGTGTCCTCCTCCGAATTAGGGCCATTCTTTCATCCTTCAACAAACATTTATGGAGCACCTGCTGTGTGCCAGTAGACTGTTCAGTACATTGGGCACACAGTAGGGGCCAAATAGTGTCCTCATGGAACCACAGTGGGCAGAAACTGTGACTTGTGTGTGTGCTAAGTGCGGAGGACAGGTATCTGATCCCTTCTTTAGTGGACAGGCTTGATAATTCCTCAGATCCAGGTGTGGGAAGGGGACTGCACATAGTAGGTGCTCAGTGAATAAAGGGGGCTTTATTCTGATGGCTCAGATGGTAAAGCATCTGCCTGCAATGCTGGAGATGCGGGTTCGATCCCTGGATCCGGAAGTTCCCCTGGAGAAGGGAATGGCAACCCACTCCAGTATTCTTGCCTAGAGAATCCCATGGACAGAGGAGTCTGGTGGGCTACCGTCCATGGGGTCGTAAAGAGTCAGATAGGGCTTAGCAACTAACGCCTGCAATGAATCAAGGCAAAGACCCTGTAGCCAGGCTGTCTGGTTTAAATTCCTGCCTCTTTACTTTCTACCTGTGTGATCCTGGGCAAGTCACTCAGCCTCTCTGTGTCTCCCTTTACCCCTGGTAAACAGGCATTAAAAAAAAATAGTCTTAACTCACAGGATTGGCCTTTGCTTTGCAGAATGCCTGGGGTATAGCAGGTGCTGAAGAAACACGTATTGAATAAATGCCCCTTAGTCTTCTACACATTTTTCAGAGATAGTCTGGTTATGGTTTAACTTCCATATCTCTTTAGAACTTATAAAAAAATTTTTCTTTCTTTAAAAAAATATCTATTTATTTGACTGTACCAGGTCTTAGTTGAGGCAGCTGGGATCTTGGGTCTTGGTTGCAGCATGCAGTATCTTTAGTTGCAGTAAGCAAAAATCTTAGTTGTAGCATGTGGAATCTAGTTCCCTGACTAGGGATCGAACCTGGGCTCCCTGCATTGGGAGTGCATAGTCCTAACCACTGGACCACCAAGGAATGCTTTATTATATTGTTACTCTAAACCCTCACACATGACAAGGGCCCCTTTCCTGCTGGTTTTACACACAAGGAAAGTGAGGCTGAAAAACAGGCTCCTACAAGCTGGCAGGTGGCAGAGCCAGGTTCCCCACTCTTGTGGCTGCTCCCCTGCCACCCAGGCGCCCACTGTCAGGTGTGAAGTGGACTTTGCCCTGGAGGCTGTGGAAAGTAGGGCAGAATGAAAGCCAGGTTTCCTGAAGGCTGGAGTGACCGCTGGGCAGGGGATATTGAGTGGATGGGGAACACACTGGGGGAGACAGTGTCTAGGGAGGGGGCCCTGAGTCTGGGCTTAGGCTGGCAGACAGGGAGATGGAGAAGAAAGAGGGTGTGATCTTAGGCAGTTTGCCAGGAGGGCAAGCAGGAGTGGTCGTGCCCGGCTGCTTCTCAGTCTGGCTGCGCTGTGTGCTTTCGCACAAACCCAGCCCCGAGCCTCTGCTGCTGGGGCCTCTAGCTCGGGGCCTCAGCTGGGACGAGGGGCCAGCGTGGGGCAGTCATCTTGCACTTGAAGGATCGTGGAGCAGTCAGGATGTGCCAGGCATCTATGCCGTCTCTACGTGGATTAACTCATTAGACCTGTGGCAGCCCTCGTAGGAAGGGCTTATCTTTGTACCCAATCCACAGAGGAGGAGACTGAGGCACTGATGTGTACATGGCCAGCCCAAGGTCATAACCTAGAGGCAGTACAGCTGAATCTGAACCCCAAGGGCACGCTCTCTCTGACTGCTCTCTGTTGCCCTGGAGGTGACTCATTTCAGATGGGTGATCTGTAAAAGGGGATAGCCTTTGGCTCTCAGACCAGCACAGCCGGCAGAGTCTCACTGACCGTCCAAATTCCAAGAGAAACCAAAACATCTGAGTTTCACACACAATCTCCTCTGTTTAATGTCGGCAGCTATTTCAGATTGACTTCTCACACTGTTGCTGGTGAAGTCGGGAGTTGGTAAGTTTCATTTTTCCTTTTTAGCATTTTTTAAGATTTTTTTTTTTAATGTGGACCATTTTAAAAGTCTATTGAATGTGTTACAACATGGCTTCTGTTTCACAACTTGATCGTTTGGCCATGAGGTTATGTGAGATCTTAGCACCCCAGCCGAGGATCGAACCTACACACCTGTCATTGGAAGGCGAAGTCTTAACCACTGGACCACCAGGGAAGTCCCTCCTTTTAACATTTTATAGATGTAGAACCTGAATACAGAATAGGACACAGATCCTAAGTATTGAACTTGAATTTTCAGAGTGAACACTGCATGAAATAGCACTTAACCAGCCTCTCTCGTGTCCCATCCTTCATGCTCTATCAGCTGTTGCCCTTTATCAGCTGTTGTCTTTTATCAGTGGAGAAGGCAATGGCAACCCACTCCAGTGTTCTTGCCTGGAGAATCCCAGATACAGAGGAGCCTAGTGGGCTGCCATCTCTGGGGTCACACAGAGTCGGACACGACTGAAGTGACTTAGCAGCAGCAGCAGTCTTTTATCAGTTTAAAAATTGGAGGGTGCATGTCAATACGTGTCTGATTTTTTTATCTTTTTTAAAATTAATTTTTATTAGAGTATAGTTGATTTATAATGTTGTGTTAGTTTCAGGTGTACCGGAAAGTGAGTCAATTCTACATATACATATAGCCACTATTTTTTTTTTTTAAGCTTCTATCCCTGTATATGTCATTACAGAGTGCTGAGTAGAGTCCCCTGTGATTTTTTTCTTTTTAGTTACTACACACACAGCTGTTTCTAGGAGCCACTGAGAGGTGGAAAGAAAGTTGATCCAAGGGTCAAAACTGCAGGTAATTTGGATATTTCCATAAGTTTTGTCTGACTTGTGGGCACATCTGAAAGTAAGATTGTTGTCTTTTTTGATCCCATTTTGTTGATGATGGCAACTCACATCAGAGGTAGGAGAAGTATTCACTTTGCCTTTTTCGTACTGCTCACCTGTGCCTGCATTACAGCAAGTTGTCTGTCTTCCACTTTCTTCCAGGACACTCTGGCCGTGAGCTCATTGCACGGGCTATTTTAATTGTAACTAGATTAATCTGTTTCTCAGGCCATGTAACCAGGTCCATGGAAGCTGGAATCTCTGGTGATACACTTGGGAGACCACAGGGTTAATGGGTTTAGATTCAGGCAGCCTGGGTCCCCATCCACCTGTGCTCCTTACATACCTTTTCTCATACTAATTCTTCCCCCTCCCTAATATTTATTATTTATTTATCTGGCTGCACTGGGTCTTAGGACATTAGTTCCCTCACCAGGTATCAAACCCGGGCCCCCTGCCTTGGGAGCACAAAGTCTTGACCACTGGACCACCAGAGAAGTCCCATTCTTGTACTAATTCTTCAAAATCTGGTATGTATTTTTTAAGATCTCAATTCAAACTCTCTTTTATATATATATATGTATATAGTTTAAGTGAAATCCTTGCCTACTGAAACAAAGTTGGGTTTAACAGGGTGAAATTTTTTCTTTTTTTCACACTGCCCAACTTTTCCATTTTCAGTTCAGTTCAGTTGCTCAGTTGTGTCCGACTCTGCAACCCCATGAACTGCAGCATGCCAGGCCTCCTTGTCCATCACCAACCCCCAGAGTCCAACCAAACCCATGTCCATCAAGTTGGTGACGCCATCCACCCATCTCATCCTCTGTCGTCCCCTTCTCCTGCCCCTAATCCCTCCCAGCATCAGGGTCTTTTCCAATGAGTCAGCTCTTTGCATCAGGTGGCCAAAGTATTGGAGTTTTAGCTTCAACATCAGTCCTTCCAATGAACACCCAGGACTGATCTCCTTCAGGATGGACTGGTTGGATCTCCTTGCAGTTAAAGGGACTCTCGAGAGTCTTCTCCAACACCACAGTTCAAAAGCATCAGTTCTTCGGTACTCAGCTTTCTTTATAGTCCAACTGTCACATCCATACATGATCACTGGAAAAACCATAGCCTTGACTAGATGGATCTTTGTTGGCAAAGTAATGTCTCTGCTTTTTAATATGCTGTCTAGTTTGGTCATAACTTTCCTTC
>SJXQ01007127.1:7526-25588 GCA_006408695.1 Aepyceros melampus | reverse complement strand
TTTGAGCATTCTTTGGCATTGCCTTTCTTTGGGATTGGAATGAAAACTGACCTTTTCCAGTCCTGTGGCCACTGCTGAGTTTTCCAAATTTGCTGGCATATTGAGTGCAGCACTTTCACAACATCATCTTTCAGGATTTGAAATAGCTCAACTGGAATTCCATCACCTCCACTAGCTTTGATCGCAGTGATGCTTCCTAAGGCCCACTTGACTTCACATTCCAGGATGTCTGGCTCTAGGTGAGTGATCACACCATTGTGATTATCTGGGTTGTGAAGATCTTTTTTGTACAGTTCTTCTGTGTATTCTTGGCACCTCTTCTTAATATCTTCTGCTTCTGTTAGGTTCCTACCATTTCTGTCCTTTATTGAGCTCATCTTTGCATGAAATGTTCCCTTGGTATCTCTAATTTTCTTGAAGAGATCTCTAGTTCCCCATTCTATTGTTTTCCTCTATTTCTTTGCACTGATCGCTGAGGAAGGCTTTCTTATCTCTCCTTGCTATTCTTTGGAACTCTGCATTCAAATAGGTTTATCTTTCCTTTTCTCCTTTTCTTTTCACTTCCCTTCTTTTCACAGCTATTTGTAAGGGCTCCTCAGACAGCCATTTTGCTTTTCTTCATTTCTTATCCATGGGGATGGTCTTGATCCCTGTCTTCTGTACAGTGTCACGAATCTCTGTCCATAGTTCATCGGGCACTCTGTCTATCAGATCTAGCCCCTTAAATCTATTTCTCACTTCCACTGTATAGTCAGTCATAAGGGATTTGATTTAGGTCATACCTGAATGGTTTAGTGGTTTTTTCCACTTTCTTCAATTTCAGTCTGAATTTGGCAATAAGGAGTTCATGATCTGAGCCACAATCAGCGCCCGGTGTTGTTTTTGCTGACTGTATAGAGCTTCTCCATCTTTGGCTGCAGAGAATATAATCAATCTGATTTCGGTGTCTACCATCTGGTGATGTCCATGTGTAGAGTCTTCTGTTGTGTTGTTGGAAGAGGGTGTTTGCTATGACCAGTGCGTTCTCTTGGCAGAACTCTATTAGCCTTTGCCCTGCTTCATTCTGTACTCCAAGGCCAAATTTGCCTGTTAAAATTGAATAAAATGTAATATTTACTTTCTCCTTGGCAACTTGTAGCCACATTTCCAGTGCTCAGTAGCCACACAGAGCTGGGGCTGCCATAACAAAGTCCCTCAGGTGTGGGGCTTAAATACCAGAAATTTATACTCTCATGGTCTGGAAGCTGGAAGTCCAAGATGACAGTGTAGGCAGGGCTGAGAGAATATAATCAATCTGATTTCGGTGTCTACCATCTGGTGATGTCCATGTGTAGAGTCTTCTGTTGTGTTGTTGAAGAGGGTGTTTGCTATGACCAGTGCGTTCTCTTGGCAGAACTCTATTAGCCTTTGCCCTGCTTCATTCTGTACTCCAAGGCCAAATTTGCCTGTTAAAATTGAATAAAATGTAATATTTACTTTCTCCTTGGCAACTTGTAGCCACATTTCCAGTGCTCAGTAGCCACACAGAGCTGGGGCTGCCATAACAAAGTCCCTCAGGTGTGGGGCTTAAATACCAGAAATTTATACTCTCATGGTCTGGAAGCTGGAAGTCCAAGATGACAGTGTAGGCAGGGCTGGTTCCCTCTGAGGCCTCTCTCCTTGGCTTGCAAATGGCTGTCTTCTCTCTCTGTGTCCTCAAGAGATCCTGTCTGCGGTGTCTGTGTCCTAATCCCGTTTTATAAGGACACCAGTCTTATCGGATTGGGCTTCCCAAGTGGCTCAGTGGTAAAGAATCTACCTGCAAGGCAAGAGATGCAGGAGACCTGGGTTTGATTCCTGGGTGAGAAGACCCTCCGGAGAAGGAAACAGCAACCCACCCCAGTATTCTTGCTTGGAGAATCCCATGGACAGAGGAACCTGGCAGGCTACAGTCCGTGGGGTTGCAAAGAGTAGGACACGACTGAGCGACTGAGCGTTCACACACACACACACACACACACACACACACACACACTTAATGGATTAGGCCCCACCCTAGTGACCTCAGTTTAACTTGATTACCTCTGTAAAGATCCCATCTCCACTGTAGTAACGTCCTGAGGTCCAAGGGGGTTAGAGTTTTAACATCTAAACTTGGGGAGGGGGACCCAATTCAACTAATGACAGCCAGTTGGGATTCCCTGGTGGTCCAGTGGTTAGGACTCTATGTTTCCAGTGCAGGGAGCAAGGATTCGGTGCTTGGTCAGGGAACTAAGATTCTGAATGCTGCATGGCAAGGCCAAAACAAACAAGCAAAAACAACCAGTTATGCTCCATAGTAATTATATGGGCTAGTGTGTGTTTCAGTCATATTCAGCTCTTTTTGATCCTATGGACATAGCCCACCAGGCTCCTCTGTCCATAGGATTCTCCAGGCAAGAATACTGGAGTGGGTTGTCATTTCCTTCTCCAGGGGATCTTTCTGACCCAGGAAATGAACCTGTGTCTCTCATGCCTCCTGCGTTGACAGGGCAGGTTCTTTATCACTAGCACCACCTGGGAAGCCCATGTGGGCTCCAGGGACAGGCATTTTGGTTCTAGGATTAGAAACACCAGTGTCATAGCAC
Source organism: Aepyceros melampus (assembly GCA_006408695.1). Classification (NCBI taxonomy): domain Eukaryota; kingdom Metazoa; phylum Chordata; class Mammalia; order Artiodactyla; family Bovidae; genus Aepyceros; species Aepyceros melampus. The sequence continues at coordinate 22,982 of SJXQ01007127.1, read as the reverse complement.
TGTTCTGCCCATCCCTAACTGTGCAATCGAAGTTTGCCCCTCTGTGGAATGGAAAAAGAAAAATCTTATACCTCTTTTGTAGCCCAGGTGTTGGCAGACTTTTTCGGAAAAGGACGAAAGTATCTACTAACATCTGTAGGGGCTCCGTGGTCTCTGTGGCAGCTGCTCAGCGGAAAGCAGCCCTGGGCCCCAGGTCAGGGAGTGAGCGTGCCTGTGTTCCAGGACAACTCCACTAAAACAGCCTGTGGCCTGGGCTTTGTCACCTCTGTCCTCGCAGTTGTACAGGGTCACTGGGGCAGGCTTGACCAAAAATCTGGCTGAGAAGAAGGAGTGAGCTGTGGGGATACACAGTGTTCTAGGCAGAGGAGCAGCCTGTGCAAGGCCCTGAGATAGGACCGTGTCTGGCAAGTTTGAAGGACCACAGGAAGGACAGTGTGGCAATTAAGAAATATAATATACTAGGTTGGGACTTCCCTGGCGGTCCAGTGGTTACGACTCTGTGCTTTCACTGCAGGGGGTACAGGTTTGATCCCTGGTGGGGGAAACTAAGATCCCACATGTGGCGCAAATAAATACACTTGTTTGTGTATTATGTATATATATGGCTTCCCAGGTGGCTCAGTGGTAAAGAATCTGTCTGCCAATGCAGAAGGCCCAGGTTTGATCCCTGGATTGGGAGGATCCCCTGAGGAAGGAGATGGCAACCCACTCCAGTATTCTTGCCTGGAAAATCCCATGGACAGAGGAGCCTGGTGGGCTATAGTCCATGGGGTCACAAAGATTTGGACACAATAGACGTACATTTTTTATATACATATACCTACTTTGTTGCCTTATATTACCATATATTTGCTTTTGACAGAAGTAAAAACATTTATGAAAAGAAAAAAGGAACTCTTCGCAGTAATATATGGCTCATATTGAGTTTTTATGGAAAAATAACTCAGAAACCAAGGAGGCACATAAGCAATACTTGTTCTCCTTTTTATAGTTATGACTCTACTTTTTTAAAAAATATTTCTTTATATATTATTTATTTGGTCGTGCTGGGTCTTAGTGGCAGCATGTGGGATCTAGTTCCCTGACCAGGGATTGAACCTGGGCCCCTGTGCTGAGAGCTTGGAGTCTTAGCCAAGGGACTGCCAGGGAAATCCCTTTACTATTGGCAAATGAAGCATTGAAATGTCGACCTTCAGTCTAGTGGACAGAAGTGGTTTTGTCGCTTTGCTTTTGTCATATATTATATATAATAATAGTATTTTAGATACAATTTATAAATTGGACTGGATTGTCAGCTCCAAGAGGGAAGAGTGTCACTTTTTTATTCTTCTTTCTGTCCTGATATGATCAGTAGTGTCCAATACATGGCAAATGCTGGAAAATTACCTCTTGAATGAATAAATGAATGTTATGTGTATATACTTTCCTCCTCTTCACAGACTTCCTTTATTACTTGCAATAAATATGTTTAGAGTTTTTACTCTGTGGATGGCACAGTGGCTTGCTTTTTTTTTTTAAGCTCACTAGGTCTCTTAAAAATATCTGAATCAATTGCTAACTTGGCACAACTGAGCGGATTCCTGAAAATCTGCATTTCTGGCTTGTCTTGAAATGTTAGCAAATGTGGTCCCACTGAGCCCATTTGTCTTCTTGGCAATACGCATGAGGCAAGGCCACTGCATTTAGACAGGTTGAGGTGGTTCTAGGTTTTCGAGTGAAAGCCCAAGTGCCCCTCCCCCACACCCCCAGACCCATAAGCCCCTGCATGCCCTGCTCGTCCCCTCCCTGCCCTCCCCTCCTCCCTCTCTCCTTGCCGCTCTGCTCCAGCTACACAGGCCTCCTCGATGCTCCTCCAACACACCAGACACAGTCCAGCCCCAGGGCCTTTGCACAGGCTATTCCCTCTGCCTGCCTCTCTCTTCCCTCGGATGTTCGATGGGTGACTTTCTCCCCGTGTTTGTGTCTCTTCTCATCAAGACCTTCCTAAACTATGTTGTTTGAAACTGCACGTGGGACTTCCCTTGTGCTCCAGTCGCTGAGACTCTGCGTTCCTAGTGCCGGGGTCCCAGGTCAAGGAAGTAGATCCCACACGCCACAACTAAGACCTGGTGCAGCCAAATAAATAAACATTCAAAACAAAACTGCACACACCCACCCCTTGATTCTTGGAGTCCGTGGCCCTCCTCCCCTCCTGGTTTCTCTGTGGCGTTTGTACGGTATGAATGTGATATACCGTGAATTTCACTCAGGTCTCTGCTGACCACTTGTCCCTCCCACTAGGAAGTCAGCACCACTTTTTGGGGTCTCTGCTATTTCTCCCGGAGAAGGCAATGGCACCCCACTCCAGCACTCTTGCCTGGAAAATCCCATGGACGGAGGAGCCTGGTGGGCTGCAGTCCATGGGGTCACTAAGAGTTGGACACGACTGAGTGACTTCACTTTCACTTTTCACTTTCATGCTTTGGAAAAGGAAATAGCAACCCACTCCAGTGTTCTTGCCTGGAGAATCCCAGGGACAAGGGAGCCTGGTGGGCTGCCGTTGTATGGGGTTGCATAGTGTCAGACACGACTGAAGCGACTTAGCAGCAGCAGCAGCTATTTCTCCATCCCCATAAGCATTTCAACATGTCAGTTTTCAAAACCAACCAGACAGCTGCTCAGCTCCTCATGGGTTTCCCCCAGCACCACCTCGTCCTCTGCCCCTTCTTGGCCACTTCTCCTCTGCCCACTCTGCTCAGTCATGTCTCCCTCAACCCTCCACCCTCTGGCTCTCTCTGCTCTGTGCCTGGCTTTCCTGGAATCATTGACCTTTGTCCTGGGCCCTATGACATTTGCTAAAATGAATTTGCAAAAAAAAAAAAATGCTGAGTCATTTATACAGTGACGTGTGTGATTTGTCAGTCGAGGGGGTTGATGGATGAATCAGCTCTTGATCCAGACCAGGGATCCTCCACGTCAGGGCTTAGCAGCATCTAGGCCAGGTCATTCTCTTGGGGACAGGGGGATCATGCTGGGTGCTGTGGAATATTGAACTGTGTCCCTGGCACCCACCCACTCAATGCCAGGAGCCTCCTTCGATGCAGTTGTGACAACCAGAACTGTCCCCAGATGTTGCCAAGTGTCCCTTGTGGGGATAGAGTTGTCCATGGTGGAGATGCACTGGTTTTAGCTCTTGGCGGGGTGGGTCTCATCGTGGGCACCAGGGTTGAACAGGAAGTAGGCATAGTTGAGGGGCAAAGAAAGTGTTCTTAGCGCCCTGGCCTGGGAGTGAGGCTGTGCATTTTTACAGGTCTGAACGTGATATACCTGGAGCATCTGGGGACTTAAATTTGGGGGTTTGGGACACTTTCCATGGTGTCTTGTTCTGTGCCCTTGGGAGAAACCTTCTCTCTGTGCCTGTCTTTTTTTTTTTTGCCACACCATGTGGCTTACGGGATCCTAGTTCCCTGGGCTGCTGTGCTGTGCTGTGCTAAGTTGCTTCCATTGTGTCTGACTCTTTGTGACCCCATGGACTGTAGCCCATCAGGCTCCTCTGTCCATGGGATTCTCCAGGCCAGAATACTGGAGTGGGTTGCTATGCCCTCTTCCAGGGGATCTTCCCGACCCAGGGATCAAACCCAAGTCTCCTGCGTCTCCTGCATTGCAGGTGGGTTCTTTATCACTAGTGCCACCTGGGAAGCCCTTAGTTCCCTGACCAGGGATCAAACCCAGGCCCCCCTGCAAGTGGAAGCACTGAGTCCTAAGCATTGGACCATGAGGAAAGTCCTTCTTTGCCTGTTTTCTTTTTTTTATTTATTTTTGGCTGCACTGGGTCTTTGTCGCTGCACGGGGGCATCCTCTAGTTGTGCCGAGCGGGGGTACTCTGTAGTTACAGTGCCAGGGTTATTCATTGAGGTGGCTTTTCTTGTTGCGGAGCACAGGCTCTAGGCACTCAGGCTTCAGTAGTTGCAGCCCAAGGGCTTAATTGCCCTGAGGCATGTGGGATCTTCCTGCACCGAAGACTGAACATGTGCCTCCTGCGCTGGCTGTGCTGTGCTGTGCTGAGTCGTTCAGTCATGTCCGACTTTTTGCGACCCCATGGACTGTAGCCCACCAGGCTCCTCTATCCATGGGGATTCTCCAGACAAGAATACTGGAGTGCATTGCCATGCCTTTCTCCCGGAGATCTTCCCAACCCAGGGGTCGAACCCAGGTCTCCTGCATTGCAGGTAGACTCTTTACCAGCTGAGCCACCGGGGAAGCCCAAGAATACTGAAGTGGGTAGCCTATCCCTTCTCCAGCGCATATTCCCGACCCAGGAATTGAACTGGGGTCTCCTGCATTGCAGGCAGATTCTTTACCAACTGAGCTATCGGGAAAGCTGGTGGTTAGGAGGCAGACAGAAAATATAAAAGGTTTAACACCCAGGAAAAGGTCACCCAGTGGCCAGTTCTGTTGTGGGGGGACATGGAGAAGACAGACTGGGATAGAGAACCAGGGTGGTCACAGAGGGCTCCCTGAGGTGGTGTCATTGTACCTGGGGGCTGAGGATGAGATTTGGGTCACCCAGGCAAAGGTCTCGGTGCTCCAAGCAGAGGGAATGGTATGTGAAAAGAGCCTATGGTGGGAACCAACTTGGCATTTTTCAAGAAATGGAGAGAAGAGGAAAGAGCCTCCAAAGGCTTGGCAGCAGTGTTAGTCACAGACCTGACCCTTGGTCATGATTAACTTTATAGTAATAATAAAACATGTATCAGTTAGCTATTGCTACATAACAAATTACCCCAGAACTTTGTGGCTTCAAAACACAAACGCTTATTATCTCACACAGTTTCTGAATATTAGGAATCTGGGGGTCAGATGAGCTGGATGGTTCTGTCTCTAGGTCTCTGATAAACTTGAGTCAGGCTTTCTTCCTGGCTGCATCATCTGAAGACTCAACTGGGGCTGGATTCTGAGATTGGCACCCCCATGTGGCTGCTGGTGGTGGTGGTGGTGGTGGTGGTGGTGGTGGTGGTGGTTTAGTCACAATTGGCTTTTCTCTGTGTATCGCTGTTTGGTGGTGGTGGTGGTGAAGTGGCTGGTGGTGAGAAGCCTCAGTTCCTCCCCAGATGGGCCCTTTATATCAGGGTTTGCCCCTGACAGAGTGACAGAATGACTAAGAAGGAAGCCAGTGTCTTTTATTTTTTTTAAATCTTATTTATTTTGGCTGTACCATATGGCATGTGCGATCTTAGTTCCCCAACTAGGGATCAAACTCACACCCTCTGCAATGGAAACACAGAATCTTAACCACCGGACTGCTAGGGAGATCCCAAGCCAGTGTCTTTCATAACCTAATGTCACAAGTAACGCCTCATCACTTCTGCCATATTCTATCAAACTCACAGAACTCTAGGACCACATTGGAAGGACCACCCTGGACTGTGAATACCAGGATGTGGGGTCAGCAGTGTCACCTAGGAGACTACTTCCTGAGTGACAGGTACTGAGTGCCTGCTGACTTCCATTCATGGGACTCCGAACTTTCCATATGTTAACGCTACTCAGCTCCCTGAAACATTCCCGTAAGTGGGCTTATTAGCATCCTAATAGGCAGTGTAGTCTTGTGGTTAAGCACATTAGCCCCAGCCTCTGGAACTAGACAAGTGAGTGAAGTGAAAGTGAAGTCGCTCAGTCGTGTCCGACTCTTTGCGACCCTGTGAACTGTAGCCCACCAGGCTCCTCCGTCCATGGGATTCTCCAGGCAAGAATACTGGAGTGGGTTGCCATTTCCTTCTCCAGGGGATCTTCCCCACCCAGGGATTGAACCCAGGTCTCCCGAATTGCAGGCAGACACTTTAATCTCTGAGCCACCAGGGAAGCTGGAACCAGACAGCTGGGGTTCAGATCCCAGCTCTGGGATTTCTCTGGCAGTCCAATGTTAAGACTCCGTGCTTTCACTCTAGGGGGTACAGGTTCCATCCCTGGCTAGGGAACTAAAATCTCTATGCCATGTGGCAAAATAGAAAACAAACAACTAAACAAACAAACCCCAAATCTCTCACTGGCTGTGACTTGGGGCAAATGACTTCACTTCTCTGGCTTACCTTTTTCCTCTGTGAATGGAAAAAATATTAGTTGCTCAGTCGTGTCTGACCCTTTTTGACTTCATGGAATGTAGCCCGCCAGGCTCCTCTGTCTGTGGGATTCTCCAGGCAAAGATACTGGAGTGGGTAGCCGTTTCCTTCTCCAGAGGATCTTCCTGGGAATGCCTACCCACTCCAGTATTCTTGCCTGCAGACTTTCCAGTTGTGGCACTTGGGCTTCAGAGCCTGGGCTCAGTAGCTCTGCTGCACATGGCGTCTTAGTTCCCGGATCAGGGATCGAACCCACATTTCCTGCATTGCAGGGCAGATTCTGAACCACTGGACCACCAGGGCAGTCCGGGTCTGCTGGGTTTTGGTGGCACTGGCGGGGTGACGTCTGGACTGCCTCTCAGAGCCCCCTTTCTGGTGATAAGCATGTCTTTCTGCTTCACAGGTCAGCTCTACAGCCCCCAAGGGTCCTGGTACCCGTGAGCAGGGTGGAGACACCGGGCCTGCAGCGCAGCGGGGCAGGGTGCGGAACATGACTTCATCATCCAGCGCTTCTCCCGCAGCCACTGGAGGCCACGCCCACCTGAGCCCATGGCCTGCACCGGCCCTTCGCTCTCTGGCGCCTTTGACATTCTAGGCGCGGTGGGTCAGGACAAGCTCTTGTATCTTAAGCACAAACTGAAGACCCTGAGGCCCGGCTGCCATGGGGCGTACCTCCTGCACGCCATGGTGCTCCTGAAGCTGGGCCAGGAGACTGAGGCCAGGATCTCCCTGGAGGCGCTGAAGGCGGATGCGGTGGCCCAACTGGTGGCCCGCCAGTGGGCTGGTGTGGACAGTACCGAGGCTCCAGAGGAGCCCCCAGACGTGTTTTTTTTTTTTTTTTTTTTTTTGTGGTCTCTGACTTCAAATTTCCCCAGAACACAGTTGATATTGGGGTTATGCATAATGGAGTTTGTTGACCTTCAACACAAAGACAGCTTGGAATATTCCTGTCAATGGTTCAGGTTTATTTCTCACCCACCTGAGAAGTGACCTAAATCTGAGTTAGAAGATATTATACTAGAATTGAGTCCTTGTTAGTCTTCCACAAATGCAATACCCGCAATATTTTTAAACTTGACTTAGAAAAAAGTTTCAAGGATGAATTTCCTCTTCTGGAGAAGGATTAAATCTGTCTTTTCAAAGGTTCTGAAAGAGTCTTTTGATTTTAGTCTGGGCATTGTCGTAACTTCTTGCATCTTATCCACTTAGCTTAGAGTATAATTTTCTAGACATTACCCTAGAAATTACAGAGGGAAGAAAGATTCAAATAAACATTTAATCATGGAGTCAGAAATGTCCCATAATACTCTGTTTTTATCTCCCATATGGGATGAAGCATGTGGTTTTGTAATTTATGTATGTAGGCCCCTCTGTTTCTTTCGCTTACTGTGAACTCTGTTGGAATGTGTTTCCTTTAGCTTCACTCATTTTTTAATTCCTAGTAAATACCTGCTGCATTAAGTGAATCCCAATGTAAGATTTGCCTGGAGGCTTTTTAATGTCTGTAATTGTTGCTGCATTGAATGCCTGGGGTGTGTGTGTGTGTGTGTGTGTGTGTGTTTTAAGATGGATTTCTGAATGGACTGGATTATCTCCTTTCCTGGAGTTGGTTTTCTCTGTGTAGATTTTGTTAAGGAGTAGTCTTGATTCTTTATGCTGTGCTGAGAGACCCTGGGTTAGATCTTTGAGGACTGGGGAGTCGAGGCTTTGCTATGCCCGTAACTGGCTTGTGTTCCCCAGCAAGTCATTTTTTAATTAATTTATTTATTTATTTTTATTTTTTTAAAATCTTATTTATTTTGGCTCTACCATATGGCATGTGCGATCTTAGTTCCCCAACTAGGGATCAAACTCACACCCTCTGCGATGGAAACACAGAATCTTAACCACTGGACTGCCAGGGAAATCCCAAGCCAGTGTCTTTCATAACCTAATGTCACAAGTGACGCCTCATCACTTCTGCCATATTCTATCAAACTCACAGAACTCTAGGACCACATTGGAAGGACCACCCTGGACTGTGAATACCAGGATGTGGGGTCAGCGGTGTCACCTAGGAGACTACTTCCTGAGTGACAGGTACTGAGTGCCTGCTGACTTCCATTCATGGGACTCCGAACTTTCCATATGTTAACGCTACTCAGCTCCCTGAAACATTCCTGTAAGTGGGCTTATTAGCATCCTAATAGGCAGTGTAGTCTTGTGTTAAGCACATTAGCCCCAGCCTCTGGAACTAGACAAGTGAGTGAAGTGAAAGTGAAGTCGCTCAATCGTGTCCGACTCTTTGCAACCCCGTGAACTGTAGCCCACCAGGCTCCTCCGTCCATGGGATTCTCCAGGCAAGAATACTGGAGTGGGTTGCCATTTCCTTCTCCTTAATTTATTTTTAATTAGAGGATAATTGTTTTACAGTGTTGTGTTGGTTTCTGCTGCACATCAACATGAATCAGCTGTAAGTACACATGTATCGCCTCCTTCCTGATCCCCCCACCACCACCACCTCACCCCTCTCGGTCTTCGCTAGTGCCAGGCTGAGCTCCCTGTGTCATACAGCAGCGTCCCTCTAGCTACCTGTTTTACACGTGGCCGTGTGTATATGTCAGTGCCACTGTCTCCATTTGTCCCACTTTCTCCCTCCCCTGCTGTGCCCACAGGTCTGTTCGTTATGCTGTGTCTCTATTCCTGCCCTGCAAATGGGCTCATTGGTACCGTTTTTCTAGAGTCCATGTATATGTGTTAAGATATATTTGTTTTTCTCTTTCTGACTTCCTTCACTCTGTTTGACAGACTCTCGGTTCATCCATCCACCTTCCAGAAAGTCATTAAATATATCTGGGCATCTAGAATGAATGGTCTTGAAGGTCCTTCCAGTTTTAAAATGCTGTGAGTTTAAGAATTAACTGCTTTATCTTTCAGGAACTCCAGGGTAAAAGGCTTTAATGATCCTTGCAGAATTTGAAGTAACTTTTTCCTCAAGTTATCATTTTAGGTAGGTCCCCTCAGGCTCCTGTTTTATATTCTGAATGTGGTATTATTTGAGAGTCCAATTTTCTCATTGCCCATATTGTTCTTTAACCTTTAGTTAGACGTTTGCTTAGTCCCCAAGCCATGCTGTCAGCAAGTCACAAAAGTGGGAATTTCTACTGAGCATAGACTTGTCCAGATTTGCCTTGTACTTGGGAATTGTGACCCATGACCTATTCTTGGTGTTTGTGAAAATACTGTTCCATTATCTTTGGAAAGAGAGACCTTAGGCCGTTGCTTCCGGCGCTCAAGTGCTAGCGTGGAATGTGTATATACTTTTTTTCCCTTCAGATCTTTAGGTAAAAACAAATCTACATACCATCTAAGGGGACTTTTAAAAACATTATTTAATGTGTGTATGTTTTTGATTCAATGTAGGATCTGCTTTCAAAGCAAAAGGATCATTGAAAAAAATTTGGCCACTCAGACTTCTTAGTGTACTACCTGTTTTTCAGATTGGTGCAAAATTGTCTTTCCATTAAGTGCAGCTTTTAATAAATGATAGTTGTTGCTCATAAGTGCCATGGATCTTTAACTCCACTGTTATCCTTTAAAATCTGAGTTGCCTACCTTAAGAGACTAAGGTATAAAATTGAATAATTTAAGGGAAATATTTGTGGTTGTTTGATTTAGATGGAAATTTCCTTAAGGCATATGCTCTGCTTTGGAATTTTCAACAATTTTGAAATTATTTTCAAGATAGCATTAACACAATTAATTCAACACTTTTATTCATTAGTTCACCAAATATTCAATTCATTCATACTATGCTAGATACTGACATGCATGGGGTTGGTGATGTCGATGGGGTTACAAAGATGAGTCAGCTATTCTTGATATCAAAAACCCAACAGCCTTGAGGATTAATAGGCATGTTTACCACAGGCCACTAACAGGCATGTTTACCACAATATACTCCAATCCATTTTTTAAAAAGTCCTCTAAGCCCTTAGGAGTTGGGGACATTTCTACATTTGAAATTGGCACTGATGTGGAGGAATTTCTGGGTCAGGAAGGGCTTTCCAGGCAGAGGGAACACCATTAGTGTTGGAGCAGTGATATTAGACTTGTTTCAGAAATTGCCAATAGTTTACATAGTAATTACTGGTAGAAAATTCACTTTAAAAGGTAGATTGAGACATTAGTTGGGTAAAAGACGAAAGGTTTTTTTTGTTTGTTTGTTTCAGATGTGTCTAGGACTTAAAAAGTTTGATGTTGGGGACTAAGAGGGATTTCTGAGTCTCCTGAACTTAACTAACTATCTAGCTATCCTTTGTTGCCGAAGATGGTAATATCTGCCATATTGAAAGACTGAGGAGGAAAAGGGAGTATGAAGGGCAGTAGTTTTTGTGTTCCATGTGTGAAAGAAAGCCCTATTGTTAGAATACATGAGCAGCTGCTTTAATGCAAAACAGTAGTGACTTAAACAACCCAGAGTTTCAGTTCAGTCTCTGTTATGTCTAACTCTTTGTGAACCCATGGACTGCAGCATACCAGACTCCACTATCCATCACCAACTCCTGGAACTTGCTCAAACTCATGTCCATCGAAACAGTGATGCCATTCAACCATCTCATCCTCCATCACTCCCCTCTCAGCTCCTACCTTCAATCTTTCCCAGCATTAGGGTCTTTTCCAATGAGTCACTTCTTATCAGGTGGCCAAAGTATTGGAGTTTCAGCTTCAGCATCAGTCCTTCCAAAGAATATTGAGGACTAATTTCCTTAGGATGGACTGGTTGGATCTCCTTGAAGTCCAAGGGGCTTTCAAGAATCTTCTCCAACACCACAGTTCAAAAGCATCAGTTCTTTGGCGCTAAGCGTTCTTTATAGTCCATCTCTTACATCCACACGTGACTACTACAAAAATCATAGCTTTGACTGGATGGACCTGTTTTGGCAAAGTAATGTCCCTGCTTTTTAATATGCTGTTTAGGTTGGTCATAGCTTTTCTTCCAAGGAGCAGGCATCTTTTAATTTCATGGCTGCAGTCACCATCTGCAGTGATTTTTACTCAAGTTGGCTAGAACAGCACTTCTTCTGCTAAAGGGCCTGAACTCCTTCCATTGGGTTTCTTTCTGTCATTTGGCCCTGGTAGCTCAGTGATAAAGAATTGGCTTGCAATGCAGGAAACATGGTTTCAATCCCTGGGTAGGGACAGATCCCCTGGAGAAGAAAATGGCAACCCCAGTATTCTTGCCTGGAAAATCCCATGGACAAAGGAGCCTGATGGGGTACAGTCCATGGGTCACAAAGAGTCAGACGACTTAGTGACTAAACAAGAACAAGGGAGGATAAAGTGTGGGAGGAAGGGCAAGGGCAGTTAGTGGCCTAAAAGTTGCACACATTTCTTCATCTCTTACCCCTGCCACCTGCTGCAGGAGATCCTGGTGCTCTGCTCAATTTCTGAGTCTTTGGAATGAGTGGAGGATGGTTAGGGGTGAACATTAGCAGTCCATCATAGCCCTATTTAGACCTTGTCCTCTGCAGCTGAAACTGTTGATAACTACAAATAAAAGGTTCTTTAAAACCCCTGAGTCATCAAGGAGGTTAGCCACAGCCTACTTTCTCAGAGTGAAAAATGAAACAGGCCTTACCCTCTCCGTCTGCCTCTTCCAACTCCCTAAGCCTTCTAGTCGGCTTCCAGCTGCCCTCCGTGACCTTCACCATTATGGGCAATACAAGTGTCCAGGCAGACATGCACATATCTTGCTCTGAAGATTTCTAGCATTCTGACCCAGCGTTCTTCAGAACTGCCAGGCTACTGGCAGCAATGCTCAGGAAGTGTTCGGGAGTACTCCTTTTGCTCCAGAGTCCAGCTGGATGGGAGGCTGGGCTGTCTTGGGCCATCTGGACTCCCTCCAAGACGGCTGAGTTAATGAGATCTTGTGGGCATTGTGGTACAAAGCTGCCTATAGATTTTGAGTTCACATGGTGTGGGTGAGCACAGTCAACGCACCCTTGCCATGCTTCCTATAGCAGCTGCTCCCAAACCTGCCTTGTGATCACATGAAGGAGGGGTTGGTTAAATTTGTGGGTTCCTGCAATCCACCACAGTAGATCAGCTCTAGCAGGTTCTTAGGTTGATGCCCAGAAATGGACATTTAAGCAACACCGCCTCCGTGTGGGTTTAACAATAGGCCAGGTTTGGGACCCATTGCTTTGCAACCTTTCCCTTAACTACTTACAACTCTCGTGAACTCTCATTTCCCCTTCCACTGAGGGGTTTGTATTACAGCTTAAATTGTAAGTGCAAAGCCCTGGGCTGTTCTGATGCTCAGTAAGTATTCAAGAGACAAAAGTTTATTTTCTGAATGAATGATATTTGCGTGCAGCTCCCAGGCTCCCTTGAAATGTATTCTCATGGCATATTAAGTTGTCTTAAAACATTTTGGTTAACAGAAGGTAAAAATGAGCACACCAGGAAATGTTGCATGCGTACCATTTCAGGGAAATTAAATACTTTCAGATCTTCCAAAATTGGTGATAGATTGGAAGGTAAACATTAAACTCCATTCTGGAGGTTTTAGACTGTGCCAGTGTTTCGTTAGGGAAATCTTTTGCACGTAATTTGGCTAGAATCTTAGAGAAGCAAATTCCCTTCCTTTCTTAACTACACGTCTTTGCCCCCCATCCTCTGCCTTCCATGGGAAGACAGTATGTTTTCCTGCTTGCTGGTAGGACTCAGAAGCGTGTGTATCTCATGAGACAAAATCTCGCGGGATGGGGTGGATTCTTGGAGGGAGTCAGGGTCAAGTGGCTGAAGCTGTGGGACCAGCTTTGACAGAAAGCCACTTTTCCTCTGTGCCACCTGTGGTCAGTGAGGTTGGTTTCTGATGGAAGCTGGCATTTCAGGGCTGGCTGCAGCTGTCTTTTGTTTGCATGCTCTGTTTTCTTTTTCTAAAAACAGCAGCCTGTACCTCTTTGTTCCCTTCACTCTGTGGGGACTGAAGGATTAAATCTCTGTTGAGAGAAACATGATGACTTTTACGCCATTCTGCACTCTGGCCTAGCAACGCTTTCATGTCTTTATTCTGTGATTTTTTTTTCCCCCAACTGTTTGATCATTCAGATATTCATTCTGTGGTTTTGTTCCCTTAGTCATTCAGGACTTTCTTAGGGTTTACCTGGAATCCTTTGCTTTTTTATTCTCCTCCCTTACTATTTGAACTTTCAACTTTGGGAAGGTGACCCAGAAAATCCTCTGCTTGGGAAATGGCTCTGCATAATGGCTGGTATTCATTGTTGCCATTGGCCCTGCTGGCTTAAGGGAGGCTGGTGTTGATTGGGTCCTACTGCATGCTGCTTTTGTTGAAATGGAGCAGATAGCAGAATTGAACATTCTTGCCCACAAGGAACTTCTGTAGCCTGGCAAACATAACATTTCATGCATCATTAAAGCGGTTGACTAGAAGTGTGTTTCTGGAATACCTGAGAATTTGTTTTCCCTGTCTTAGGTAAACTTCTCTGAAATGAAGAGTTGATTATGTTGGACTTTGCACATAGCTGTAAGCCTTTTATTTGGACAAAGATGATTGTTTTAGCTGATTCCCTCGCCCCCTTTACTCCCCCCCCAATAAGGGCTGAGAAAGTCACAATTTGGGGGAAGTGTTCCAGAAATATGTGGGTGACTAACCTTGATAAGGACACTGTTAATAGTCATGCCTGAAGGATTTCAACAGATTTTCTGCCAAGGGAGTGTAGCTTTCAGCCTGAATGCTTCAGACAGGGCTGTTTGGAGGTCCCCTGACATTGGCTTCCTTTGTGAGTCCTTCTGGAAGTTTCTCTCATCTTTGCCGTGTTGCTGCCTTCGCAGGGACACAGCTGTTGTTCCTGGGCCAGGGCTGTCCTTGCCAATTAGCAGTGCCGCTGGTCTCCCTCTCTTTTCTATTTTGCCACTCTTTGACCTTCCCTCTCTAATTATAATCAGATAAACCCAATTTGGTACAGGTCAAGTGTCTTTCAATGTCATCTCTGTTGACCGTTAGCCCTTCTCCACTTATTTATTGATTGAGGGAATAGTTAAGCACTTACTATGCAGTAGGCCTTGTTCTCATCACCAAAGATGGGAACGGGGAGTGAGGGGTGGGATGAAATGAGGTTGGGGAGGTGGCTGGTTGAGATAGTCTGTGTATAGCCAGGGTAAGGAGCTGCAAATTTTCCCTACAGTGTAATGGGCATCATTGGAATAATGAAGACAGGCCTACTAAGGAAGTCTGTGCCAACAACCTCACATTTCTGTTAGGGCCAATAGGCTGAGTTACTTAGTTGTATGTGGGCACTGAGAGCCAAATGCCAGGTTATACACTTGATTCCTTCCTAGATGTGACATGCAATGCCATTCTCCCTTCCTTGATAACTTCATCCTAACACAACCAAGGGCTTTATCTGCCACTGCAGAAGCTGTACTTGGTGATCATCTTGACTCGTGGAGCTGCCATGGGAAGGTGAGTTCAGGCCAGTCTCTGACTGCCTGTCTGTCCCTATGTTGGCATATTAACTAATGCTCCTTCTTGACTCTGGATTCTGGAGGGAGAGAGAGAAGAAGTTGAATGAAGAGTACCTGGAGCAGATCATGGGTCTCCACATTCCGGGAGCTGAGGCCGGCTTTCTCAACCCTCCTTTCCTTTTCTGTCCCTATCTGGGCTGTGCCTAGAGTTTTCTATCTCCTCCTCTTATGTTCCTGTCAGTTATCACCAGGGCTCATAAAGACTTTAAAGGTCACGTGTGATATAGGATAATAAAATGCACAATCGTGGACTTTATGTCACGTCAGTGCCTAGGTGTTCCACAAGCTACTTTGGAGTTTGAACACACAAAAAATGGATTCACTTTGGGGGAGCTTATCTGTTGTACTTATTTGTTCAATTACTTTTAGTAAAGACCTGCTTTGTGCCCGATCTTACTCCTGGTGCAGTTTCTGAAAAATGGAGAGGCTGTGGTCTTTGCTTTCTTGACTCCTCTCTGACATAGGTGGGCAGGCGCATCTGTGGATCAGTAGGTATGGTGAAGTCTCAAGTGAGCACAAAGGCAGATCCGGGGGTCAGTGGGGGCACAGAGATGTGTCTTTTGGGGGGCACCAAAGAGGGGCTTGTCCGCTCTTCTGCGATGATGGAATAGTGTAGGGGAGGATTCCTCTCTTAGGTTTTGGCCACGAGCAGCAAATTATTTTCCCCTCTCTCCTATTTTCATATCCTTCTACGTTAGGTAACCAACTGTTAGGAAAGATGAGATGACGGGAAGGGACGGGGGAAGAGCAGGCAGTCCAATGCCCTTTTGAATCCTGCAGTGGCCCTCAGAAAAAAAGTCGCCATCTTCTGCCATGTCTAGTCAAC
>SJXQ01007126.1:121061-291515 GCA_006408695.1 Aepyceros melampus | reverse complement strand
GAGTTGCTGGAACCCAGATCATGTTCACTTGAATACTCTTGTTGTTTACCCTGGAAATGCCTGCTGTAGAGTTCCCCAGACCTGTGTTGGCTCCTGTTTTCCAGGTGCTTGATTTTAAAGCTCTTTCTTGGTTTCCATGAGACTGGCATATTTTTAAAATTCATTTTAATATTGGATCTAATAAACAAGAGTTTTCTATTGCTTATCATTAAAAACACGTTTACTCATATATAGCCTCAATTTTATAGGCTATCAAAAATTTTATAGGCTTTCCTACATGGAAAAGATAAATTTCCTGAATGAGAATCATCCATAATGGGAAGGATGGCCTATCTGTAGATTCATTACTCACACATTTGGTGATAATGTCATCATTGAATGCATTATTTACATCAATATATCTGTATTATTTCCTATTGTTGCTGTAAAAAATCACCACCAACTTAGTGACTTAACATAAATTATTTTTGTTCACTCTCCTTGGGTCAGAAAAATCAAGGAGTCATCAGGGCTATATTCCCCTGGAGGCTTTGAGCGTAGAATTCTTTTTATTATTTTTAAATTTCCAGTCTTCAGTCTGTCTGCATTCCTTGGATAGTGGTCATCCCTTCCATCTGAAAAGGGCATCATTACAACTGCTAGTTTCATCTCTGTATCTATTTTTTCTGACGTTGATCATCTTGCCTCGCTCTCATAAGAACGTTTGTGATGACATTTAGCCCACAGAGATAATTCAGAATAACATCCTCCTTCTCAAGATTCTTACTCATGTGCTCAAGGTCCTTTTGACCCTGTAAGGCAATGTGTTCATAGTTTCTGAGGATTAGAACCTTATATCATTTGGACTCATGGAGATTGTTCTGGGGACAGGGAAAGTGAACCTGGTGTGCTGCAGTCTATGACGTCACAAAGAATCTGAAATGATTCAGCAATTGAACAACAATAAACCACAACAAGATTATGTGGGAGGTTCCAGCTAAACAAACTAAAGTACAGATTATTATGGTGTTGATTAAAGGTCTCCTGAGAGCCACGTTTTGCATTGCCTGCTCTCAAGATGTCAGAAAATTTCAATAGGTTAGTAAAGCCTCCTAAGATTTAATGAACAAGATAATGTTCTGATTTCTGTGCATTACCATGACTTTAAGGGGAACCAGCTAAGAACAACATAAAGTATATGACAGGGGAGCCTCCTGCACTACCGTCCATGGGGTTGCAAAGAGTTGGATATGAGTGAATTAGCGGATACATGTGTATTTCAGTTATTTTTTTTTAAAGGAGAACATGTTTTGGATCCTGAATGAAGAAAAATGAGTAGCAAATGGCTTGAAGTTTGGTGAAAACGAGTCATCAAGGCCCAGATGCTCTCCTCAGCCCTCTCCCAGCACATGGTCAAACAGCCCAAATTGTCAGCCCTTGTTTAGAGCAACTGTGATCAAGAGCCACATAACCCCAGATTCTTAATACCTACCATTGCCAATCACTGCACACAGACTCTGCACCAGGGGTCCTTGTGAAGCAGAATTAGCTCTGACAGACTTGATAATAGTGAAGTATCCTAGGGCATACTTCGGACATATTGCTTTCATAGTCACTATTATAAGAATTCACTATTTTAACTACTAAAATTTTGTTCAACACAGAAGCAGTACCTGTCTCAGATACTTCCTTTCCTGGAAAGTGAAAAGAGACTTTAGAAGCCATGTTCTGATTCAGAGGTGAACCTCATGTTTGACCATCCAAATACTGTACTAATGAAGTAATGCATTCCCCTCAAAAGGTAACTTTCTGTGAAGCAACAGGGGAAAACATAGGCTTATAATAAGATAGAAGAAATCCAAGTCCTTTTCTTCACTTTTTTTGATCCTGTATTCACAGGTCACTTATTTTTCTGAGTTTCAGAAGTCATTCATAATTTTAAGAAAAGTACTTCATTGCTAGTATTTTTTGAACACTTGTTCAAAATAGATGCATTCTCAGCAGTTGGTAAAGAATCCTCCTGCAATGCAGAAGAGCCTGTTTTGATTCCTGGGTTGGGAAGATCCCCTGGAGAAGGGATAGGCTATGCACTCCAGTATTCTTGGGCTTCCCTTGTGACTCAGCTGGTAAAGAATCCGCCTGTAATGTGGGAGACCTGGGTTCGATCCCTTAGAGAAGTGAAAGGCTACCCACTCCAGTATTCTGACCTGGAGAATTTTATGGACTGTGTAGCCCATGGGGTCACAGAGAGTCAGAAATGACTGAGTGAGTTTCACTTTTAAGCAGCGTTAATGATTTTAATAATCCCCAAAACAATCTTATGAGGTGGATACTATTACTATCAACTTTATCAACATGAAAAATGAGAATTAGACGTTGGGTAATTGCTCATGATTATATTAATAGAAAAATAATGACACTAACTTCTAAAAGCTTGGTTCCAACTAAGATTCAAGATAACTTTAATGAACTTTCACCCTCTAAAGTGAATTGTAAGATTTGAAGAAGTGTAATATACTATACAGCACACTTGATGTGGTTATTAACAACCTGTATTTCAGTTTTCACTGTGTCAACTACTATGACTATGGTCTTAGGGTAAATTATTTCACCTCAATTATTATCAGTAAACTCACCTATAAAATGAAAATAGTTAGTTAATCTTATTTTGCCATCACAGTATGTGGGTCATGGTATGATTCATAGAAGATATTAAATGAGACAAAATTTATAAGCACTGACTAGTCCAGTGGTTGGCATGTAGTGTGAATAAAATGAATTCTGTCTCTTTCAAAGTAACACTTATACCCTGCCTCATAGTTGAATGGGTAACAAGGGATCTGAAGACACAGAAAGGGATTTTAAATATTTATTCATTAACTTGACAAACATCAGCAGGAACCTATTTTGTGTAATCATGGTGCTATGAAAAAACATTCCATACTGGATAAGACAGATGAGGTTCACAGAACTTTCTTCTCTGGTAGAGAGAAAAAGTAATAAATATATAGATGATTAATGTGCTAAGCACTAAGAAGAAAAGAAAAAAGAAAAGTGGGGGTGTGTGATCACTTATAAAAGGGTGTTTGGAAGGAAGAGAGCCAGCCACACAAAGTAGGAAAGGGTTCTGGCCTGGAGAGGCCAGGTAAGCAAGTTCCACATGGTGCAAAGTACCTAGTGAAGGTTATTTCTTTTGCAACTACCTTTCTTAAGAAAAGAATTTACATAAAAATGCATTAATTTTAGGTATATTATTTGATAATACTGACAATACATTTTGCTTTCAGAAATTTTTCTTTTGATTCTGAAGAATTCTAGTTTTATTCATTAAAAACAAATATACCATGTTCAAGGATCAGAAGAATCAATATAGTGAAAATGAGTATACTACCCAAAGCAATCTACAGATTCAATGCAATTCCTATCAAGCTACCAATGGTATTTTTCACAGAGCTAGAACAAATAATTTCACAATTTGTATGGAAATACAAAAATCCTCAAATAGCCAAAGCCATCTTGAGAAAGAAGAATGAAACTGGAGGAATCAACCTACCTGACTTCAGGCTTTACTACAAAGCCACAGGCATCAAGACAGTATGGTACTGGCACAAAGACAGAAATATAGATCAATGGAACAAAATAGAAAGCCCAGAGATAAATCCACACACCTATGGACAGCTTATCTTTGACAAAGGAGGCAAGAATATACAGTGGATTAAAGACAATCTCTTTAACAAGTGGTGCTGGGAAAACTGGTCAAACACTTGTAAAAGAATGAAAGTAGATCACTTTCTAACACCATACACAAAAATAAACTCAAAATGGATTAAAGATCTAAACATAAGACAAGAAACTATAAAACTCCTAGAGGAGAACATAGGCAAAACACTCTCTGACATAAATCACAGCAGGATCCTCTATGATCCACCTCCCAGAATACTGGAAATAAAAGCAAAAATAAACAAATGGGATCTAATTAAAATTAAAAGCTTCTGCACAACAAAGGAAACTATAAGCAAGGTGAAAAGACAGCCTTTGGTCAGGACTGGGAGTTCATGTATACTCGTTGCTGATTCATGTCAATGTATAGCAAAATGAATACAGTATTGTAAAGCAAAACAAACTAAAAAAATAAAAATTAATTAAAAAAAAGAAAATATCAAAGTTTAATTCAAAAGTATCACAATAGTTTCATAATATATATAAAACTGAAAAGTTATATCAAGATAAGTAAAGATATTTATTCATCGTATGAAACTCCACTACATACAAATTTACAAATCTATATTTTAAAAAAAATCACATAAATTCTACTGTCCACAGATCTCCCCAAAAGCCTAACTAATCTCAAACTAGCCATACTCTTCTTGCTACTGAGGTGGATAATCATGAACAAAATGTTTTATAAATAAATAAGAAATGAATATGAAAAAAATATATATATATACAAGCAGCTTATGCAACTCAACTCCAGAAAAATAAATGACCCAATCAAAAAATGGGCCAAAGAACTAAATAGACACTTCTCCAAAGAAGACATACGAATGGCTAACAAACACATGAAAAGATGCTCAACATCACTCATTATCAGAGAAATGCAAATCAAAACCACACTGAGGTACCATTTCACACCAGTCAGAATGGCCGCGATCCAAAAGTCAACAAGCAATAAATGCTGGAGAGGGTGTGGAGAAAAGGGAACCCTCTTACACTGTTGGTGGGAATGCAAATTAGTACAGCCACTATGGAGAACAGTGTGGAGATTCCTTAAAAAATTGCAAATAGAACTGCCTTATGATCCAGCAATCCCACTGCTGGGCATACACACCGAGGAAACCAGAATTGAAAGAGACACGTGTACCCCAATGTTCATTGCGGCACTGTTTATAATAGCCAGGACATGGAAGCAACCTAGATGTCCATCAGCAGATGAATGGATAGGAAAGCTGTGGTACATATACACAATGGAGTATTACTCAGCTATTAAAAAGAATACATTTGAATCAGTTCTAATGAGGTGGATGACGCTGGAGCCGATTATACAGAGTGAAGTAACTTAGTTTATATTGTTATTATATATAAATAAGAGAAATGCCATCTATATGGTGAAAAAAATGAGTTTATAGGTACATTTGTTTATATCCCCTGAAATAACTTGACTGCTTACTTCCACCTCACTGTCCCCCAGGCATTTAACTCAGAGTTAGAACCTATTCCTCCCACAGCCTGAGAAATCCATGATCCATAGGGCAAGTAAGGAAGATCAAGAGGATTTTTGTTTTAACTTCCATGTAAATGATGCCAGTATTGAAATTCAAAGTGCTTCTTCTAATCAGGGTGATCTCAAGAACTCTTCATTTTTCAGAGAAAAGGGGTCTGACGTTATTAGTTTTCTTTTCTTTTATTGGCCTTATTAGTCTGTAAGGAGCTGAAGGGAATCCATGAGGTGTCTATTTGTTGGTTGTCTTTCCTCATCCTCTCTCCTTCCTTTCCTAATTTCACTCTGAATTTTCTGGCCATGTGGTTTTCTAGGAATTTACCACACCCAACTTCTATGAAGTCCTGACTTAGACCAATCTTCACAGTTCCTATTCTGAAAAATAACTGGGTCAGGATAGACAGATAATACGTGCCAGGCAAGTGAAGACTAGAAGACGCAATTCTTGGATTTGGAACTGATCTACTGAGAAGCAGATATTCTTATTTTCTGCTTGAAATGGACAAGGAAGTAGTGAACATCTGTAACCTCTGAAAGATAGCTTGTTCCACTAGGAGACCCATCTGAGAAGGGAGCATCCCCGGAAAATCAGAGCTGACAAACAGGGAGATATAAACCAGGGTTCTGGTTATGTCATTGAGCCGACAGATCAACTGAAGCCTGTAAACATGTCAGTCTGATAGTCCCCAAACTTCCCTTTATTTTAAAAGACAATTCGACTTGGCTCTAGTGTTAATTGCAGCAGAAAGTATGGCTAGTGACATAGCCATATCTACTTTTTATTAGGCAGTGCCGTACACAAAAGAGTTAAAGAGTGGAAAGTCCCTGAAACATGTTCTCTCAAACTTTGATTTTTTTCAAAGTGACACTTGTGTTTTATCATGCTATTTCAGGACATCTGAACATTACTTAACCTAAGGTCAACCAGAGAACTGCAAACTGTTAAAACTTACAGTTCAACAAATTTACGTTTAACTTGTGAGTTATTTAATTCCTTAGACATTTGTAAGGTAGAATGTATATTTCTTTCCTACAAATCTTATTTGTAATTTGTAAGTTTTTCTTTGTCAGCCTATCATTTGTATTTGCTCAGTTAGTGTAAACAAATTGCTTTTAAAATATATCTAAGACTACTAGTATTCATTCTGATGATGAACTTCAAGTGCCTTTAAAATGTTTTTAGAAGTCAATATAATTTTTTTAGGCATATTAATATTAACTGTCCCCATACTGGGCTTCCCTGGTGGCTCAGGTGGTAAAGAATCTTCCTGCAATGCTGGAGACCCAGGTTTGATCCCTGGGTTGGAAGATACCCTGGAGGAGGGCATGGCAACCCATGCCAATATTCTTGCCTAGAGAATCTCATGGATGGAGGAGCCTGGTAGGCTACAGTCCACGGGGTTGCAAAGGATCAGACAGTTCCTGCTAGGACACCCTAGCTGCCTTGCTGATGCTATGCTAGGCAGACATGAGTCAGGGTTTCCTGGGTGCTGCAAGGTAGTGAAGTTACCTGTCACTCAGACCAAAGTGTGCTCCCAGCGTCTCAAGTCTTTGGATTGACTGCCTACTAGTGAATCAATTACTTCATGCTATTATTTATGACTCCAGAGGTAAGCCATACCTCCATTAAAACCAATATTTTTAACTTTAGTCCCTGCAAATAAAACACTAATCTCTGGGTTAGAGAGCTCTTTTTACTTTGAAATGGTAGAAGGGCTAAAGGAGCACTAATATGGATTAAATGGTTCCTCAGTGTTAGATGCCATAGCATATGTTATCTCATTTTAGTCTTACAGAAACCTTTGGAGTTTTATATCATCTTCATTTTACAGGTGCCAATATGATAACATTAATACTGGAAGAAGAAGATAGAAACTGGACTCCCTTGCCAGGGCCAGCCTGAGCTCGTCTTTTAGTTTACCAAACTACCTCTCAGGGCAAATGATTGTTTCTCAGGACTTTGTAGGGCTGACCCTAAGTGTTTTTTCAGGTATAACCTAGATTATTTGTCAAGGTGAAAGTGTTGAAAGTGTTAGTCATTCAGTTGTGTCTGAGTCTTTGCCAACCCCATGGACTGTAGCCTGCCAGGCTCCTCTGTCCATGGGATTCTCCAGGCAAGAATACTGGAATGGGTAGTCATTCCTTTCTCCAGGAGATCTTCCCTATCCAGGGTTCAAACCTGGGTCTCCTGCATTGAAGACAGATTCTTTACCATCTGAAAATGGAACTGAAGAGTCAGCATGTATCTTAAAGCACATATATGATAAAGTTGCTATTTCCTTAAAGCACAAATAATTTGCCTTGCATCCAACGTTGTAAAAAAAAAAAGAATCCATAAATATACAAATCTTTAAAACTGTGAGACACACCAGGGATTGTTTGATCTATCTTTTTCATTTTTTTCACAGAAGGCAACTGAACATATAGGCTCATAGTCACAAAACTCTTCATACAGAACGAGTTGAATTGAAACTAAATTGCCCTGGATTGATATTTCATACTCTTTATCAATTCTAAGAGTAAACTAGTAATAAAGCGAATTAAGAGAATTTAGAGAAAGAGAAAAGGACTTATTGGGGGAGAGCTAAATCCAAGTCAAAAGTAAGTTACCCAAGTGATAATTTAATGGGTTTGTGGGTTAAGAAACAGTTTTTATTGCTAAGGAGAAAAAATAGACTAAGCGTAGTGGACACTTGCTTCTCTCATATTCATTATTAAGAACTGCAATATGATACAGGTGCATTAACTTTTATTATTTTTTGGAGAAGAGTAAAAAAAAGGAAAATAAATAATAAAATAGCATAAAATTACAGTAGCAAAGTAGAGATCAGTGATATAAAACAAAAGAGAGAAAATGGATTTTTTAAAATGATTAATAAAAAGTTAATGCAAAAAACTCCTAGGGCAGATTTTAATTTCTTCTATATATTATGGCATCCCATGTGGCTCAGTGGTAAAGTATTTGCCTACCAAGTTCGAGATGCCAGTTAGATCCCTGGATCAGGAAGATCCCCTAGAGAAGGAATCGGCAACCCACTGCAATATTCTCGCCTGGGAAATCCCATGGACAGGAGAGCCTGGCAGGCTACAGTCTATAGTGTTGCAAAGAGTCAGACACGGCTGAGTGACTTGAGCGCACAGCACATATACTGAGACATTTTCTTAAACAATTTGATGGCACATATCAGTCAGTACTTTCATGGGATAAGCAAGAGGATATAGCTGGAAATAATTCTGCACTTGGATATAACCTTCAGCTTTGTCAACAAGACTAGGGTGTGTGGCCACACATGTTATGCATTGTAAACTCAAGAGGGCACCATTCATATAGACTATGATGGTGCCTGAGTTGGTCACTGAATGACATACTTAGTTGCATCCCTGTCTGATGGAAGTTACAGGCTAGTTCATTATGTCATGAATGCTATAACCCAGAGCAGTAAATAAATTATTTCCTCCTATTTTTCAAGGTATAATTTGGAGATATGTTGTTAATTTCTTTCAAAAACATGTCAAGATGGTCATGGGAAGGGATTTTCCTAAAGGATCAAACAAGACACACATATATCCCAAAGCTGGTTACCTGGTATGTTCACATACACAGACTTCCAGATTCAGACAAATGGAGAGGAAGATTTATTTGAGGAGTATCTATGTTACTTTAAACAAAGGGCACAACATGCTTTCTTAAAAGGTCATCTCTTAAATATCTCATTGTCACACTGTGAAACGCCACTCACTGCTGACCAGCACAGTTACTACACCTAAATAAATAGAGAGGAAGGGTAGCCCCATGAAATACTTAAAGAAAGAAATGGAGAAACTTGCAGATTCTAACCTCAGCTCTGACCCTAACATGGTGTGTGGTCCTGAGAAAGCCATTTAACCTCTTGGCGTCTCAGATTCCCTTTAAAGTCTCAAATTTCAGGGGGTGAAGTGAGGATAGAATTTTGGAATTATCTCCCTTAAAGCCCAGGAATGCTCCAAGAATGAATGAGTATTTTCTAAATGCAGAATAAAATGAAGTTTTCAGTAGGAAAATATTTTGGCTAGGAGCTCTGTGTGAGGTAGATAAAGGAGTTAAAGTGATTTTACATTTTGATATCAAATTACTTTTTTTTTTAATTTCCCAGAGGAAAACTTAAAATCTTTGTGGTTTAAAGAAAAATGCAATTTTTACTAATAAGAAAAAACAGATTCAATGGTTTCAGCATATTAATATTTGCTATCCCCATATCTATTATTAAGAACTGCAATATGATATAGGGTCATAGCTCTCTTCTGCGGTTATGTAGAAACGTTTCAGTAAATGGGATATGTTTCTATATGGTAACAAGTCAGTTTGTATAGGACTAGTAAAGCACATTTCTGGCATCTGAGGAGTGAAAAATCATTTCCAGCAATTCCAGGCCCAGTTGCAAAAAAAAAAAAGTGTGTCTTTGATAATTATGTATAAAATATAGGCATTTTAATATGTGCAGATGCCCTGGAGACCTTAATCTTTGGAGTTTTGTGCTATAGGTCTTTAGAATAGACTCAAAATATGCCTAACATAAAAGTAGTTACTATTAATTGAGCAGCTAGTATATATTTACTCATTTTATATTTAAATACTTAGCAAAGAAGTATTTAATGGAGAGGGAGAAAATGATTCAGAAAATCTAGTTGAGAGAGTGTTTTAAAGGCCTAGACCAGAGATGGGGACTGTTGGTACCTCAGTTTTAGAAATGAGGGGACTGAGGCCCAGATAGGTTGTCATTTGACAAATGTAAATGGGGAGCAAAAATGAGTTCGAGAGTAGATTTATGGGTTATGTAAGGTGTGGTACATTATGGCTCTACTGTAAGAGCAAATGACAACTCAAGTGGGAGAGTCAGGGCTTTGGGAAAGGTGTTACACACACCTAATTTGAAACTTGTTCTTTGAGGTAATCACCAGGTGATCCAACTCAGGGCACATCTGTGACAACAGAGTAAATACTCCAACTCTAGTAGTTTGGGGAAGGAAAAATAGATATTACAGTCCCAGCCACAATGGCTTAAAATCCGTCTCTCATGGATTTTGTCTATCCTACTTTATGACATTTGTTTGACTGTAGGACTTCAAACTAAATATTTTCCCCAAACCTGCTATCTCTTAAGAACTGTGCTAGGTAGCAGGGATGCAGACATGACTGATACACAGCTCAGGCTTTCAAGAAGTTTCAAGCTCAGCAAGGTAGCCTGACAAATATACAAAGCTCATGATACCAGGAGGGAAAGTTCATCAAGGCTGCATGAAGAAAATATGGGAGCCTAAGAGAGGGCTATCAATTGTGTGGGGAATTGGAAAGACAGGTGAGTGTTGGTGGGTGTGGATGACTACAAGGTGAAGGGAAACACCCCACCTGAGCGTACATGTGAATGAACTGTAAGTGGTTGATTCCGGAGGTGGCGAGCGCTCAGGTATCCCCATACATCTAGAAACAAAGGGGTAACTCACAATATGAAATTAGGTGGGGGCTAGATTGTGAATGCCATGCTAAGACAGCATAACTCTCTGGTATTATGGAGATAGATAATGGAGAGTCATTAAAGTTTTGTCTCTGTGGAAGCGTCAGGTAGCTGGATATGAATTTTAGGAAGATAGATTTTAAAACTGGATGAGAGAGAATGACAGCAGGAGGCTCAGCTAGGGTATGTTTGTGATACAGGAGATGAGAAAAATTAGGGAAAACAAAAGCAGAGAAGTATATTGGAGATAGAGTTTACAGGAATTTGTGAACCATTACTGTGGGGGCAAGAAGGACTGAGATCAAAGGAAGTGGAAGTTGAATTTGACTCCAAGGTTTCTTACTTGTGCAGGTGAGTTGCTCATGACAAGTGAGAAAGAAAGCATAAACAGAGAAGTCCACTTGGAGTGCAGGACACATGTGTGCTATACTGGACATACTGATGTGAGGAACCTGTGAGATATGCAAACAAAGGGGAGATGTTTTGTTGGTACTAGTCAACCTGGGTTGACCTGAGTGAAGAGTTCAGCACGGGGATTGATTGGACCTTTATATGGGTTTAGGAGGGATCATTCATGTGGGCTTCCCTGGTGGCTCAGACGGTAAAGTGTCTGCCTACAATGCGGGAGACCCAGGTTAGATCCCTGGGTCAGGAAGATCCCCTGGAGAAGGAAATGGCACCCCACTCCAGTACTCTTACCTGGAAAATCCCATGGACGGAGGAGCCTGGGAGGCTACAGTCCATGGGGTCGCAAAGAGTCAGACATGACTGAGCGACTGCATTTCACTTCCTTCATACACAGGTAACAGATGACGCATGGTAGCAGGTGAATTCTCTTAATAAGAGTGTAAAATAAGAAGCAATGCAGGTGAGAGAATAGAATATGTTTATTTCAGGCAGGATGTGTGTACACTAAGTTGCTTCAGTCGTGTCCGACTCTTTGTGACCCCATGAACTGTAGCCCGCCAGGCTCCTCTGTCCATAGGATTCTCCAGGCAAGAATACTGGAGTGAGCTGCCATTCCCTTCTCCAGGGGATCAGATTATATGAGACCCAGGTTAGATCCCTGGGTCAGGAAGATCCCCTGGAGAAGGAAATGGCACCCCACTCCAGTACTCTTACCTGGAAAATCCCATGGACGGAGGAGCCTGGGAGGCTACAGTCCATGGGGTCGCAAAGAGTCAGACATGACTGAGCGACTGCATTTCACTTCCTTCATACACAGGTAACAGATGACGCATGGTAGCAGGTGAATTCTCTTAATAAGAGTGTAAAATAAGAAGCAATGCAGGTGAGAGAATAGAATATGTTTATTTCAGGCAGGATGTGTGTATACTAAGTTGCTTCAGTCGTGTCCGACTCTTTGTGACCCCATGGACTGTAGCCCGCCAGGCTCCTCTGTCCATAGGATTCTCCAGGCAAGAATACTGGAGTGAGCTGCCATTCCCTTCTCCAGGGGATCTTCCCGAACCAGGGATCGAACCCACGTCTCTAACGTCTCCTGCATTGGCAGGCAGGTTCTTTACCACTAGCACCACCTGGGAAGCCCTACAGCCTTAGACTGGCAGCATCAGAGTCAGCATTTGTTAGAAATGCAAATTCCCAGGGCCTACCACAGACTTACTGAATCAGAAACTTTTAAGTAGAATACACAAATCCATGTTCTAAGTGTTTCTGATGTACAGTAAGGTTTGAGGCCCACTGATTTACTACATTGAGAGAGGACCAGGAACCATCAAGTAAACAGTCAGAGAAGTAGGAGGCAGTCCAGGAGATGTGATGTCACAGAAGTTTCCTTGGAGAGAAATTCAGGCATGGTCAGTATGAGATACGGCAGAAATTTCAAGTATGGAGGGAGGATTTCTGGATTTGTGTGTTAGAAGCTTTGTGAGAATAAGAACAAAAAAAATCAAGACTAGAGAGTAGCTGGTGGAGACAATTCTTTGTCAAGATTACACCAATTCTTAGTCAAGTTACTTACTCAATACTTTGTTAAAGAAATAAGATGTTGCTGTGTTGGTGACACTTTAGGGAGGTAGGGAAACAGAGTTTCAGGGGGATTTTTTGAAGTGAAAAAATTGAATATGATTTTAGGTTAACAGGAGGTAAGATGCCAGTTGATGGAGCAAGATTCTGAAAGGATAATTGGATAGAATGGAATGAGATGAAGATTACAGTCTGAAAGACTGGAAAAGTGTTGGAGGCAGTCCTCTACTTGAGAAAAGAGTTGAATTTTAATAAACATAAGGCTAAGTTTGTATCAGGAAGAGAAGGAATTTGAGGAAACTCATGCCAGCACACCTCTGTTTCCAGAGAAGCAACAGGCAAGCCTATTTTCTTTGAGCTGGCAGGACTAGAAGAACTTGAGAGTGGTCATGATTTGAAAAAGATCTGTGGAAACAGGAACACTGGAGGAAACCCAATGACCTGTCAACCAGAAATGGCCTCATTTCCTCTTGTTGCTCAGCCCTTAGGTTTTTGCAGATTTCCCAAGTTGCAGTATGTCAACACATTCTTAATGCCCCACCTTGTGGCCTGGCAGAAAGAAAGATTCTCTTTTGCTTGAGAGACTCACCCTCCTCTGGCACCAGTTTGACATCAAACTCCAGTCAGCAAAATGGGTAACAGAGGTACTCTTTAGTTCAGTCCACCCAGGTGATCCAGATGAGAGACTGAAGAGCATTGTTTATAGGCTTAAAAAGACCTAGCCAAAGAGGTAAATGAATTAATTTGGAAGATCTGTATGTCCAGGAGTAATGATAATAATGCCTGAGTGTTAAAATCTTGCACTTACCCTGCATATCGGTGTTTGCATGGGCCCAAAATGAATTAGGTAAATGCATTTTCCAAATCTTTCCCTTATTTTAAAACATATAATGGCATTTCAATTTATGTAGTCTAGACTTGTTATCTCATACTGCTATTAAGCCATCAAACTCACAGAATTTCCCAGGCCACAGATTTCCTTTGTGGCCATTTTCACTCATCACTACGTCCCACCAAAGTGCACGTTACTCATAGATGTGAGACATCAGAGGAGAGTGAAGTTAATATTATTGGGTAACTATGCAAATTTGAGAACGAATCCTATCCTATTGATGCATTTCTTAGAAGTAATCCAGGCTAACATTTGTAGATGCTTCAAATAGCTGAGGTCTTTGACCAGGGATAGTTTAAATTTTGGAAACTTGCTCTTTCAACCCATCCAGAGATAAAACTCTGGGGGACCAAATAATTCAGTTAGAAAAGAAAACTGCTGAGAAGGGAAAAGCTACATAATACACACTTTACTTCCATTCATTAACAAATGTCCCCTAGCTTGAAAGTTCATGAATAGAATCTGGGAAACAGAAAATATCAGATAGCTGGATATGCCTATTAGTTCACCTCCTAAAGTCTCATCAAAAACTTCGAAGGTCATGGACGTGAATTAAAAAGTGGAGAAGGCTTGGGAAGTGGCAAAAGGCATAAGATGTAGTGGACAGAATTTGTTTTGACTTTGTATCTTGGAATTGAGAGGACTTTGCAAGAATGAATCATTGTTCCTTGTGGCATTTCTTTTTAACAGGCAATCTAGAATGGCTGCTAAGTAACTATCTGCACATGAGCTTCTACTAAGAGTGGAAAGAAATAAAAATTTGATCATTTAAAACTTACCATCTTCATCTCTATCAAATGATCTCTTTTTTTGTAATTTTAAATA
Organism: Aepyceros melampus; assembly: GCA_006408695.1. Taxonomy (NCBI): domain Eukaryota; kingdom Metazoa; phylum Chordata; class Mammalia; order Artiodactyla; family Bovidae; genus Aepyceros; species Aepyceros melampus. The sequence continues at coordinate 277,123 of SJXQ01007126.1, read as the reverse complement.
CCTTTAGTTATTAAATTTATTCCTTGTTAGAAAACATTTTTGTAGAGACAGGGTATAGTGAAATCTCTTCTCATTGGAGTCTTAGTATACATCTTAGAATTGTAAAATTACCCAAACTATAATGAAGTATGAAAATTCCCAACTGCAATATTTACTTTATTCTGTGTATTCTATGATTGTATACAAAATGTTTCTCTCTAAAATACCTCTATAGCATTTTCTTTAGAAAGAAAAAAAAAAGCTTTAATATTCAACTCAGGTAATTATTTTCAACTGGAGGATGCTATCAAGTCTATCCTTTTATAAAAAACATACAATGCTTCTTATATAATTCTTATACCATTCTTCTTATATCAAATTCCAACTATATGAAAGATAAAGTTAACGGTGAAAATTTACTTCACGTTTGCTCATACCTACTTACTGTCCAGAGTAATCAGTGCATCAGCCAACATATTTCTTTCTAGAATTTTCACTATGCATTAATTTTCTTAGATTTGATAGTAGTCTAAAGAGTCATAGACTACTCTCTCTATGCTCAGACTATACAGAAAGTTTAAGGAAATGACCTACCTAGATAGGCCAATGAAAAATTTGAAGACCAGATAGTTTCTAATGCCAAGGAAATAATCTTAAGCCCTAGTATTTTATTACATGGTCTCATCAGTGCCAGTTTGATGCTTCAAGTAGTTAGTACATTTGTTATCACTTATGACCTGGTGCCTTATAAAAAAGCAGTGTACTAAATAAGTGTTCAGTGTGTTCTTGGAATTTACATTCTATATGAAGACTCATCTATACAGTCTTCAAAACTCTGAGTTAATCATTATAATAGTGAGAATTTTTAAAGAATTTTAAAAAATTTATTTTGTCAGGGAACTGACCATTCAAATTTCTAGGTGACAACAAAATTAAAATTTGTGAAACACTGCCCTCTAATGGATAAATAAGTATTTGCTATATTACACACACACACACACACACACACACACACACACAAAGGGTATATTTCTGTAAAAAACACAAAAATTGAATTGCTAGTATCTAACATAGTGTAATCTAGATTAGTACAAACATACAGTGAACTGTGAACTCCCTGATGTTCAAGCTCGTTTTAGAAAAGGCAGAGGACCCAGAGATCAAATTGCCAACATCCGCTGGATCATCGAAAAAGCAAGAGAGTTCCAAGAAAACATCTACTTCTGCTTCATTGACTATGCCAAAGCCTTTGACTGTGTGGATCACAATAAACTGTGGAAAATTCTGAAAGAGATGGGAATACCAGACCACCTGGCCTGCCTTTTGAGAAATCTGTATGCAGGTCAGGAAGCAACAGTTCGAATTGGACATGGAACAACAGACTGGTTCCAAATAGGAAAAGGAGTCCGTCAAGGCTGTATATTGTCACCCTGCTTATTGAACTTCCATGTAGAGTACATCATGAGAAATGCTGGGCTGGAAGAAGCACAGGCTGGAATCAAGATTGCCGGGAGAACTATCAATAACCTCAGATATGCAGATGACACCACCCTTATGGCAGAAAGTGAAGAGGAACTCAAAAACCTCTTGATGAAAGTGAAAGAGGAGAGTGAAAAAGTTGGCTTAAAGCTCAACATTCAGAAAACGAAGATCATGGCATCTGGCCCCATCACTTCATGGGAAATAGATGGGGAAACAGTGTCAGACTTTATTTTATTGGGCTCCAAAATCACTGCAGATGGTGATTGCACCATGAAATTAAAAGACGCTTACTCCTTGGAAGGAAATTTATGACCAACCTAGATAGCATATTCAAAAGCAGAGACATTACTTTGTAAACAAAGGTCTGTCTATGGTTTTTCCAGTGGTCATGTATGGATGTGAGAGTTGGACTGTGAAGAAGGCTGAGTGCCGAAGAATTGATGCTTTTGAACTGTGGTGTTGGAGAAGACTCTTGAGAGTCCCTTGGACTGCAAGGAGATCCAACCAGTCCATTCTGAAGGAGATCAGCCCTGGGATTTCTTTGGAAGGAATGATGCTAGAGCTGAAACTCCAGTCCTTTGGCCATCTCATGTGAAGAGTTGACTCATTGGAAAAGACTCTGATGCTGGGCGGGATTGGGGGCAGGAGGAGAAGGGGACGACAGAGGATGAGATGGCTGGATGGCATCACTGACTCAATGGACATGAGTCTGAGTGAACTGCGGGAGTTGGTGATGGACAGGGAGGCCTGGCGTGCTGCGATTCATGGGGTCACAAAGAGTCGGACACAACTGAGCAACTGAACTGAACTGGCACTCATACAATAAGATAGCGTGGGATTTTTTGGAGCCAATACTATAACCTGAAGTTTTGAAGACTTGTATACAGCAAAAACATCTCTTTAATATGAATCTTGTATGAGACTTCATGGAAATCATGCTGTAAAATACCAGACATCTTGTATAATTATCGGTCTGTGCCAACATAGACCATGTCATCTCAAACACTGCCGATTATTTCTCAGAAATAGTGTTTTTGAGCCCACCATACATACATCTCACAAGCACACTACCAACAAAAGGAAGACAGTTATACACACACACACATAAATGTAAATAAGGGTGCAGAAGGGAAATAGCAGAGTGAGACAAATGTTTGGACTTCAACATTTCCTACTCCATATAATACCCGACCTCTCAGATGACCCCCAGTTAAAGAAAGGGCTCTCTACTTTCACCCTCCTTAGTCCTAACTTACAAATGAAACCATTTGTCTCTGGGCAAATTAAGTGAGAAAAGTTCAATTCACTTTTATAATGCTTCTTCTTAAGAAGTCACTTACTCTCACCTCTTTGGTTATCTTTACAACCAGAACAGTTATATTTGCCATCTTTTTCTCCTTCATTAGGGTGGCTCAATAAATATTCTGCTTGCTTTTGAATGCTTAACTGTGATTGTTAACTCTGAAGGTAAGGACTGAGCAACTCATCAATCTATCCCTATCTTAGAGCCATACTTAATATTTTACAGGTCTTTTAAATCTTAGTGAATGAACTAAAATCTGCCTTAGTTTCTGTATTGGTTTGCCAGGATTGCCATAACAATTAAAAACAAAACAAAAACCTGGGTGACTTAACAGAAGTGTATTTCTCAAGGTTCTGAAAGCTAAAAGTCCAGAAACAAGATTTGAGAGAAGAATCTATCCCAAGTCTAGCTCCTTGACCCTGTAGATAGCTACCTTCTCCCTGTGTCTCTTCATACCATCTTCCCTCTGTACATGCTTTTCTCTATGTCCAAATTTCCCCTTTTCATAAAGCCATTGGTTATATTGGATCAGATCCACTGCACTACAGTCAGATTGAACTCAGTTTAACCAGTGATACCAGCATTGACCATATTTCCAAATAAGGTCACATTCTGAGCTACTGGGGATTAGAACATCAACATATGAATTATTAGGGGATGCAATTCAACTCATAGCACTATTTCTTTAAGGACAATCGAATTATCCGCAAGAAACCTAGGCTTTGAATAGAATCTGATCTCAAATATAATGCTGTATATTTTTGGTAAGGTCTAAGCTTTATCAGAAAGAAAGAAACTTAGTCCTATAAAAGTATCTCCTATTTTCTCTCCCTCTCCATCTTATAATCTCCCTTTCTTTTTCTCTTATTCTTGTCACTATCCGTTTAAATAGACTACTCTCAGCATTTATGGAATGTACAATGCAGGCTTGAACAAAACTCTGGCTTTACAAGCACTTTTTTTAAAAAATCTGACTCAAATTTTTTTTTTTCCTGCTTCACTATTGACCATATACAAAAGTCTTTTAATAATACCAAATAGTAGTTTGGTAGAGGCACTTATGCCCATTTAAAAAAAACTATACCATATTAATAAGAAGGATCACATGTAACAGTTCTCATCTCTCCATGCCCGGCTCCATTAAACCTCGAGTTGAGAGTCTCTAGAAACTAAAGACAAAGAAAAGAATGTGACATTTCTTTTGCTTTGGATCACATCTACCTCTTTGTTCAGGATATAGACTTTGACCCTGAGCCATCTATTATGTGTTTTTGTTCCTGACCTTGGTTATATGTTTCAGATGTGAAATTGCTCACAGATGGCTCAGTGATGGTCTCCTGTTATACCTTGGAAAAAATTATTTTTTGTTGTACATAAGAAAAACAGTATCTGTGTATGAGAAAGGAGAGATGGAGGAGTGCCCTGAAATTCTATTGAGGATATTCTGATAGTAAGCCTGATCCAAAATATTTGATCAATGAGACCATAATATTTTGATTTTCTGCAGCCTGTTCCATGTACTGTCCAAGATTATGAATGTTTTAAAACTCATTTTAAGATAGAATTGAACAAATCAAAAATCATCTTTGAAGTATGTTCCTTGATAGGTTCATGAATTCCTATTGATCAGAATGTCAACATATCTAAGTTGTTCAATTAAACATTCAAGATACAATTGAGTGGCTTAAACCTTTACTTTTGTAAAAGTGTGTATTTCCAAATTAGGAAAACTTTTCTCCTTCCCTCAAGGTGTTCAACACTTTTTCCTTCCCTAGCCGACAAAGATAGAAAGATCTGAAACTCATTTGTAAATATTGGGGTGTATGTAATAATAAAGTGTTACACCTTCCAAGAAGAATTATAATTATTAATAGTATTGTTAGCTGCAGTAGGTTATTCAGTCACTAAGTCGTGTCCGACTCTGTGACCCCGTGTACCGCAGCATGCCAGGCTCCTCTGGCCTCCACTGTCTCCTGGAAGTTGCTCAGATTCATATCCATTGAACTGATGATGCTGTCTAACCATCTCATCTTCTGCTGCCCCCTTCTCCTTTTGCCTTCAATCTTTCCCAGCATCAGGGTCTTTTCCAATGAGTCAGTTCTTTGCATCAGGTGGCCGAAGTATTGGAGTTTCAGTATCAGTCCTTCCAAAGAATATTCAGGTTTGATTTTCTTTAGGATGGATTGGTTTGATCTCCTTGCAGTCCAAGGGACTTTCAAGAGTCTTCTCCAGTACCACAGTTCAAAAGCATCAATTCTTTGGTGCTCAGCTTTCTTTATGGTTCAGCTCTTACATCCGTATATGATTACTGGAAAAACCATAGCTTTGACTATATGGACCTTTTTTGGTAAAGTGATGCCTCTGCTTTTTAATACACTGTCTAGATTGTCATAGCTTTCTTTCCAAGGAGCAAGCGTCTTTTATTTTTATGACTGCAGTCACTGTCTGCAGTGATTTTGGAGCCCAAGAAAATAAAATCTGTCACTGTTTCCACTTTTTCCTTTTCTATTTGCCATGAAGTGGTGGGACCAGATGCCATGATCTTAGTTTTTTTAATGCTGAGTTTCAAACCAGATTTTTCACTCTCCTCTTTTAGGCTCATCAAGAGGCTATTTAGTTCCTCTTCATTTTATGCCATTAGAATGCTATCATCTGTGTATCTGAGGTTAATTGCTATCTCTCCTGGAAATCTTGATTCCAGCTTGCATGGCATTTCATATAATATACTCTGCATATAATTTAAGTAAGTAGGGTGACAACAAACAGCCTTGCTTTATTCCTTTCCCAGTTTTGAACCTGTCAGTTGTTCCTTGTACTGTAGTAGATACTGAATCTTTAACGTAAGGCAGATAAGAGACAGTAGTCATAGTCCAGGTATCTGTAATATATTGGAGGGAACAATTTTAAAAAAGGATGGCAGAAATAATCTGTCTGCATCTCTGAAGTCCTCTTGTATGAGTGAAAACCATCTCTATAACCTAAGGTAGACTTTTCAATTGAAAGTTTGTGAACTATTAGATTTTCATGAAATTAATTCAGTAGGATACAACCAAAAGTTTTAAAATAAAATAGAACAGAGTTGAAAGGAATAGAATAGAAAATACCAGCTTGCGTACATTTGTACATATCATCAAAACAAAAGCTTTATTTAAAGTACTTTTTATTAAGCAGTCTCTGTATAAAGTGTATGTTTTATAGGGTGTCATGATGAAAAACACTTAAAGACTACTCACAGAGGTGGAAGACACAGTTTAGAGAATACTTCAATGACTGTTCATAAGAGTGACTTAGGACTAGCAAATTTGTGTGTTTAGAAAGTCAACTCTACTCTCAATCAGAAGAGAAAATCTTCCATTCTTCTAGTATCCTCATTCAATAGATATTTACTCAGTGCTCACTGGCTCCAGTCGTATTTAACACAGGAAAAATAAGTCAAACATGACAGGGTCTCAACCCTTAAGGCATTCACATTCTTCTGGAAAGACAGAACAAGGAAACATCTACAATGCAATGTGAGAGGAGGAGTCAACACTCCTACAGAGAAATCTGGAAAACAAAAGAAGAGCTGCTAACCAAGACCAGAAAGCCTTCTTGAAGGTGATGACCTCACTTTACTCTTTATGGACAGATAGAGTTAATCAATTCTACTAAGGTCCAGTCAGAGAAATGGAAGCCACTCCATGTTGTTCAAGAGAGAGAATTTACTATAAGAAGCAAAGATAAAGTAAAAAAGAGGAAGCGATTCAGAGATTGTTGTTGTTGTTCAGTCACTAAGCCATGTCCGACTCTTTGTGATCCCACAGACTGCAGCATGCCAGGCTCCTCTGTCCTCGACTATCTCCCAGAGTTTGCTCAAATCCACATCCATTGAGGCGGTGTTGCTATCTAACCATGTCATCCTCTGCTGCCCCCTACTCTTTTTGCCTTCAATCTTTCCCAGCATGAGAAAGATTCATTTTTCCCTAATGAGTCAGTTCTTCACATTAGGTAACCAAAGTATTAGAGCTTCAGCTTCAGCATCAGTCCTTTCAATAATTATTCAGGATTTATTTCCTTTAGGATTAACTGGTTTGATCTTTCTGCAGTCCAAGGGACTCTCGAGTCTTCTCTGTCCCCAGAATTCAAAGTATCGATTCTTTGGCACTGAATCTTCTTTATGGTCCAACTCTCATACCCGTACATGACTACTGGAAAAACCATAACATTGATTATATGGACCTTTGTAGGCAAAGTGATGTCTTTTGCTTTTTAAAATGCTGTCTAGGTTTGTCATAGCTTTCTTTTCAAGGAGCAGGTGTCTTTTAAATTCATGGCTACAGTTGCTGCTGCTGCTGCTGCTAAGTCGCTTCAGTTGTGTCCAACTCTGTGCGACCCCATAGATGGCAGCCTACCAGGCTCCGCCATCCCTGGGATACTCCAGGCAAGAACACTGAGGGGGTTGCCATTTCCTTTTCCAATGCTCTAAAGTGAAAAGTGAAAGTGAAGTCGCTCAGTCGAGCCTGACTCTTAGTGACCCCATGGACTGCAGCCTACCAGGTTCCTTTGTCCATGGGATTTTCCAGGCAAGAGTATTGGAGTGGGGTGCCATTGCCTTCTCCGATGGCTACAGTTAAGCACCTAAAAAAACCAACCACTTTGGTTCTTAGGGCTAGAGAGAGAAAAAGAAGTGGTTGTATTGGCAGGAGCAGGACAGCTGGGTTACCAAGTGAGAATAATGCCATGGAAGGGTCTGCTTACCAGGAGCTGGGACCATCAAGGACATGCAGCACTGTCAGGGAAGCTACCAGTAGCAGAGATGTAAGGGAAAATACCCTTGAGTTTTACCTTTCTCCAGCATGCAAGTTTCTTGTCCCTGCCCCTTACTGCCCAGGCAGGGAAGTTGAGGAATATGTTTTGCGGAAGTCAGCTCCTAATGATCCAGAGCAGAGCATAGCAAAGATGGGAAATGGGTGGGAGACCCAATAGGCAAGTAGCAAGCAGAAGAACATACAAGAATGCTGAGGAGCAGGAGAAAAATAAGAATCTGGAGGAGTTGTAAGTTGTTCAGTACAGCTGGATTGCAGATAGACATTGGAAACTGGTAAAGGAGGACAGACAGGTGAGCATTTCTAGGTCAGGCGTGGCCTCCTGATCATCCTGATAACTTTGCATTTTGTTGTCAGGAAGATGGGAGCCACTGACAGTCCTGGTGTGGTTGTGTGCCTTTATGTGCGTACATACAAAAGTTTTGATTAAATCAAATTAGAACAGGTACACAGTTAAATAAAAAAGCACAGCAGCAAAGGATTTTTGCTGAAAAGTAGCTTTCTGCCCACCACCCATTCTCTTCCTATCTTTACTTTACAAAGGAAAGGCTTTTAGCCTTTTCTCCTTTAGTTCTTCCGGTAGTTTCACTGACAAGTTTAAATCTAATGTTTTATATTATGATATTTTCTTGATTTTAAAACTTCAGAAGTATATTTTGACCAGTCTTCCACTATGGAAGATAAGGTTTACTTAAGCTGAACACCATTTCTCTCTTCTTCTCCCAGTTTTTGATGAGTAGATTTATTATTTTCAGCTCTCACATTTGTGTTTGTTTGTTTTACCTTTTGGAGCTTTAAATGATCATTCTTTTTGTTCCAGCAATATTTGACAATATCTCTTGATACCCTCTCCCACTTCCCAGGTGTTGCTAGTGGTAAAAAAAAAATCCACCTGTGAATGCAGGAGACGCAAGAGACTCAGGTTTGATCCCTGGGTCGGGATGATCCCCTAGAATAGGAAATGGTTACCACTCCAGTGTTCTTGCTTGGAAGATTCCATGGGCAGAGGAGCCTGGCAGGCTAGAGTCCACAGGGCCACAAAGAGTCAGACATGACTGAGCAACTGAGCACATAACACAATGTCTCCCATCTTGTCTTGTGAAGTGAGAACAGGAATGTCCCTGTATTCCCTGTTGCTGTTTATTACCTGCTTATGTCTCCTACCTTTTGTCACATTTAAATGGTTTCACATATTAGTCTGGTAATTACTTATTCATAGATGCAATGCTCTGACAGTAACACAAGTGATGTGATTACATACCATATTCTTACTAAACTGATGGCTCTATTATTATTTTCTAGAATTAGATGATCAAATAGATAAAATAATTTTAACTATCATTGAAATAATAGAAATTATTTTCCTAAAGAATCAAGGGAAAATTAAGCTTAAACCTAAATGGTAAAATAAATTAAAACTGATCTGTCTTTGAAAAAGCATAAACAGAATCTTTCATGAAAGAGAGCCATCAGGGTGTCTATACCTTTCTATATACAGTTGATGAAGCCTTAAACACTTGTATGCTAATCACATGCTTATAAACAGAACTCTATTTCAAGATCATTAAGAGACCTCACTATTCAAAATAATTCCATGATGAATCATTCATAAAGCACAGAATTCCTTTATGGTGCAAATAATCATCTTCAGTTTATTTTTCAGTCAATCCAATTTTCACATATTGAATTTGCTTAACTCATGACACAGCTGTGTTTATGGAGAAAACTGAACTCTTGTAGATGGGTAACATTATCATCATTCATTTTCTCTAGACTCTGAAGGATAGTCAAAGAAGACAGCTATGATCCTTAAGTCTTGGCAAGAGCTTACCAGAGTGATCTTTTATAAACATGCTATGGATATTTTTCCTAGGATACATACACTTTCAGTATCTTGAAGAAAGTTTCTATGAAGACTCAGCCAGGAAGAAAAGATAAGCCTTGTTGACCACCTCTATCCACCCTCTGTCCTCTTTGCTTCCTTCACACAGCCTCACTTATAGCCTAATAAAGAGGCTTTTCATTGTTTCTAAGAGTCACTCAAACGAGAAGCGGCCACTTTCCTCAACTACTTCCCTGTTAGTCCTGGAATTGCTCTTAGTTGTATCAAGGTGTCATCTGTCTTAAAATAGTGTGTGTTAAAAAATATTTCTTTTAATAAACACTGGTCTATCCAGTCTACTGAAGGTGGATCATAATGTTGGCATTATGTTTTATAGCCATTCGGCCATTCTATGTATTTTGATTGGAGCATTAAGTTCATTTATATACACTAAAAGTATATCATGACCCTGTCCTGCCAACCAGCACCCTGCAGCCTCTGCACCAGTTAGGGCCTGGCAACAAACCAGACTGGGACCAGCCACATCCACCCGACCACCCACAGTATCAGCCTGTCACAACAGAAGGACCCGCACAGCCACAGTGGGCACCGCTAGAGCAAATAGCTCTGGTGACCAGAAGGGAGTGTGGCACTGGGGCATAAATGACATCTTCCACAAAAGGCCATTTCTCTCAGCTCAGAAAAATGTAACCGACCTACCAGATACATAGAAATATAAACAGCAAGTTAGGCAAAAGGAGGCGACAGAGGAACATGTTTCACATGAAGGAAAAAGATAAAGCCCTACAAGAAAAACTAAGTGAGGCAGAGAGAGGAAATTTATCTGAGAGAATTCAAGGTAATAATTGTAAGATGATCGAAGAAACTGGGAGACAAATGGGTGAACAAAGCAAGAAGTTCAGTCCAGTTCAGTTCAGTTGCTCAGTCATGTCTGACTCCGTGACCCCATGAACTGCAGCGCGCCAGGCTTCTCTGTCCATCACCAACTCCTGGAGCTTGCTCAAACTATGTCCATTGATTCAGTGATGCCATCCAACCATCTCCTCCTCCTGCCTTCAATCTTTCCCAGCATCAGGGCCTTTTCCATTGAGTCGGTTCTTCGCATCAGGTGGCCAAAGTATTGGAGTTTCAGCTTCAGCATCAGTCCTTCTAATGAATATTCAAGACTGATTTCCTTTAGGATTGACTGGTTGGATCTCCTTGCAGTACAAGGGACTCTCAAGTGTCTTCTCCAACAACACAGGTCAAAAGCATCAATTCTTTGGCACTCAGCTTTCCTTATAGTCCAACTCTCACATCCATACATGACTACTGGAAAAACAAAAGCCTTGACTAGAAAAACCTTTGTTGGCATAGTAAGTCTCTGCTTTTTAATATGCTGTCTAGGTTGGTCATAGCTTTTCTTCCAAGGGGCAAGCATCTTTTGATTTCATGGCTGCAATCACCCTCTGTGCTGAATTTGGAGCCCAAGAAAATGAAGTCTGTCACTGTTTCTCCATTATTTGCCATGAAGTGATGGGACAGGATGCTGTGATCTTAGTTTTTTTAATGCTGAGTTTTAAGCCAGCTTCTCACTCTCCTCTTTCACTTTCATCAAGAAAGCTCTTTAGTTCCTCTTCACTTTCCACCATAAGGGTGGTATCTTCATATCTGAAGTTATTGATATTTCTTCTGGCAATCTTGATTCCAGCTTCTGCTTTATCCAGCCTGGCATTTTGCATGATATACCCGTCATATAAGTTAAATAAGAAGGTTGACAATATACAGCCTTGATGTACTCTTTTCTCAATTTGGAACCAGTCTGTTGTTCCATGTCCAGTTCTTACTGTTTCTGCTTGACCTGCATACAGATTTCTCTGGAGGCAAGTAAGTGGTCTGGTATTCCCATCTCTTGAAGAATTTTCCACAGTTTGTTGTGATCTCAACAGTCAAAGGCTTTGGCATAATCAAGAAAGCAGAAGTAGATGTTTTACTGGAACTCTCTTGCTTTTTCGATGATCCAGCAGATGTTGGCAATTTGATCTCTGCTTCGTCTGCCTTTGCTAAATCCAGCTTGAACATCTTGAAGTTCATTGCTCATGTACTGTTGAAGCCTGGTTTGGAGAATTTTGAGCATTATATTGCTAGCATGTGAGATGAGTGCAATTGTGCGGTAGTCTGAACATTTTTTGGCATTGCCTTTCTTTGAAATTAAGCTTTTAAAGAATAGTTAGAAAATATAAAGAAGAACCAACCAGGAATAAAGAACACAATAATTGAAATGGAAACTATGCTAGAAGCAATCAACATACCCTTTAAGAGTCTAGTCTCTATTTCCCACAGTCCTCTGGGTCTCCCAGGCTTCCCAGATGGTAAATAGGCTGCCTGCAGTGTGGGAGACCCAGGTTCGATCCCTGGGTTGAGAAGATCCCTTGGAGAAGGAAATGGCAACCCACTCCAGTATTCTTACCTGGAATATCCAGTGGATGAAGGAGTTTGGAGGCTACAGTCCATGGGGTTGCAAAGAGTTGGACACAACTGAGTGATTTCACTTTCTTTATTTCTTTCTGGGTCTCCCAAAAATAAACTCCACTGGCCTTTAAGGCCAAACATTCTTAGGACTCGTCTTCCCAGTGGAGGACTCCTAGGCTAGGGAACACTTTGTGGGGCTCAGACCCATCACTTCTAGGTGAGAAACTCTGCAGTTGTAATTATTCTCCTGTGTGTGGATTGCCCCCTTAGGAAGTGGTTCTTGACTATATTGTGAGACTGTCCCTTCTTGTCTGTCTTGTTGTGGTTTCTTCTTTATATCTTTAGTTGTAGAAGATCTCTTCTGGTATGTTCTGGTCTTTTTCACTGAAATAGTATGCCATTTGCTCTGTAAATGTAATTTTGGTGTGCTCATGAGAGGAGAGAGCTCAGAGTCTTTCTACTCAGCCATCTTGGGAACTCCTTGAGATAGAAATATCTTCATGATGAAAACTATACTTCTTAAATACCATGCAATGTAGACAATCTGAAGAAGTTAGGCCTTTCTGAGACACATGAGTTTCCCGCTCAACTGATGTTTCATATACTTCATATATTATGTGCTTGCTTATAACTGCAGAACCCAAGCACTTCTCTTTAGAGTAGCAGGATAATTACCTAGCTTTTTCCTCTAGGCTCCAGCAAAAATTCCTAATTGGTAGGCAATGGCGCACTCAGTATCTTCTGTTTTTTTTCTTGTTCATATTTCTGGCTGTGCTGTGATCTTCACGAAAGCCAACATGTGGTCAGTCTTATTCCCCACTGCATCATGAGTGTTTGTGAGATTACCTAGCAAGAGGTGGGAGTCAGTAAAAACTTTTGAGTGAATAAATAAAAGAACTGGAGTAAAGGTTACTGTTCTGTGGTGGTTAATCTTAGATATCAGCTTGGCTAGACTGTAGCGCCCAGGTGTGTGGTTAAACTCCAGTCTAAATGTTCTCTGTGAAGATATTTTTTTGCATGCAATTGGCATTTAAATTAATAGACTGAATAAAGCAGATTAGGTAATCCTCATGAAGTTGGTGGGACTTAACCAACCAGTTAAAGGCCTTAAGAGAAAAATTTGAAGTCCCCTGAGGAAGAAGGTATTCTCCCTTCAGACTGTTTCCAGATTCAAGTTATGACACTAGTTCTTCCCTGGTAGCCTGCTGGTCTGTTCTGCAAATTTTGGACTTGCCAGCCCCCCATAATCACATGATCCAATTTCTTAAAATGAACAGTTTCCCTCTTTCTCTCCTGTTACCTCGAAGAACCCTACTTAATGCATGTGTTTTTCATTCTTCGACACAATATTTAAGGGTCTACTGAATGTAATACAAAAGATGGTTTCTGGCTTTTCAGTGGATATGACTGCATGCAGCATTTCCAGTTCAGCTGGGGATGTTCACTTGGAGTCACAGTCCTGGGCTCTGCTCATCACGTTGCTTGTTTTCTTACTCAAAACTTGGTAAACACTAGCTTTCTGGGCTGTGAAAGAGGAGGTTAAATGATCATTTTACCTGTTGTGAGTTTCTTCTAGCAGCCAAACCACCAACTTGAGGTTCCAGGTTACAAGTCCAGTCTGTTCCGAATGAATGATACTTGGGCTGCATTGCAGTATCTCAAGCCAATCTTTCAATCATATCATACTCTAATCCAGTTTGTATGGCTGTACCTGGATAATTCACCTTTTAACTTACATATTGGCAGCCAGTTATGTGGATTTCTCCACTGTAGCCAAAGATTTAAGTCAATTTATAGCATTAAAAGTAACTCAAACCAAATCAAATCACAGTCAAGGCCTATTGGTTAAATTTCAACATTTGAGAAGTTGTTAAAAAAGAAAAAGAGCAGAGTCCCTTTGACAGATGGAAACAAAGCAATGACTAAAAACAGAGCAGAAAGTGTGTTGATTTTTTTGTTTAAGCCACATTGTCTAAGGAACATTTCTACATTGAGTGTTTTAAGTAGAAAATAATCCATCAACCCATGGAGGACTGCAAATATTGCCAACTCCTTGTCATTTTCACCAATTGAGAATCAGCAAATTAAATTAAGAAGACCATGTAAATATTGTAGCTTGGTGAATATTAAAAATAGACACAAGAGAAGTGACCATAAAACGTGATTTGAACCCAGTTTGGACAGGACACCAGGCAGCTGATAGAGATGCTTTGTGTTGCCGAGCATGCATTTGGACGTAGGTTTATTGAAATGAAGTAATGATGGCTGAATTCTAGGGACAATGAGATAATAGGAAGGACTTAGTGGGGCATGAGAGTTTAGAGTATTAGCAGCAAGAGGATAGGAAAAATCATTAAAATGACCAAGAGAGAATCTGATTGGCTAGACCATACATTTTAACACAATCATTAGAACTTTATATTCCTAAATTCTAACGCAAATGTCTAATTGCTCCATGTTACCACATACTCCCCCAAACGGTTAGTCAGAACTTCCTCTCCAGATTTACTGACTACAGTCATGCAAGCCAGCTCTAAGGGTGTTACTGTGACTAACACGCTTGTCACAGATGAACCAGTTATGATGGTCTCTTTCTGGAAAATTAATGTGTCTGTGTTCTGGTTACCATTTTACATAACACCCCTTCCAGATTCTCTGTTGTAGGTAGGGTAGTCTTCTACCATTGACAAATCATAATAGGCCTCCTTCATGGCAAACAGGTTTACTGTATGCACAAAAATTGCTATATACTTTTTTTCTGTTTTGGAAGTTTACCCTCTATATTATCCCCAGGTTAGTCAAGCTCTAATACTCAAAGCCTAGGATACCCTCAGAGGTTCCACCAGGGCTGCTGCCAAGAGGAAAGAGGAGTGAGCTTCAACTGTGGGTCACTTTTAAGGATAAGCTTATTATGTGTTGGTAATCAATATGAGTTTGTTAGAAAAAGGTACCTACTGCTTTCAATAGAAAAGAAATTTGAAAACTGATGCCCACGGTTACTTTCTTTCTCAGATTCTGATCTGTACCATTAAAGTGGACAACAATATAAAGTTCTGTGTACAAATTTAGCAACAGTTTTGTTTTCAGGGATGAAACATAGCAAATCTATGGTAATAATTGTACAATCAATACTTGTGCACTAATGACACTGAATTTGGACTTTAACAAATAAGAGTATTCTCAGTTAAATTTGTGTCTTAGAGCTAGATGAAAGTATATTCATTTCTGCTTCATTATTCATCTGTCAGGTGTTTAGGAACTTGTAGATTTATTTAGAAGCTGGTTCATGGAGTGTCTGATTTGTATTAGTTTGAAGATTTATTATTGTTGTATCAGTCCTTTCTCTGGAGAAGGCAATGGCACCCTACTCCAGTACTCTTGCCTGGAAAATCTCATGGGCAGAGGAGCCTGGTGGGCTGCAGTCCATGGGGTCGCGAAGAGTCGGACACGACTGAGCGACTTCACTTTCACTTTTTACTTCCATGCATTGGAGAAGGAAATGGCAACCACTCCAGTGTTCTTGCCTGGAGAATCCCAGGGACGAGGGAGCCTGGTGAGCTGCCGTCTATGGAGTCGCACAGAGCTGGACACGACTGAAGTGACTTAGCAGCAGCAGCAGCAGTCCTTTCTCTACATGTCTCCAGTGCCCTTATCATACAGCACGTGAGTGTCATGTGACAGTGTAGTGTGTGACTGAAAAGAAGCTCACGAGGCATTTGTGGTGGAATATGGCCTTTATTTTATTGCCACTCTATTGAGGCGAAGGTGGGGGGGTTAAAATCTTTACACTTACAATAAGTGGAATACTGCCCTCCTCCCAACCCCCAGAAAAGCTGTCTACATTTTAATCCTTGAAACTTATTGTCTTGCTTGGCAAAGAGACTCTGAAGATCTGATTAAATTGAGAATTCTGAGTCAGAGAGACTATCCTGATTTATCTGGGTGGGCCAAATGTAATTACAAGGGTCTTTATAAGAGAAAACCAGGAAATTCCGAGTGAGAGGAAGGTTTAAAAAATACATTGCTGATTTTGAAAATAGAGGGAGGGGCCACGATCCAAGAAGTGCAGACAGGCTTCAGAAACTGGAAAAGATAGGGAAGCAGAGTCTCTCCTGGAGCCCCCAGAAAGGAATGGATCCCTGACAGCTTCATTTTAACCCAGCGATAGTTTTTTTTTTTTTTTTTTTTGATTTATGAGTTGTTTTAAGCCATTATATTTCTACTAATTTGTTATAGCATTAATGGAGACTAGTAAATTGCCCCCCCAGAACTGCAAAATTTGGACAGGTGAATAACATCAAGTATTTGAAAATGTGAAGAGATGGGAAGGTTGTAACTGCTTGTGAAAGTATAGCCTGGGTTTTCCATTCTGGAAAGCAATTTGGAAATGTTTTGTAAAATTAAGCATGTATTTGTTCTATGACCCAGAGATCTTGCTGCTGGATATATATCCCAGAGAAATATTTTCATATAGTTCCATAAAGATAGTTGTGTTCAAGTCTATTTGTATAGCATAGTTAGTGCTAGTGGAATTAGAAGGATATCTAAGTATTTACTTTTTGTTAAAAATTATTTATTTATTTTGTTGTTGTTCAGTCCCTCAACATCAGGTGCGTCTGACTCTTTGTGACCCCATAGACTGCGGCACACCAGGCTCTCCTGTCCTTCACTATCCCCAGAGTATGGTCACACTCATGTCCATTGAGTCAGTGATGCCGTCTAACTGTCTCATCTTCTGTCACCCTCTTCTTTTCCTGCCCTCGGTCTTTCCCAGCATCAGGGTCTTTTCCAATGAGTCAGGTCTTCACATCAGGTGGGCAAAAGATTGGAGCTTCTGCTTCAGCATCAGTCCTTCCAATGAAAATTCAAAGTTAATTTCCTTAAGGATTGATTGGTTTGATCTCCTTGCTGTCCAAGGGACTGTCGAGAATCTTCTCCAGCACAACAGTTCGAAAGCATCAGTTCTTCAGTGTTCAACCTTCTGTATGGTCCAACTCTCACATCTGTACATGACTACTACTATAGCTTTGACCAGACAGACCTTTGTCGTCAAAGTAATGTCTCTGCTTTTTAATACGCTGTCTAGGTTGGTCACAGCTTTTCTTGGAAGGAGCAAGCGCCCTTTAATTTCATGGCTGCAGCCACTGTCTGCAGTGATTTTGGAGCCAAACAAAAGAAAGTCTCTCACTGTTTCCCTTCTGGATGCCGTTATTGTAGTTTTTTGAATGCTAAGTTCTAAGCCAGCTTTTTCACTCTCCTCTTTCATTTTCATCAAGAGGCTCTTTCTTTCCTCTTTGCTTTCTGCCATTAGGGTGGTGTCATCTGCATATCTCAGGTAACTGATATTTTTCCCGGCAATCTTGACTCACCCAGGCTAGCATTTTGCATAGTGTACTCTGCATATCAGCTAAGTAAGCAGGGTGGCAGTATACAGGATGACACTTAATTTTGGCTGGACTGGGTCTTTGTTGCTGCACGGGCTTTTCCCTTGTTGCAGTAAACAGGGGCTACTCTTCACTGCAGTGCACAGGCTTTTCTCACTGTGGTGGCTTTCTTGTTGTGGAGCACGGGCTCTGGGGCATTTGGGCTTCTGCAGTTGTGGTTCTTGGCTCTGGAGCGCAGACTCAGTAGCTGTGGCTCATGGGCTTAGTTACCCCATGGCATGTGGGGTCTTCCCAGATCAGGGGCTGAACCCATGTCTCCTACACTGGCAGGTGGATTCTTTACCACTGAGCTGCCAAGGAAGCCCCTAAGTATTTATTTCTAAGATACAGGATATGTATACTGGTGAAATGCTGTGTATTGTTTGGAAACAGGAAACAAATACATGTAACTATAAAGTTAGATCTTCGAATTAAATTAAAATGAAAAAAAAAACCCAGTAGATTTATTTCTCAGTACTATTTATATAACACAGAATATTGATTTATGTCTTCAGCTGTTGGTTTATATTAGTATGGCCTCTTGAATATTTATTTCATTCTGTGGGTTATAATCTAGTACTACTGTCACTTGTTTTGTTGCTAAAACTGTTCCATCAGGGCCACTGAGAGCTCTTTCAAGTTAACTTATGCAATACATTTATTTTTACCTGAATTAAATTGCTTATATCTTTACCATCATCTTTTCAGAATCTTTACTTGAAATTTGGTCATATTACAAAAGAAAAGGGAAGAGGAAGGGGGAGAAGGAGGGAGCAGCAAATAAGCCAAAAAAAAAAACCCAAAAAACATTTGGGCTTAGCATGTACTTCGAGAAGAGACAGCATCATGGATTAATTATAAATGATGTCAAAGACTTAATCATAAAAATATTACATCCTCCTCCTCTTTTATCAAGTTTGGTAATTCCTAACACATTAAAGATGCATCTTTAGGAATGGGTACAGTAACTGACATCCCTTTGCAAGACAGAAGAGGGGTACCTTGCAGCATCTCTCAGAACTTGCTCAGAAGCACAAGTGAGTCAGCCCCTGGTGATTCCAGAAGTAACTCAGCGTGTGTGTGTGACGTATGTGCATGAACATGCAATCACATAAGTGTAGCCAAGGCAAGGGATAAAAGCAAAAGTTGTAAGTCAGAAAGAGAGCAGCATTAAGCAAAAGAAAGGTATTTTTATTTCCAAATAGTAGCAATGTCTCTATAGGCCTTCCTCAGTGGCTCAGTGGTAAAGAATCCACCTGCAATGCAGGAGACCCAGGAGATGCCAGTTCGATCCCTGGGTCAGGAATATCCCCTGGAGAAGGGAATGGCAACCCACTCCAGTATTCTTGCCTGGGAAACCCCATGGACAGAGGAGCCTGTCAGGCTACAGTCCATGCGGTCGCAAGAGTGGGACAAGACTGAGCAGCATCTCAGCTGCTGTATGTGGGCTCCAAATACAACAAAAGGGCTATAGTAGAAGATACTTAGCTCAGAGTCCTGGAAACACTCTTTTCTCATCACTATCTAGCTTGGACACCTCGGCTTCATGATCTGTAGCTGACCACTCCCTCCCCATTGAGGACTCTTTCCCGTTGGCTTCCAGGACCCCACATACAGATCCATACAGCACTCCACATATATTCCAGGTCTTGCTCCTGCCTCTCTGGCCATCCGTTCTGTTTCTTTCACCAGCTCCTTTCTATTGACTCAGCCTCCGAATGCTGAAGTGTCCCAGGATCAGCCCTTGCACACTGTCTCTTTTTGCTACACTCCTTCAATGGGGATCTTGCCCAATTTATGGCTTGAAATTTCACCTGTCTGCTGATATTCCCAAATTTATATCTCCTGCTTGGACCATTTCCCTGAACTCCACACTTATATCAACTTGCCTGTTCATGACCTTCTCTGGCTCTCTAAGAGGCAGATGAAAATTAGCAAGTCCAAAGCTAAACGCTGCCTTTCCCCACCACACCATTCGTCCCCCACCAGGAAATGCCATTGTTAGCTGCTCAAGTCAAAACTTCTGCATTAATCACCCTTGACTCCCTTCTTTCTCATACCCCAGAAACAAGGCACTGGCAAGTCCTTGTGAGTTACATATTCAAGATGTACCCTAAATCTTTTTATTTCTTAGTACTTCAGTCTTACCACCTCACCCAAATTATTGTAATAGCTCTTACCTTGTCTCTCTGCTTCTGCCTTCTACCCTGACCGCCTCAAGATCATCTTTCACAGTCATGTTAGATGGCATTGCCCCTCTACTCAAAATCTCATATGGTTCCCAGAGTCAATGCCCACCTGCCCAATGGCATAAAGACCCTTGATATTGTGTAACCTCCCACTCCTCTTGACTTCTCTGATCTCATTTCCTGCTACCCTCCATCCTCACTGGCCTTGCTTCTTTCTGGAACTCACTAGGTGCCTTTATCTCTCAAGGCATTGACAGTCCCCCTGCCTGCGTGCCATTCCCTGAGATGGCTCTACTCTCTCCCTCTCTCAGGATCTTGTGCTCCTGCCACCTACTCAGGGTTGTCTTCCACCACAGTAAATTTGCAATCGTTTCCATACCAGGAACTCACTCCCTCCTTTCCCTTCTTTATTTTTTTCCATAGTGTTTTTAAACACTAGCTTACTATATGTTTTACTCTTTCTGTTTGTCTTCTTTAAGTCAAAAGGGACATTCACAAAGACAGGGATATTTATACTTCAGAGCAGTGTCTGGCACCTTGTAAGTGTTTAGTACATAGCTGATGATTGAACTAGTTGAATGGAGGAACAATTTCCTTTGGTACTGTACCAATCACAAATGGGGCAGATAGTAATACATCTCTGTTCAATGTTTGTCGAGGCTGGATTCATGTTAAAATGCCATTCTTTGATAGAGGTTTTCCTTTCCCTGCACTGGAACTCGCCATAGTCAAGGAAGGAAGCTGGGCTTAATGGCCATTGCAGCAACAGGATGGTGTCAAGAAAAAGGGAAGAAAGTAAGTGGCAGGAAGAGAAAGCGGGCAGGTTTCAAGGAAAACCCTTGCCTCTTGGTTGCACTCTCCCTGCAGACAATGTACTCTAGAGGCTACTGTCACCATCTCTAAGTCGTTTCCAGTGGAGATTTATTTCAGCTTAGTGGCCAAGGGTAATCTGAGTAAAATGAATAAGGTGGGTTATTCAGTTTCTAATCACTATTTGCGCAACTTTTCCTAATTGCATTTTCCATGTGCAGTTTGTGCCAAAATGAACATTCCACTAATGATGCTGGCAAGACAGTCTGTCAAACACTGACACCTAGTGAATGTCACTATACAGACCTTATTCTGGGCTCGGTTTCAGGTCCAAGAAATTCCACAGACATTCAATTTAGGAGGCAGTCAAATCTCATTCACCTACTTTTAGTATTAGACTTGGCAGAGTTTGACTCTGAAGTGGTGCTCCTGCTCATTACCAGGCCCCCACACATGAGTGAGTGTATGCCCTTGGAATGCTGGCGAAACTCTTAATCTAAGAAAAACAGCCAGACAGAAGAACTCCTGCAAAATTACCTAGAGATCCTCTCAAGTCAAATAGAAATACTTTGTTTTCATCACCTGTCCTGGTGTGTGATCAGCACTGCTCCCTCATTGCCAGGTGAGAAGAACTCAGTCTTCCACTCCCTGGGGGGTTCCCCAGGCAAGATGCTGGGCTTGATCTATGATAAGAGTATCTTAAAATTGAAGAACTGACACTTCAGTGGTATTTGCTGCCAACTGGTGTGATATAATGGAGGGGTTTAGACCCATCGAGAGACAAGGACTTTTGTGGGGTATGATGGAATCTGAATGGAACTTGGACAAACATCACAGGGAACAAATGAGCACTCCACCAGAGTGGTGCTCCACTTATTTACTAAATTTCTCTACCATGCAGTTTATGATGCTATTAAAAAGAGAGCTCACCAAGACCCACGGTTCTGAGAAGCAGTGGATGAGATGTGCAGGGGAAGTGTCTCAACCATTGCAGCGGCCTGCCCTTTTCTTTCTGCTCCCTTGGAATCCCTCAGCAAGGGGCTGGGCCAAGCTGAAAAGCAGGTCTGTCTTTGAGCTGAATGTTTTATCTCTGTGTCTCTGCCTTGGCTGCAAGCGTGCCATGACATGTAGAAAGCCCTAGAGCAGGTCTCCTTACCCTTCTCACAGCTTGTAACTGGGACTTGGACCGTCCACACTGACATTGCCCAGAGAAAGGAGATGATCCCAGAGCCCCAGCTTCTAGCCCTGCTTGCCTGTATGCAGTAGGCTCTCATACCTGCCTCTCAGAAGACTTGAGGCAGTCATCCTTCAGGTTAAGAGAGAGGCTCTAAAACAAGTTACTTAGGTTCAGAACCCTGCTCCACCTGTTATTAGTCGTTACACCCCAGACAAGTAACTTACACTCTCTCTCTGCCTTGTTACTCCCATCTGTAAAATGAGGACAAGACAAATCTCACCCCATAGGGCTGCTGTGAGAATTCAGTTAGTGCACTGTGTGATCCCTGGGTCAGAAGATCCCCTGAAGGAGGAAATGGCAACCCACTTCAGTTTACTTACCTGGAGAATCCCATGGACAGAGAGGCCCTGGCGGGCTACAGCCTATAGGGCTGCAAAGAGTCGGACCCACATTATGAGTGTAGCTAACAATAATGTTGCCATGTTACTATAAGGTAAGTTATGTCAGTGTGTGGTGATGTGTGGAATGCTCCCTAGAGAAGACAAGCGTGATGGACTATCAGCACCAGACTTGCTTGTTTGTGTGGTTTTTGTTCTGGTTTAGCAGGGTTTAGATTATGTTATTGTCTGGACGTCCTTTGCAAAGTCTAGCTGCTTGCAGTCTCATCTTACTCTTGGGTGTATTGCTTCAGCCCCATGTGGGCTTCTGAGAAGCAGCAGCATTTGACTCAGGCTCTTCCTTCCTATGCCCTCTGTTCTCCTCCTCTCTACTCCTTTCCCTTGTCCCCTTCCTCTTCCTCTTTCTTTTCTCCCTGAATCTTATCCTCTCTCTCTCCCTCTCTTTCTCCCCGCCCAACTCCCCTTTCACTCTCTGAAGGAAGGTGGATTTTTTTTTTCCTTGAATGGCGCTTAGTTCGCCTTCAGCACCCTACTCTGTCCTGGCTGCCCCTACTTTGCCCAGAAATCTCTCAGCAGCTATAGGAAATAGCGTGCGCATACATGTATGTGTTCTGTCTATTCTTTGTTGATATCAAATTAGAAATGCTTGCCGAAGTAGGGCTTTGCTTCCTCACTCAAGGTTCATCTCAGGTGGCAAGAAAGTCCAGTGGCTACCCGGGCACCTCACAGTTACCTTAGCAGCTCACTGTAGGGTGGAAATCTCATCTCGGTTCAAGTAAGGGGAGAGATCTGGAGCAACCAGAGAGACAGAAGCA
The DNA here is from genome assembly GCA_006408695.1 of Aepyceros melampus. Classification (NCBI taxonomy): domain Eukaryota; kingdom Metazoa; phylum Chordata; class Mammalia; order Artiodactyla; family Bovidae; genus Aepyceros; species Aepyceros melampus. The sequence continues at coordinate 254,448 of SJXQ01007126.1, read as the reverse complement.
AGCTCAGTGCTTTGATCCTGAGGGACCGAAATAGATCTTTGCCAAGTGACATTCCTGTGCTTCTATTACTGATTCACAGGTCACACTAGACAATTTTCCAAGTACTCTGTATGATTATACAAAACATTGTCAGGTGGCATTTTCAGTCCCAGAGGCCAAATCCTCATGCTGCTAATTGACTTCCCTGGGCTCTTCTACATGCCTTTGGACTGTTTCCTAACTCAGAACCCCGGGCCATTTCCCTTATCTGCTTTTATTGTTATTAGGGAGTATTTCAGCTGTACCAAAAAGCTAGAAAGGTAGTATTATGTACCCTGTCAAAAAACGTGAGAAGTGCAGTTTCCTTTTGCCATAATATCAGATTGTAAAAGCTACACTGTTATTTATGTTATGTACCTTTTTTTTTTTTTAATGTAGGTGCCCCTGTTTTTTAAGTCCAGTCCTTGAATGGATGTGTACTGAATTTAGCTTAATTAAACTTATTGGATTTTATTTTTGTGATCATATTTTATGTTTTCCATTGATCCATGCTTGTTTTTCCCTTTATAAATTTTGTTTTGATTGATCACTTTCTTTTACTATCCTTTATTGGCTTAGAAACAATATATTCTATATCTCTTTTTTATGGTTATTCTTAAACTTTTACTACTTGTAGATAATTAAGAAAGTCAATCAATACTTTTACTGTGTCTAAACAATAACTTATAATATTTTAACTTCAAAGATTACCTCCACTACATTAGTTCCTTAACAAATTATTCTATTACTAGTATTTTCCTTAGAGTTTATACAATTGTTGCTTGTGTATATATGATGACAAATTTACTAACTCCATTGCTCATAATTATTTCTTTTGCCTCAGGTCTTTTTTTCTGGGAGAAATTAGAATTCTAAGTGAAAGTCTCTTGGTAAAACATTTCTTCAATATTGTTCCTTTCACTGTGTCATAATTTTACTCTTGTGCTTGAAAGATAGTATTTCAGGGCTGTAAAATCTTAGTTGACAGTTATTTTACCTCAGCACTTTGAGGCTTGAGGCTATTATTTTTCTTTTACTTTTAAGGTTTTTTTTTTTGTTTTTCCTAGTCAATCTGTCTTTTCTGTCTGGCTGCTACAAAGTAGATCGTTATAGCTATGAAATACTACTCTGGTTTAATTACATTATATTTAAGTATGAATTTGGTCTTATGTATCTTGTTTGTGATTTAGTGTATTTTGTGAATTTGAGGACCCAACTTCCATTGCACTGCAAAATTCTGAGCCATTGCCTTTGATTTGTTAGCTCTGTTTCTTCTTAAAATTCTCATAAGATGCATAATGGCCTTTCTCCTCATCTTTTAATTTCACTTTTTTGTGTGTTTTCCACTTCCTCTTTTATACAGACTGCATTATAGATGACCATTTTAGAACCTTAATCACTTTAGAATTATAACTATAGTTATGTCTGATGCTGTATATTAACAATTCATTGATTACTTTTAATTTCAGTGATTTTGTTTTCTCACTTAGTAGAAATTTTCTTTTAATTTTTGTTCAAATCAACCTAGTATATTTTTAAAGTATTATATCTTTTTATTTTATTTTTATTTCATTTGTATTTCTCTAAATATAACATTTTAATGTTTTGACTCGTGCTTTCATAGACTGCTTTGAAGTATATTTATACCATTTGCTGTGTTTAAAGCCTTAATTGCAATAGCTTATATTCTCTTATGTCTTATAATTTCAGCCTACATGCTTATGTTGGAAAGGATCATTTCAGTTCAGTTCAGTTCAGTCGCTCAGTTGTGTCCGACTCTTTGTGACCCCATGAATCACAGCACGCCAGGCCTCCCTGTCCATCACCAACTCCCGGAGTTCACTCAAACTCACATCCATCAAGTCTGTGATGCCATTAGCCATGTCATCCTCTGTCATCCCCTTCTCCTCCTGCCCCCAATCCCTCCCAGCTTCAGAGTCTTTTCCAATGATAGTGGAGCTTTATTTAAGGAAGCCTTATGGGGACTGGATTGAGGGTGTGCCTCTAAAGTTACTTTATGCTACACTTTCTTCTGCCGTGAACATTACTAGATGGGATGACCTGACTGCTTTTGTGCTCAAATACTAGCATCTGTATTCCCAAACCACACAGAAAATGTACCCTTCATTTAAAATATGCTTGAGGGTACACCTTTGGTTACAAATTCTCAGAGGTCTTTTACCCAGATCCTTGTACTTTCTACCCCAGATTAGTATGGATGAGATTTCTCTGCTCATCTCCATAAACTGGCGGATGACTATGGCTTTTCTCTGTATAGCTTTTTTCCACCAAGTGTGGGTCTCTTAGGTGGTTCCTGCTTGGCACACACTCTTAGTCTGTTCTTCAACTTTCAAAGTCCCAACATTTGTCTCCTACACCCTGCTGAAAATCTAAGCCTCTTCCGTACTCTGCCACCCTGCCTTTTACCTTCTTTCACCTTCTTTGCTTCTTGAGTGCTCAGATAGGGATTTAAAAACTTGTTTCTTACAGTTTCCCTTTGGGATGGCCACTGTCAAAACATCCAAAAACAACAAGTGTGGCTGAGCAGGGGAAGAATTGGAGCCCCTGACCATTTCTGGCAGAAATATAAAATAGTGCAGCCACTATGGAAAACATTATGACAGTTCCTCAAAAAATAAAATATTGAATTACCGTATGACTCAGCAATTCCACTTCTGAGAATATCCCCCCAAATAATTGAAAGCAGGGACTTGAACAGATATTATCACACCAACATTCATAGCAACATTATCCACAATAGCCCAAAGTAGAAGAAATTCACTGAAAGATGAGAGGCTAGAAAAAATGTACATATGTACATATCATATAATAATATTCAGCCTTAAAAGGGAAGAAAATTCTGATACATAGTAAAACATGGATGAACCTTGAAGATATATACTAAGTGAAATAAGGTATTGGCAAGAGGACAAATATTGAATAATTCCATTTGCTTGAGGTTTCTCACTAGTGGTAAAGAATCTATCTGCCGGTGCAGTAGATATAAAAGACACAGGTTCAATCCCTGGATCTGGAAGATCCCTGGAGGAGAAAATGGCAACCCACTCCAGTATTCTTGCCTAGAAAACCCCATGGACGGAGGAGCCTGATGGGCTACAGTCCATGGGGTCACAAAGAGTCAGACATGACTGAACACAGTGGCAGTGGCCTGAGGTATCCAGAGTAGTCAAATCTTTGTAGACAGGAAGGAGGATAATTGTTGCCAGGGTAGAGGAGGGCAGTGCAGAAAGATCAAGGAGTTGTTTAATGGCTATGGAGTTTCAGTTTTGGAAGATACAGATTTCTGGAGATGGACGGTGGTGGTAGTTCCACAATAATGTGACTGTGAATGTGGCTAGACTTCCCTGGTGGCTCAGAAGTTAAAGCGTCTGCCTCCAATGCGGGAGACCCGGGTTCGATCCCTGGGTCGGGAAGATCCCCTGGAGAAGGAAATGGCAACCCACTCCAGTATTCTTGCTTGTAGAATCTCATGGACTGAGGAGCCTGGTGGGCTGCAGTCCATGGGGTCACAAAGAGTCAGACACAACTGAGTGACTTTACTACTACTACTAAATGTGACTGTAATTAATGCCAATAAACTGTACATTCTAAAGTGATTAAAATAATAAAATTTATGATATGTATATATCTATAATGAAAAAAAGTATATTTGACACACATTTTATCCAGGATGCAGTATTTCTAGGTATAGGAAATGGCAACCCACTCCAGTATTCTTGCTTGTAGAATCTCATGGACTGAGGAGCCTGGTGGGCTGCAGTCCATGGGGTCACAAAGAGTCAGACACAACTGAGTGACTTTACTACTACTACTAAATGTGACTGTAATTAATGCCAATAAACTGTACATTCTAAAGTGATTAAAATAATAAAATTTATGATATGTATATATCTATAATGAAAAAAAGTATATTTGACACACATTTTATCCAGGATGCAGTATTTCTAGGTATTTTATATCAGAAAAATTTCTAGGCTCTTTGAAATGCAATTTTCCCAAAGTAGGGATTCCCTAATTATATTACTCTTAGGACCTTTGGGTTTTTATTATATGCCAATGTATTGCTGAGACAAAGAAGCAAGATAGCAGAGAAAATAAAACTTGAGGCTTCATTATTAGAGAATTCTTGTTCTGTTTAGTTTTATTTGACTGCTAAGGTAGTTAGGAATACCAGGCCACCTGATCTGCCTCTTGAGAACCCTATATTCAGGTCAGGAAGCAACGTCAGGGAGGCCTGGCGTGCTGCGATTCATGGGGTCGCAAAGAGTTGGACACGACTAAGCAACTGAACTGAACTGAACTGAAGGTAGTTGTATTATATGAATCTAATAGGATAACAGGGATCTCAAGACTTCAAAGATGAGAAGCAAAGTAGTATCTGACCTCACAAGAAACAAAACTGTTATCAACATGTCCAAGCTCATTCTGCTTGCTGCATGATAGTCCAATAAGTCTGGGAGATGAGGTGTTGAGGCAAGACTTTGACTTCATTCAGAAAATCAGCTGACCAAGAAGATGGCAGACTAATGTCTCAAAATAACCATCTTTTGGGGGCCTAGAGGCCAGGTTCTTTTATGGATCAGAGATAGGGGGAGATGAGGAAACAAAGTAAAAATTCTTACAAGTATCTTTTAGAATATCAAGGCAGTGGATGTGATCATTTCTTTCTTCTTGCTGTCTACAGGTGGACAGAGTTATGAACAAAGGCATGTTAGTTTAAGTCAGGCAGAGGGGGGAAGGGTTCCATGCAGCAGGCCATTGCATATAGTCTAATAACAAAAGCAGCAAAAAACAAGGATTAAAGTCACAAAAATAGATCCAGTATGGAGTCAAAGTTAGCCCTTTCTGGTTACAAACGCAACTGCCTGGTCCTTTAGACATAACTTGTCTTAATCTCTCTGGCTTTTCTATTTTCTCTAATAATTACCCCCTTATTTTCATTTTCTCATGGTATCCATTCCTGTCAGCTTGTTACAACCCATTGGAAGGGACCAAATTCTCTTTACCTCATGAAAATTTTTGATGTAGTATCTTGGGATCTACCTTTCAGAATAAGGGCTATAGATCCTTGACTTGTCAGAGGGTCCCTTGACTTGAGAGGAGTCTGATTTGATGATGATTTTCAGTTCAAACATCTGGTCTAGATATGTTCATTCACTAGTAATGAATATACTACCTGGCAATGTGAGGGGCTCCATGGACCCACTCCCCAGGAAAACTGGTGGAAGTCATTTTTAAACACCCAAAATTTTTAAGTTTCTTGAAATAGTCCTAAAGGCGTGCAACAGATAAAGAAACACTCAAGAAAGCCTTCTTAAAATGTGGTAAAAACAGCAAAAATATGTGTCATTTGAACCACCACCAGCTCCCTCCACCCCTCTCCCACCCCATTCAGCTCAGCATAATGGAAACTGTACTTTTGATGGATGCAGCCAAGGACACAGGATTTTCTCTTCCCCCAGCTCCCAATCAGAGACTATGGTATCTTCCCAGAAGGGCAAGATGTCAGTATTTCTCATCCTGCCATCTATATATGGTAAAGGCTAAGGTCTGGCTAAGTATTGCCAAGAGTTGGGCACTGTCTTCTTCCATCTAGCATCCTCTCAAGGGACAGGACCTCTACCTTAGAGTGAATACTGGAGGCCCATCACACTTGGCCTGTTCACAGACAGAGGTTCCATGTCACAGGTGGCAAACTAAGACTGGAGCCTACTGTCCTCAGCCTCTACCTCCCTTCCAAATGTCCCAGATCCTGAAGCAGGGGTGTTGCCAAGAGAAAGTAGTGTGTTACATTCTCTACTTTGAGCTTCAGAAGAAACCAGAGATTTTGCCCAAGAATAAAGTTGCAGCCATGAAATTAAAAGATGCTTACTCCTTGGAAGAAAAGTTATGACCAACCTAGATAGCATATTCAAAAGCAGAGATATTACTTTGCCGACTAAGGTCCGTCTAGTCAAGGCTATGGTTTTTCCTGTGGTCATGTATGGATGTGAGAGTTGGACTGTGAAGAAGGCTGAGCGCTGAAGAATTGATGCTTTTGAACTGTGGTGTTGAAGAAGACTCTTGAGAGTCCCTTGGACTGCAAGGAGATCCAGCCAGTACATCCTAAAGGAGATCAGCCCTGGGATTTCTTTGGAAGGAATGATGCTAAAGCTGAAACTCCAGTCCTTTGGCCACCTCATGTGAAGAGTTGACTCATTGGAAAAGACTCTGATGCTGGGAGGGATTGGGGGCAGGAGGAGAAGGGGACGACCGAGGATGAGATGGCTGATGGCATCACGGACTCGATGGACGTGAGTCTGAGTGAACTCCAGGAATTGGTGATGGACAGGGAGGCCTGGTGTGCTGCAATTCATGGGATCGCAAAGAGTTGGACAAGACTGAGCGACTGAATTGAACTGAACAGAAAGGTAGGTCAAGAAAAGGGCAATTGTAGCCTTTCCTAAAGGAATTCACTTTATTTGCAGTAGAGTTTGGGGAAGTTCAAGCCTAAGGGCACTCTCAAAAACAATGGAGATTGTAGTGAAAAACAATTGAGTAGATTTATAGATTCCATTAGAGATATAAGCTAAAGCACCATCCAGTTAGTTTACCAGAGAAAACAAGTAAAAGGGACAATTAGAGGAGTCTTTCTAGGGTCAGAACAAATCTGAAACACTGCCCTCAAAAACTATCACTAACAACACATCCTGATTTTAATTAGCTCAGTCTGTGGAGCAATTTATGCCTCAGAGCATTATTTAAAGCAATAGAACAGTCAGCTGGCAATCAATGGGGCTTAGCAGCTGCTTGTGTTCAAGGAAAGAGACAGTCAAAGAGATCTCTGCCAAAATCACTGCCATCCCAGAGTGACTATGCATGCTCCATGCTCCACTGGCTGCTCCATCTAGCAGCAACATTAGAAGTTTCACAATGTAGGGAGAAAACAGACTTTGTTAAACTCATCAAGCCAGTCTCTAAACAAATAAGCAAGCAGAAGATCAATAGCAAACCCTGGTGTGAAGGGCCAGAGAACCAGTATCTAGGTTTGCTATTAATATAGTACGTAAAATACCTAGTTCCAAAAGGGTTAAAAAAGATTGCAAGACATACAAAAAAAGGAAAACCTACACGTGAGAGAAAATAGCAGGCAACAAAAACTGCCTGTGAGAATAATCAGATACCAGATTTAACAAAGACTTTAAAGAAGCCATTATAAATATGTTCAAAGAAACAAAGGAAACCATGCTTAAAGAAATAAAGGAAGAAGTGTTGACAGTGTCACCTCTAATGGAAAATATAAAGAGGTTGTAAAATTAATGACTTCTTCAATAGATTTAAAAAAATTTTTTGGTAAAAATATCATTTGAAAGGACCAAATGGAAATAGTTTTTACTGAAAAGTAAAATAACTGAAATAAAAAATTCACTAGACTTTTCAACAGTACATTTTAACTGTCAGGCTAAAGAATTAATGAACTTGAATATAATTTTTAGACCTTATGCAACCTGAAGAACAGAGAGAAATAGAAATGAAGGAAAATGAACAGAACCTCAGAGAGATGTGGGATACCACTAAGCACATTGATATTTGCAAAATGAGAATACCAGGAGGGGACAGTGAGGAACAAAAGAAATATTTATTGAAAACTCAATGAAAAACATTCATCTACACATCCAAAATCTCGTCTGGTCTGAGAGTGGGGGCACACGAACACAAAACGACATCACTGGTCTCCAGGAGCTGTTAGAAGTGGGGGGAAATCCATGTCTGTAGCAGAATCATTAAGTAATCAGCTGTTTTAATTTTTGAGGTAGGTAATAAAAATGTATCTAGTTCACATCAACGAGAATTCTCCTTTAATGTGAATCTTGAGGTTCTATAAAACACTAACCTAACTTCATAATCAAAGATGTATTAAAATAATCAGTGATGATTTAGTGATTAGATAGTATCTTAAGTATCAACTTTATTGAGTTAAATATTTGACTAATAGAATATTAATTCATGTTATCTAATAGTAGGGAGGATAGTTTCTAAACTAACTCTTCTACTCCTCTGGGATAGAGCATGCCTTACATGTAGAAATTAAGGTTTGAGGGTCTCAGTGTCTCCACTTCCCCAAATTTACTTATTACTTATTTACTTATTACTTCTAGTTAAGCCCCTCTTCCAGATGCAGGTGGAAGAAGGACCCTATTTAAAGCTGGATCGACCTTTCGCATGAACCTGAGTGAGCTAGTATACCTCCCTAAGACGAAGCAGAGTAACCGGAAGCACACTTAGAGTCACTAAGACTGGAAAATAGCACAGCTTGGGCAGTACCCTGATGGTTGAGAGTCAACTTTGATTACTTTTAGACCTCATTTATACCCTGCTCATGTAGGGGATTTGAAAAGCAAATTAGTTTTCCTTTTGGTAAGATAATTCAAATTTGTTAAACTTATTTGTCTCTGTTTTCACCCACAAAATTTTTACATGACTATAATTTTAGGAAATGACAGAAAAACACATAAAGGAGAAAGTGTTCTGTAGGGAGCCATGTATATTGAAGCTATATTGTGGTTATAGAACATAATACAGTCTGAGGCTTTTTTGATTGAGAGGAAAACAGTAGGGGTTGGTATGTACAAAGAGAAGTAAATGCTTCAACACTAATGAGTTTAATCATCACATTCTCCCGAGGATTAATAAAATTGAGAAGTAAGGGATGCCAGATTATAGAGACTTGTTCTGTTTATGAACAAGCTGTATATCAGTGGTTTCAAGAATCTGGTATCAGTCAGGCCATAAGAACGTGCCCTCTGAATTGCCCTGATAAAGTGCTGTAGTGTTAGCATGTTCACTCCTCTGAGGTGATCTCAGCACCCCTACCTTCTAGGGTACAAGAGTGTGGTCAGAAAGGAAACAGACATTATTTTTCATGAATTCATGAAGCCTGATGGAAAATATATTTCATTGTAATAAAACTGCATTGTGCTAGTTAAAACATCAGTTTACTTTTGTCTTAAGTTTTCTTTTGGATGAAAGGACACAGAGAGGGACACCCATGAGACTTGTGGTGGTGGAGAGCGTGAGGAAGGCTAATTACTGCGCTCCACTCTGAAGGGAGAATAAAGACCACAAGTAGTTAGGGCGGGAGAGGTGTCCAAACAAAAGAAGCAGAACATGTAATGTCCAGAGGGTAAAAGTGAGCATGATATTTTACTGGGACCTGTCAGTATTAGCACTTCTGAAGGATCGAGTATAAGAGGAAGGAGTTAGAAAACCCAGCTATGAAGAGATGTGGCTGAAGAAATCAGTTAGGGCTTCTGCCCTAATCTAGCACAAGCTGGCAGGGAAGTGAAGCAGAGGCACTGGGATGATGAAAAGCAAAGCAGTTCTCGAGATAGGATGAGGTAGAGATAACAGAACATGGTATCTTTTGTGAACGCTCAAAAAATTGGAGTCAAGCATTTATGTCCTGGAATCAAGATTGCTGGGAGAAATATCAACAACCTCAAAGATGCAGACCATCACCCTTATGGCAGAAAATGAAGAAGACCTGAAAAGCCTCTTGATGAAAGTGAAAGAGGGAAGCAAAAAAATTGGCTTAAAACTCAACATTCAGAAAACTAAGATCATGGCATCTGGTCCCATCACTTCATGGCAAATAGATGGGGAAACAGAGACAGACTTTATTTTTCTCGCCTCCAAAATCACTACAGATGCTGACTGCAGCCATGAAATTAAGACACTTACTCCTTGGGAGAAAAGTTATGACCAATTTGGAGAGCATATTAAAAAGCAGAGACATTAGTTTGCCAACAAAGGTCCATCTAGTCAAGGCTATGGTTTTTCTGGTAGTCATGTATGGATGTGAGAGTTGGACTATAAAGAAAGCTGAGCACCAGAGAAGTGATACTTTTGAACTGTGATATTGGAGAGGACTCTTGAGAGTCCCTTAAAGGAAATCAGTCCTGAATATTCATTGGAAGGACTGATGCTGAAGCAGAAACTCCAATACTTTGACCACCTGATGTGAAGAACTGACTCATTGGAAAAGACCCTGCTCCTGGGAAAGGCTGAAGGCAGGAGGAGAAGGTGATGACAGAGGATGAGATGTTTGGATGGCATCACCAACTCAATGGACAAGAGTTTGAGTAAACTCCAGGAGTTGGTGATGGACAGGGAGGCCTGGCATGCTGCAGTCCATGGGGTTGCAAAGAGTTGAACATGACTGAGCGACTGAACTGAACTGACTTATGTCCTGGTATCTGATTTAAACAGGGAGCTGGTATTCTACTTTCCTGCAAAGCGGGGGGCTGTGGTTAGAAGGTGCAGTCAAGGTGGGTGCTAGGTGGAGGTAGAGGTCAATATAACTGACATTTCTATAAATTTTGTTTCATCTTTATAAGGCATATATTTTATGAGGACTTCTTTCTTTTTTCAGTCTCTTTTGTACAGAATGGGCCCTTTATCTATAAATTTTAGCTGAAACGTTGATGAGAACAACAGAAACACTCATATTTGCTGCCGATAAGGCACTCATCCCACTCTATCAAGGAGTGTCCACAGCTGAGGCATTGTTCAAGCAATTCAGGCCAAAACAAGTTTTCCTGAAGTATATAGATCATCAAAGATAAATAGGGGGAGTAATTTTTCTGTTAAACATGGGCAAGTATAATTTCTTCACATCTTCTCTTTGTTTGATGCATGTAATCACAGTGAAGCGTAAATGATTTTAAATAAGGGAAATATGGACGTTTAAAAATAAGTCTCCTTTAATTGTAAATAAATAGAACTTGTTTTTCATAGTGACTATGGTTAGAACGTGTTTTAGATCTTCAGCCACATCTAGGAACATCTAAGAATGCTGTCTGGGGTCCAGAATTTTTCTTTGTATATATCCTTAATGGTAAGTTAATTTGATCTTCATAAGAACTGCCTTGGCTGCTGTCACAGTGTGACTTAAAAAGTCTGAAGTTTGAGAGGAAACAGACCATTTGGGGAAGTAACTTCAGATGACGAGCGAACTACAGCATTCAAACCACATCAATCATGGGGGCGGAGGACTACCACTAGGCACATATGAAAATAGTTGGGAAATTTCCAAAGGCATGGAGAAGCGCTATAGCAAGCACTTAATGTTTAGTTTTAAGGGTGTGGTTCTTTCTTTTAAAACATTTGAATAGTTGTAAAAGAGTACATTTCCTTATACATTGCACTTTTATTTTTTTTTTAAACTAGCTGAGAACAGCACCACTGGGAAAAGATCTGAGTTGTCTTTGGTTGCTAGAGGATACCTATTCTGTTTGGATAAGAGACACGTGTAATATTGCTTGCTGCCAAAATTATCATCTGCTAGTCTACTTTATATAAATGTAAGTCCACCAGTAGAGTTTTTTTTTCCTTAGGAAGATAACAATTTTTGATATTTACAAATCACCTAATAATATCCTTCACATGCAACAGCAGGGAGAATAAGGTGAAGGAAGTACAAGATGGGAAATGGTGAAGATGAAACTGACTACCTAGAGAATCATAAGGTAACCTGATAGGAGAAAAGAATGAGAGTAGGGGCATGGTGGTTGAAAAGGGGAGTGGAAGAACACATTAAAAAAATGGACAGACTTCACAGTTTTCATGGCGCTAAGCCCAGAGTCAGCAGGTAATTGAAGAAGAGGAGAGGTGGAGTGACAACTGCATATATGATCCTGACTCATTTTCCAGTGGGCTTCCCTGGTGGCTCAGATGGTAGATATAGAATCTGCCTGCAATGCGGGAGACCCAGGTTCAATCTCTGGGTTGATAAGATCCCCTGAAGAAGGGAATGGCTCAGTATCCCACTCCAGCATTCTTACCTAGAGAATTCCATGGACAGGGGAGCCTGATGGCCTACAGTCCATGGGGTTGCAAAGGATCAGACACAACTGAGTGACTAACACTATAATAAATATCATGAGTGACTTCTCTTTTAATTTACTCTCAATGCATTATTTAAAATTCAGTTTCTGAAATTTTCATAATGTTTTTGGCTAAAAAGAAAATAACCAGCTCCCACTAACAGATTCATAGAAAAAAAAAAAGACTAGTTATTTTGACCATTCATTCAACAAAATATTTATTGGGTATCTATATGGACAAGACTCTTCTAGATCCTAGAGATACATCAGTAACTAAAATAGAGGGAAGAAATCTGTCCTCACAGAGCTTATGAAGTAATGAGCTAAAGTTGTTTTGATACACCACAATGGATCTTCCCAAACCAGGCTTCCCTGATGACTCAGGTAAAGAATGTCTGCTGATGCAGGAGACACAGGTTCAATCCCTGGGTCAGGAAAACACCCTGGAGGAGGAAATGGCAGCCCACTCCAGTATTCTTGCTTGAAAAATCCCATGGGCAGAGAAGCCTGGTGGGCTACAGTCTACGGGGTTGCAAAAGTCAGACACGACTGAGCAACTAAGCACGAGCCTGATATAACACAATACACACATTAAGCAAACTGAATACACTGAATATACAGTATTTTAGATAACGATAAATATTGGAGAGAAAATGTCAATCAGGAAATGGAGTTGGGAAAATCATGTGTGTTAGAAGCACTAATTTTGAACAGGCCAGCCAGCCAGCCAGCCAGGTAAGACATTACTGAGAAGCTGATATTTTTAAAAAGATCATAAAGATTTGAGGAAGTGAACTTTGTGAATACCTGAGGGAAGAGCATTCCAGATACGTAGAAAATAAATATAATATCAAAGTGGCAGACATAGTGCCTACCTTATGAGTAAGTACATTAAATGCAAGTGGAACAAATTCTTCAACTGAAGGTCAGATATTGGAAGAATTAGTATAAAAACATAATCCAATTATATATTGTCTCAAAAGACAGCCTAATTCAAATAGCCAAAAAGTGGAAACCTCCTAAATTTCCATCACTTGATGAATGGATAAGCAAAGTGTGGCACACCCATGCAATGAAATATTGTTCAGTCATGAAGTGTAATGAAGCACTTAAACATACTACAATATGGATGAACCTTGAAAATATTATGTTAACTGAGAGAAACAATTCATAAAAGGCTGGATATTGTATGACTACATTCTATAAAACATGTGAAATAAACAAATCTATAAAAAATGAGTGTAAATTAAGGTTGACAGGAATTGAGTGGAAAAATAATGGGGTTACTGTTTATGATTTGGAGTTTCTTTTGGATGTGATAAAAGTGTTATGGACTCATTGGTGATGATCGCACAACCTTGTGGCTATACAAAAATACAGAATTGAATACGTTAAGATCGTGAATTTTATAGTATGCAAATTATGTCTCAAAATAATTACCTCTGTTCAAGAGGACAAATAACATAGCAGATTAGAGAACAAAATTGAAATTCTAGATTTGAAATGAATAATAATTAAAACCCAAACTAATGTATGGTGGGAGGGGGAGGGTTCAAGATATGGAATAGGAAGACTCTGAGCTTACCGCCCCCCATGATTACATCAAAACTACAAATACATATAGAAACTCTCTCTGAGAATGACCCAAAGACTAGCAGAATAGCTCTTCTACAACCAAGGCTGTAAATAAAGAACCATGTAGTGGCTGGTAGAGGGACGAGTGGTTATTTGCACTTCTAGTGGGTGACCCAGAAGAAGAGGGGGATGTAACAGGCTTGGGTATCCTCCCAGGAGAGGAAGGGGTTTAAGCAACATGTTGGGTATTCCAGCCCTGGGACTTGACACCAGGGCGACAAGTCCTCTTAGCTGATTTGAAAATCACTGGGGCCTACCAGAGGGCTGTAAGAGATGGACAACAGTTTTATTCTTAAAATGTGTTGTCAATATTTAAGTATACAAAAAAGTGCTTCATAAACAAGTAAGTCCAAGCAATGTTCCGTTGTTTGTATTACAAGCAATTCTATCTTTTTGACTGAACAAATTCTCATGTCTTTATCCAGTGAGTCATAATTAAGAGCATTTGACTAAAGATGGTTATATTTGTGTATTCTGAATACTGCTACCTCTCCAGCTTCCCCATGCCTTATCATTCTTATTTGTGTCAACTATAGTATGTTTTTTTCCCTTGCTATCACTATCTGAAGAAATCATGTGTACTTCTTTATGAAGAGAAATACTGGAGGTTAAAAACTGGGGGAAAATGGTCATGTATTTGTCAAAGTGGCCTTAGAATTACAATATTGAAGATTAGACTTTGCAGCATAACTAGATGAGTAAGGCTAAAGGAAAATGTATCCATTTGTGAGGGGGAAAAAACCCTGAAGACCGTTCTTGAACACTTGTAGTTAGGAATTTGGGTGAGAAAGCTTAGTTAAGGGACATCATAAAATGTGTATGAACATTTAATGCATTAAAACAGTAAAATTGATTAAGATTACATTTGCGGAGAGAGCGATAAATAAAAAATATTTGTATAAAAATAGCAATTAGTTGAACAAACTTCATAGAATACCATTCTGTTAATCTACTCTACCACAGTAAGTTGACGATGAAAGGCAAAAAATAGAGATCAAGAAGAAAATATATTGTATTGAAGACATTATGATATAAAGGAAGAAACTGACCCTGCAGTTAATTATTGTGCAAAGCAAATCTGAGGTGCTCCAGTAGATGTTCAAGTAAATCTCTTCAGGAAGAGAAAGGCAGTGAGATTAATTGTGGCTTAGAGAATCTGGGAGGAGATGGGTCTTTCACCTAGATGTTAACAAAATGGAGAAGATTGCCACAGCTTGCTTTGGAAAGGAAGAATTCAAGATGTCAGAAAAGCACATCAGCAATGTTAAGACATTAGAGAGGGTGAAAAACATATTCAGGGAATGGACAGCAGTAGAAACAAAACATGAAGAATGCTAGAGTGGGAAAGAGTATAAGGAAGCTGACTTTCTCTGCATGGCGAAAAGAAAAAAAACAATCTAATAATGATGGCATGTGACTGTAATGTGAGCAAAGTGAAGAAACGAGAAATAATAATTCAGCATTGCTAAATATTAGAGAAAAGCAAATCAAAACTACACTGAGGTGTCACCCACTCTGGTCAGAATGGTCATCATCAAAATGTCTATGAACAATAAATACTGGAGCCTGTGTGGAGAAGGAACCCTCCTACACTGGTGGTGGGAGTATAAGCTGGGACAGCTACTATGAAGAACAGTATCGAGGTTTCTTAAAAAACTAGAAATAGGGCTATGATATCCCTCTCCTGGGCACATATCCAGAGAAAACCATAATTTGAAAAGATACATGCACCCCAGTATTCATTGCAGAACTATCTACAATGGCCAAGACTTGAAAGTAACATAAATGTCCATTGACAGAGAAATAGATAAAGAAGATGTGGCATGTATATACAATGGACTATTATTCAGCCATAAGAAAGAATGAAATAACATCATTTACAGTAACACAAAAGGTTCCAAATTGGGAAAGGAGTACATAAAGGCTGTATATTGTCACCCTACGGAGAAGGCAATGGCACCCCACTCCGTACTCTTGCCTGGGGAATCCCATGGACAGAGGAGCCTGGTGGGCTGCAGTCCATGGGATCGCGAAGACTCAGATACAACTGAGCGACTTCACTTTCCCTTTTCCCTTTCATGCACTGGAGAAGGAAATGGCAGCCCACTCCAGTGTTCTTGCCTGGAGAATCCCAGGGACGGGGGAGCCTGGTGGGCTGCCTTCTATGGGGTCGCACAGTCGGTCACGACTGAAGCGACTTAGCAGCAGCAGCAGCCTTATTGCTAAATTCATACTGAAATTGAAGAAAGTAGGGAAAACCTCTAGACCATTCAGGTATGACCTGAATCAAATCCCCTATGATTATATGGTGGAAGTGACAAATAGATTCAAGGGATTAGATCTGATAGACAGAGTACCTGAAGAACTATGGATGGAGGTTCGTGACATTGTACAGGAAGCAGTGATCAAGACCATCCTCAAGAAAGAGAAATGCAAAAAGGCAAAATGGTTGTCTGAGGAGGCCTTACAAATAGCTGAGAAAAGAAGAGAAGTGAAATGCAAAGCAGAAAAGGAAACATACACCCATTTGAATGCAGAGTTCCAAAGAATAGCAAGGAGAGACAAGAAAGCCTTCCTCAGTGATCAATGCAAAGAAATAGAGGAAAACAATAGATGGGAAAGATAAAAGATGTCTTCAAGAAAATTAGAGATACCAAGGAAATATTTCATGCAAAAATGGGCACAATAAAGGACAGAAATGGTATGGACATATCAGAAAAAAGATATTAACAAGAGATGGCAAGAATACACAAAAGAACTATACAAAAAAGGTCTTCATGACAAAGATAACCATGCTGGTGTGGTCACTCATACCAGACTGGCTTGCTGCAGCCTATGGAGTTGCAGAGTCGGACACGACTGAGTGACTGGACTGAACTGACAGTTAACACAGCTAGACCTCGAAATTATCGTACTAACTGAAATAAGCCCGATGAAGACGACTATCATATGATATCACTTTGTATGTGGAATCTGAAAAAAAATGTTGCAATGGACTCATATACAAAACAGAAATAGACCCACAAACATAGAAAGCAAACTTACGGGTACCAAAGGGGAGAGAGGGATAAGTTTGGAGTTTAGGATTAACATATACAAACTACTATATATAAAATAGATAACCATCAAGGATCTACTTATAGCAGGAAACTATGCTTAATACTTTCTAGTAACATATAAGAGAAAAGAAGTGGAATACATCCATATATATATATATATATATATAAAATAACTGAATCACTTTGTTGTATGTCTGAAACTAACACAACATTGTAAATCAATAATATTTCAGTTTAAAAGATGAAAAATAAAATAATTCAGGTTGGAAATAAGCAAAGTGAACACATAATTTATCCTTCAAACTGAAACACTGGAAACCAAGGTGAAAATTGTCAGTCATCTTTAGGCTAGACTTGGAACTAACATATTATCATTTCTTCAATACTCATTAGCCACAAAAGTCAAAGGTTAGCTTGGATTCAAAGGAAAGAAACATCATACCAAGTTAAAATGGAAGAAGTATCAAAGAGCTTGTGGCCATCTTTAATAAGCTGCTGCTGCTGCTACTGCTGCTAAGTCGCTTCAGTCGTGTCCAACTCTTTGCAACCCCATAGACGGCAGCCCACAAGGCTCCCCTGTCTCTGGGATTCTCCAGCCAAGAACACTGGAGTGGGTTGCCATTTCCTTCTCCAGTGCATGAAAGTGAAAAATGAAAATGAAGTCGTGCAGTCGTGTCTGACTCTTCACAACCCATGGGCTGTAGCCTACCAAGCTCCTCCGTCCATGGGATTTTCCAGGCAAGAGTACTGGAGTGGGATCTTTAATAAGCTACACATGGTCAAAGTGGGCTCAGGGTAATACCAGAATATCTGTACACCACCATTCACTTACTGTTAAACCAAATACTATCAACTGTCCTTACTCAAATCTGGCAACTCAAATTTATATAGCCAGTCTCATGATATTATCAATCTCTTGCCCATCAATTAGTCAGGTAAGTGACTACTGGCACATCTATGCACAAGACACTGGCACTATGTAAACTGCTATGGAATAAAAAGTGAACCCCAAATTCCAACCCTTAAAGAGCCAAGAATCTATCAGAAGGTAATTATTCTCAAACAAGCACCATAAAGAAAGGGATGTGAATTCATAGGGAAGTTGATTCCCGGTGCCCCTTCAAGAGTATGTGCAGGCTTACTTATCACTGAAAGAAAAATGTTTATTGAAATTATGTAACATTAATACATAACTATCAAGTCCGTTTAACATTGTATAATCTTCATTCTTAATATTCCAAGACATTTAGTTATGGTAACACAATTTAAGAAGTAACCACAGTGTTAGGCCTCTTTTGCTCATAATGAAAGTGGAAGTTGCTCAGTCGTGTCCAACCCTTTGCGACCCTGTGGACTACAGTCCATGGAATTCTCCAGGCTAGAATACTGGAGAATACTGGGTAGCCTTTCCCTTCTCTAAGGGATCTTCTCAACCCAGGAATCGAACCCAGGTGTGCCTCACTGCAAGTGGATTCTTTACCAGCTGAGCCACAAGGGAAGCCCATTAGGCCTAGGTAATGGTTTTGTTTTAAAACATTTTGTTTATCCTTAAAATTAAAGCCTTTGAAAGAAAGACAGTGATGTAATTTGTAAAGTGTGGCATTAACACAAGTGAACTTACAGATCTGGACATACAAAAGTATTACCTCAAGGGACTGACCCACTTGTGTGCCAGACCCAGGAAGTCCTATAGAGCTCATACAGGAGTCACACACACACACGGGCACACACAGACACACACACACAGAGCAAACTGTGGACATCTCAACTGTTACTTTGACTTATGATTATGACTATATGAAAAAAAAGACAGGCCCTAAAAATAAGTGGTGGAAAAAGCCACTGTTATCTATACTGAGAAAGAACCGGGCTAACTCTGAAGCTAGCAGCTCCAGAGAAAGCAATGAATCCTCTCTAAAGAAGCATTAGCTCTAACTCTGTAAGGAATTATGAGTTTCCCCCATAAAGGAATGCACAAAAATTAGAAAAACTATATAGACTGAGACTGCAAGGAAGAAGAAAAGACAACCACATGAATTATACCTCAGGAGATTTAAGGTTACAAGCCAGGATCTCAGAAGTCAGCAAGAAGTAACTATTCATTCTGAAATTTCTAATAATAGCAATGCCATCAGAAACCCCCTCCTCAATAAATCCTCAAACATAATCCATGTTGATTAATCTAAACAAATATAGGTAAATGTGCTATAGTGTGGGTCTCACTGCCCACATATATTATGTTCATCCTTTTCTTGACTGAAAGCAGATTCTAGCAGAAGCATCACCTAACAGAGATTGTAGAACTAGCTCCTTGTTTATTCTTTCTGGATATTGAAATATTCCTATTCAAGCTACAAAGTGTATCTCTACTCAACCTGAAATGCAGAAAAAGAGATTGGACTTGGGATGATTTATGTGCTTATCAGTCAATACAAGTGGGATTTGTATGACAAATTCCATCTGATTTCTTTCGTATATTTGG
Organism: Aepyceros melampus; assembly: GCA_006408695.1. Lineage (NCBI taxonomy): Eukaryota > Metazoa > Chordata > Mammalia > Artiodactyla > Bovidae > Aepyceros > Aepyceros melampus. The sequence continues at coordinate 235,369 of SJXQ01007126.1, read as the reverse complement.
CATTCCTGTTTGGTAGTTATTGTCATCATTGTTATTAGATGTGACAGGGGGTTTGGGGTTTTTTTTGTGTGTGTATGTGTGTGTGCTGCTCAGTCGCTCAGCTGTGTCCATCTCTTTGCAACATTATGGACTACAGCCCACCAGGCTCCACTGTCCATGGGATTTCCCAGGCAAGAATACTGGAGTGGCCCAACCCAGGGATCAAACTCACATCTCTTGTGTTTCCTGCATTGGCGGGTGGATTCTTTATCACTGTGGCATCAAAAACTGTTCTAAAAATAATGAATTTTCTTTTTAGGAAAAATTCAATGAAAAATAACAGTAAAAATCAACTACAATCTAGAGATAATTCTGTATACATTTTGTCACATTTGTTCAGTATTTTAAAAATCTGCACATGTATGTATAGGATCATGTTGTGTATTGTGTATTGTATATGTACTACACATAAATGGTAAGAGATGGGTTGATTTCAGCATTAAACACACTCAGCATCAGACCCTTTGTATTTCAGAGAATGTGTAAATCAGATAGGTCTGAATGGAGATGGGGTAGATACTGGAAGATATTTTAGGTTGGGTTCCCTGGAAAAGCACTAAGAAAAAGAATTATGTGTGCAGAAATTTAATTAAGGGGGAGTGGGATGATGCCCTTCTCTTGTCACCTATAAGGAAGTGGGAAATTCAGGACTGGGCAAACAGGGAAAATGAAACAGGGGTCTAAGGCAATCAGTGGGGAATTTAGAGCTTGGATGGTCCTTGAACAAGGGGGCCAGGCATTGAGAAGTGATAATTTTTCTTTTATTTTGGAGGAAGTGTCTTGGCACACTCTATACTACTGGACTCCTAAAATCTCAACTGATGTGTTGTGCCCTTGAAATTTTGTACAGTTTATTTTCCATCTTATAGAATGTGTCTGGAATCTCCCAACATACATTATTCTTGAAATTGAATTGAAAAAAAAAAACAAAAACAAAAACTAATGTATAGAACACGAGCTGTCTTTCAGAAAAGATTCCTGGAGAGAGTCACTCAACACTTAATGCTTCCTTATCATGATCTAGAACTCAGTCTAATAGCCCTATCTTGTTTGGGAAATAGGGATTTTCATTCTGGGCAACCAAACGTGCAGAGGAAGATCGAGTTTTCTGTTATAGACAATGAGCAAGGTTGGAGGGCCACTGACTATTTCTGCCATAAGCATCCAGTGCATTTAAACGTGGAACCAAGGATAAAATTGTAGGAATTAGGAATTACTGCTTTAGGACCAAAGTAAATACCAAACATTTTGAGAGTGTAAAACCTCTGTCTAATAAATAAACAAATTACATAGAGAAAAGCAAGCAAATACCATATGATATCACTTATACACTGACTCAAAAAACCCCAAAACGCTCACAGATACATAGAGAACAGGCAGGGGTGAGGGGAATGGGCCAAAGGGAGGGGGGGGAGATAAAAACTTACATGTGTAAAATAAGTGTTGGAGACGTAATGTGTAGTATGCAGACTGTAATTAATAAATAATATTGTATAGCTATTTGAAAGTTGCTAAGAGAGTAACTCTTAAAAATCTAACCACAAGGAAAACAATCTATAACTGAATATGGTAGATATTAACTAGACTTATTGTGGTGGTCATTTCACAATATATACAAATATCAAATCATTATATTGTATACCTGAAACTAATGTAGTGTTTTATGTCAATTATACCTCAATAAAAATATACTATCTAGTAGAGGAAATGACTGTGTGAATTTTCCACAATAAACTGTGGAAAATTCTGAAAGAGATGGGAATACCAGACCACCTGACCTGCCTCCTGAGAAATCTGTATGCAGGTCAAGAAGCAGCATTTAGAATTGGACATAAAACAACAGACTGGTTCCAAATAGGGACAGGAGTATGTCAAACTCTGTATATTGTCACCCTGCTTATTTAACTTATATGAAGAGTACATCATGAGAAATGCTGGACTGGATGAAGCACAAGCTGGAGTCAAGATTGCTGGGAGATATATCAATAACTTCAAATATGCAGATGACATCACCCTTATGGCAGAAAGTGAAGAAGACCTAAAAAGCCTCTTGATGAAAGTGAAAGAGGAGAGTAAAAAAGTTGACTTAAAGCTCAACATTCAGAAAATGAAGATCATGGCATCTGGTCCCATCACCTCATGACAAATAGATGGGGAAACAGTGGAAATAGTGAAAGACTTTATTTTTCTTGGCTCCAAAATCACTGCAGATGGCAACTGACAGCAGCCATGAGATTAAAAGATGCTTACTCCTTGAAAGAAAAGTCATGACCAACTTAGCATATTAAAAAGCAGAGACATTACTTTGCCAACAAAGGTCCATCTAGTCAAAGCTATGGTTTTTCCAGTAGTCATGTATGGATGTGAGTGTTGGACTGTAAGAAAGCTGAGCGCTGAAGAATTCATGCTTTTGAACTGTGGTGTTGGAGAAGACTCTTGAGCATCCCTTGGACAGCAAGGAGATCCAACCAGTCAATCCTAAAGGAGCTTGGTCCTTAATGTTCATTGGAAGGACTGATGTGAAGCTGAAACTCCAATACTTTGGCTACCTGATGGGAAGAACTGACTCATTTGAAAAGACTCTGATGCTGGGAAGGATTAAGGGTGGGAAGAGAAGGGGACAATAGAGGATGAGATGGTTGGATGGCATCACTGACTCAATGGACATGAGTTTAAGTAAATTCTGGGAGTTGGTGATGGACAGGGAGGCCTGGCATGCTGCAGTCCATGGGGTCGCAAAGAGTCAGACACAACTGAGCGACTGAACTGAACAGACGGGGAGTGAGGCAGGTCTATGAGACTCACCAGGCAGCAATCCATATTAAGATAAAAGTGATGGATATGGGATCAGACACATTATATGAACCAGCACTGTAAGCAGGCAACAGTCAAACCTGTGACCCAATGTTACAGTCTGGTTATCTCTCAAACAAGCATAGCCTAAGGTAAATGAGGTTAGAGTAACACCGGTGATGTTCCATGTTCTTCACCTGGAGACAGAGAGTTACTCTCCATGACAGTTCTCTTCTTTAGGTTCTCTAGTTCCTCTGCCTTTTCTAAATCTAGCTTGAGCATCTGGAAGTTCAAGGTTCAAGTACTGTTGAAGCCTGGCTTGGAGAATTTTGAGCATTATTTTACTAGCGTGTGAGATGAGTGCAATTGTGTGGTAGTTTGAACATTCTTTGGCATTGTCTTTCTTTGGGATTGGAATGAAAACTGTTCTTTCCCAGTCCTGTGGCTACTGCTGAGTTTCCCAAGTTTGCTGGCATATTGAGTGCAGCACTTTCACAGCAGCATGTTTTAGAACTTGAAATAGCTCAACTGGAATTCCATCACCTCTACTAGCTTTGTTCATAGTGTTGCTTCCTAAGGCCCAATTGGCTTTGAATTCCAGGATGTCTGGCTCTAAGTGAATGATCTTACCATTGTGGTTATCTAGGTCATGAAGATGTTTTTTATATAGTTCTTCTGTGTATTCTTGCCACTTCTTCTTAATATCTTCTGCTTCTGTTAGGTCCATACCATTTCTGTCCTTTATTGTGCCATCTTTGGATGAAATGTTCCCTTGTATCTCTAATTTTCTTGAAGAGATCTCTAGTCTTTCCCATTCTATTATTTTACTCTATTTCTTTGCATTGATCACTGAGGAAGGCTTTCATCTCTCTCCTTGCTATTCTTTAGAACCCTACATTCAAGTGGGTATATCTTTCTTTTTTTAACTTAATTTTTATTTTTAAATTTGTTTTGCTTTACAATACTGTATTCGTTTTGCTATACATTGACATGAATCAGCCACGAGTGTACNTGGGAAATAGATGGGCAAACAGTGGAAACAGTGATAGACTTCATTTTTGGGGGGCTCCAAAGCCACTGCAGATGGTGATTGCAGCCATGAAATTAAAATACACTTACTCCTTGGAAGAAAAGTTATAACCAACCTAGACAGCATATTAAAATGCAGAGACATTACTTTGCCAACAAAGGTCCATCTAGTCAAAGCTGTGGTTTTTCCAGTGGTCATGTATGGGCTTCCCTGGTGGCTCAGAGGTTAAAGCGTCTGCCTCCAATATGGGAGACCCGGGTTTGATCCCTTGGTTGGGAAGATCCCCTGGAGAAGGAAATGGCAACCCACTCCAGTGTTCTTGCCTGGAGAATCCCATGGACTTAGGTTACAGTCCATGGGGTCGCAAAGAGTCAGACACGAATGACCGACTTCACCTTCATGTATGGATGTGAGAGTTGGACTATCAAGAAAGGTGAGTGCCGAAGAACTGATGCTCTTGGAGGTCTAAGACAGATGCTTTTCATGTTCATGTAAAGACCCTGATGCTGGGAAAGATTGAGGACAAGAGGAGAAGGGGGTGACAGACGATGAGATGGTGGGATGGCATCACTGACTCAGTGGCCGTGAGTTTGCACAAACTCAGGGAGACAGTGAAGGACAGGGAAGCCTGGTGCACTACAGTTCATGGGGTCTCAGAGAGATGGGTGTGATTAGCCACTGAACAACAATTGACAACTTAAAATTGGACATATTTAATGGTACAGTTATGATTTGATATGTGTATACACTGTGAAATAATAACCACAATTCAGTTGATTAACATATATATTCAGTTCAGTTCAGTTCAGTCGCTCAGTCGTGTCCAACTCTTTGCGACCCCATGAATCGAAGCACGCCAGGCCTCCCTGTCCATCACCAACTCCCGGAGTTCACTCAGACTCACGCCCATCGAGTCAGTGACGCCATCCAGCCATCTCATCCTTGGTCGTCCCCTTCTCCTCGTGCCCCCAATCCCTCCCAGCATCAGACTCTTTTCCAATGAGTAACTCTTCGTATGAGATGACCAAAGTACTGGAGTTTCAGCTTTAGCATGATTCCTTCCAAAGAAATCCCTGGGCTGATCTCCTTCAGAATGGAATGGCTGGATCTCCCTATTACCTCATTAATTGCCACTATTTTCCCTTTCTTCCTTCCTCTCTTTCTTTCTCATGGTGAGAACTCTTAAGATCTAACTTCTAAGAAAATGTCAATACACAGTACAACATTGTTAGCTATATTCACATTGTCATACATTAGCTATCCGGAACTTATCCATCTTGTGTAACTGAAATTTTGCACCCTTTGTCCAGCATCTCCCCCTTTCCCTCTACCTGCAGTCCCTGATAACCACCCTTCCACTCTCTCACTCTGTGTGCATGACTATTTTAGAATATACACGTACAAGTGAGATCGCTCAGCAGCTGTCTTTCTGCGTCTGGTTTCTTTTAATTAGCATAACATCCTCGAGGCACATCTATGTTGTCACAAATGGCAAGATTTCCTTCCTTTTAAACACTGAATAATAGTCCAGTGTGTAGTATATAGATTTCCCTTTCTAAAAGTATATATGAATGTATTCACACAATAATTGAGCTTTTGTTTTAATAGCTGGGTTCTTTTAGCACAACATTTTTAAGATTCATCCAAGTTGTAGCATCAGTATTTCATTCCTTTTTATAGTCAAATAATAGTCCTTAAAAGGATATTTATCACACAGTTTTGCTTATCCATTTGTCCACTGATAGACATTTCAGTTCTTTTCATCTTTTGGCTATTGTGAATAATGCTGCTATGAATATCTATGAACATGTTTTTATACAGACACATGTTTTTATGTCTATTGGGTGTCTATCTAGGAGTAAAATTTCTGGGTCACATGGTAACTGTGTTTCAGCATTTGACAAACTGCCAGACTATTTTCCAAAGAGGCTGCACCAGTCTATATTCCCACTAGTACTGTGTCAGGATACCAATTACTTCACTATCCTCTCACATGTGGAAGAAAAAAGTAGTAATAATTAAGGTAGTTAAGACAATTAAAAAATAAGCCACAGATTGGGATAATGTATTTGCAAAACACATATTTGATAAAGAACTTGTATCCAAAATACAGAGAACTCTTAAAGCTCAACAATAAGAAAACAAACTACTCAATTTAAAAATGATCAAAAGATCTGAACAGACGCTGCAACAAAAATGATATAGAGATAGCAAATAGCATATGAAAAGATAATGAAGGCCAAGGTGGCCAAGAGGGCAGAGTAGGAAGACCCTAAGCTTACCTCCTCCCATGGGCAAACCATCACAACTATTTACACAGTAGCTATCTATAAAAACAAACTAAAGACTAGCAAGAAACATTTTCAAAACAGAAGGACCCACAATGAGATGGATAGGAGGGGCAGAATGCAGTATAGTCAAGACCCATATCCTCGGGTAAGTGACCCACAAATGGGAGGGTAATTACAACTGCAGAGGTTCTCCCCAAGGAGCCAGGGGTCCTAGCCTCAGACTGGGCTCACTAGCCTGGGGATCTCCAACAAGAAGACAAGCTCCCAGAACATCTGGCTTTGAAGGCCAATGGAGCTTGCAGAACAGAGCCGGAGGACTGTAAGGAATAAAGACTCTGCTCTTAAAGGGCACAAATAAAATCTCACACATTCCAAGTCTCAACCGAGAGGCAGTAAATTGAAAGAAGCCTGGGTCAGATCCTGAAATTGAAGACAATTTCAGGAAATCAGTGCTGAATATTCATTGGAAAAACTGATGCTGAAGCTGAACCTCTAACACTATGGCCACCTGATGCAAAGAGCTGACTCACTGGAAAAGACCCTGATGCTGGGAAAGATTGAGGGCAGGAGGAGAAGGGGACGACAGAGGATGAGATGGCTGGATGGCCTGATGGACATTTCAGTTCTTTCCATCTTTGGCTATTGTGAATAATGCTGCTATGAATATCTATGAACATGTTTTTATACAGACATGTTTTTATGTCTATTGGGTGTCTATCTAGGAGTAAAATTTCTGGGTCCCACAAACTGCTGGACCTTGTCAACAAAGGTGCATCTAGTCAAAGCTATGGTTTTTCTAGTAGTCACGTATGGATGTGAGACTTGGACTATAAAGAAAGCTGAGCGCCAAAGAATTGATGCTTTTGAACTGTCGTGTTGGATAAGACTTTTGAGAGTCCCTTGGACTGCAAGGAGATCCAACCAGTCCATCCCAAAGGAGATCAGTCCTGGGTGTTCATTGGAAGGACTGACGTTGAAGCTGAAATGCCAATACTTTGGCCACCTGATGCAAAGAGCTGACTCATTTGAAAAGACCTGATGCTGGGAAAGATTGAGGGCAGGAGGAGAGGGGGACAACAGGGGATGAGATGGTTGGATGGCATCACCAACTTGATGGACATGGGTTTGGGTAGACTCCAGCAGTTGGTGATGACAGGGAGGCCTGGCGTGCTGTGGTTCATGGGGTTGCAAAGAGTTGGACACGACTAAGCAACTGAACTGAACTGAATAGAAGGCCCAGAGATGAACCCACACTTATATGGGCAATTAAGAACTTGTCCTAAAACAAAGGAGTCGAAAATATACAATGTGCCTAGGTGTAGCTTTCTTTGTATTTATCCTACGTGGCGTTGTATGTCTTCAAGTATCTGTGGCTTGGTATCTTTAATCAGTTCAGAAAAACTCTCAGCCATAAAGTCCTAGGATATTCTTCTGCCCCATCCTTCCTCTCCTTTCCTTCTTGCACTTAAAGTATCATATGACTGATGTTCACACAGGATTTTCTATACCTATTACTTCTTTATTTTATATTTTTCCTTTTGTCTCTTTATGCTTCCTTCTAAATACTTTCTTCCAAAATATCTTTCAGTTCACTAAATCTATCAGTGTTTAGTTTGCTGTTAAAAATATTCACTGAGCTTTTTTTTTTTTTTTTGATTGCACTGGTTCTTTGTTGCTGCATGCAGGCTTTCTCTAGTGATAAGTGGAGTCATTCTTCACTGCCATGCACAGGCTTCTCATTGTAGAGTATTCTCCTGTTGCAGAGCACAGGCTTCTCATTGGGTGTATTCTCCTGGTGCAGAGCACAGGCTTCTCACTGGGGTGTATTCTCCTGGTGCAGAGCACAGGCTTCTCACTGGGGTGTATTCTCCTGGTGCAGAGCACAGGCTTCTCACTGGGGTGTATTCTCCTGGTGCAGAGCACAGGCTTCTCACTGGGGTGTATTCTCCTGGTGCAGAGCACAGGCTTCTCACTGGGGTGTATTCTCCTGGTGCAGAGCACAGGCTTCTCACTGGGGTGTATTCTCCTGGTGCAGAGCACAGGCTTCTCACTGGGGTGTATTCTCCTGGTGCAGAGCACAGGCTTCTCACTGGGGTGTATTCTCCTGGTGCAGAGCACAGGCTTCTCACTGGGGTGTATTCTCCTGGTGCAGAGCACAGGCTTCTCACTGGGGTGTATTCTCCTGGTGCAGAGCACAGGCTTCTCACTGGGGTGTATTCTCCTGGTGCAGAGCACAGGCTTCTCACTGGGGTGTATTCTCCTGGTGCAGAGCACAGGCTTCTCACTGGGGTGTATTCTCCTGGTGCAGAGCACAGGTTCCAGGCGTGTGGGCCTCAGCAGCTGCAGCACACAGGCTCTGTAGTTGCTACAGGCTCAGTAGTTGCTAGAGCATGGGCTCTGAAGTTGTGGTGCACGAGCTTAGTTGTTCCGTGGCACGTGGAATCCTCTTGGACCAGGGATCGAACCTGTGTCCCCTGCATTGGCAGGTAGACTCCCATTTACTGCACCACCAGGGAAGACCCTCATTGAGCTTTTAATTTCAATTTTTAGTTGCAGACTTCACATTTTTTAATTTTTATGGTTTCTAGTACTCTGACATACTTTTCACAGTTGTCTTTTATCTCTCTGAATATAACGAATAGATATTTTAAACTATGAATCTGATAGCTCCAATATCTGGTTTCTCTATGCTTCTCTTCTTACCATCTCTTGTTTCTGCTGGTTTTCATTATTATTTCCTTTTCATCCCTCATGCGCCTGTTTTGTTTTAATTATAGATCAGACATCTACCTGCAAAATTGTTGTAGACTAATTTGTTCCCCAGAGTGATATTCTTTTCTTCTAGAGAACATATTTTTATTTCTGGTAGGCACATACACGCCCAAGTAACATGAGTTAACTTTAAACCAAATTCATGACTGAAGGCCAGACACTGTAAAACTCTTAGAGGAAAACATAGAACACTCTTTGACAGAAATAGCAGCAAGATCTTCTTTGACCCACCTCCTACAGCAATGAAAATAAAAACAAAAATAAACAACTGGTACCTAATTAAAAGCTTTTGCACAGCAAAGGAAACCATAAACAAGATGAAAAGACAACACTTAGAATGGAGAAAACATTTGCAAATGAAGCAACTGGGAAGGGATTACTCTCCAAAATATACAAACAGCTCCTGCAGCTCGATATCAAAATAACAAACAACCCAATCAAAAAATGGGAAACCTTAAATAGACATTTCTCCAAAGACAGACAGATGGCCAATTGACACAGGAAAAGATGCTCAACACGCTAATTATTAGTGAAATGTAAATCAAAGCTACAACAAGGTATCACATTACACCAGTCCGAAGGGCCAACATCAAAAAATTTACAAACAATAAATGCTGGAGAGGGTATGAAGAAAAGGGAACCTGATTACACTGCTGGTGAGAATGTAAATTGACACAGTCACTATGGACAACAGTATGGACAGTCCTTAAAAAACTGAAAGTAGAGCTACTATATGAACCAGCAAACCCATTTCTGGGCAGGTACGCAAAGAAAACCATAATCCAGAGATACATGCACCCCAGTGTTCACTGCAGCATAGCTTAAACTAACCAAGACACCTAAATGCCCATTAACTGGGGAATGGATAGAGACGATCTCATGTATAGATGTACAACTGAATATTACTCAGCCATTAGAAGGAACAAAGCTGTGCCATCTGCAGAGATGTGAACTGACCTATAGACTGCCGTACAGAGTGAAGTCAGTCAGAAGGAGGAAAACAGATATCATATGTTGATGCATATCAGTTTAGCCGTCGCTCAGTTGTGTCTACTATTTGAAACCCCATGGACTGCAGCACGCCAGGCCTCCCTGTCCATCACCAACTTCCAGAGCTTGCTCAAATTTATGTCCATCAAGTCGGTGATGCCACCCAACCATGTCATCCTCTGTCGTCCCCTTCTCCTCCTGCCTTCAATCTTTCCCAGCATCAGGGTCTTTTCAAATGAGTCAGTTCTTTGCATCAGGTGGCCAAAGGATTGGAGCTTCAGCTTCAGCATCAGTCCTTCTGATAAATATTCAGAACTTATTTCCTTTACGATTGACTGGTTTGATCTCCTTATAGTCCAAAGGACTCTCGAGAGTCTTCTCCAATACCACAGTTCAAAAGTATCAGTTCTTCAGTGCTCAGCTTTCTTTATAGTCCAACTCTCACATCCATTCATGACATCCATTTCTGCCATAAGGGTGGTGTCATCTACATATCTGAGGTTATTGATATTTCTCCCTGCAATCTTGATTCTAGCTTGTGCTTCATCCAGCTCGGCACTGAATTGAGTCAGTGAATTGAGTGAGACTAATTTATAGCAGCAGGAAGACAAGTATTCTCAGGCTTCTATCATGTCTAACAGTAAGATTCTCACTTCTTTAAAGGTCACAGAGTAACCACTGAGCTCTGTCCTTTTGCTCTGGGAAAGCAGGGCAAACTGACCATCTCTGCTGAATTCCCTGTGGAACTCTCAGTCTGCTATTAGGGACTCTTCCTAGATCTCCCGCAGATAGTTCATGTGTTAACAGTCGACTGTCCTGTTGTACCCACTGGTGTTTCTGTACTTGTCAAGCAATGCGTCCAAGCCTTCATTTCCAGAAGAATGGTCATTATGAACATGGGACATGGTGAGAAGACAGGAAAACCCAACCCAACAATGTGACAAGTTAAATATCTCCTATCTTAGCCCATATGTTGATTTTTGCTTTTTGCTGAAGTACAGCAAAGACAGAGACATTGAAAATTTTTCCTTGAGAAGTAGTGCAATAGGAGAGCCCAAGATGCTTGGCTTCTTCTCTTAGTCTGCATCAACCTTTTGGGTTAATCATTCCTTTGCACTCCATTTCCTGTTCAGCAGAGCCAAGCAATGAAGAGGTGGCTTCTGAGGAGACTTACACTATTCTGTTTGAATCTAATGGCCCCTTTCCTCATGCGTGGTGGTTTTCTGTGTTTAGAATGTCTCCTGCTGGCCAGACCAGAATTTCTACCCCTACACTCTCCAAATTTGTCAGCGCATGGGACTAAACTGTGTATTCTGCTGGAAAGAGAGTTGGGTGGGGGTGTCTTGGTCCTGCCACACCAGACTATCTGGAAACAGAAAGAGACGCCCGCAGGAAGAGGACAGAGGTTTATGTAAGCTGCCCAAGGGCTGTAGGGATCCCCCAAAAGGGCTGTAAGGGATCCCCATAAAGAGCTGTACTGCGGCTACTGCTGCTGCTAAGTCGCTTCAGTCGTGTCCAACCCTGTGCAACCCCATAGACGGCAGCCCACCAGGCTCCCCCGTCCGTGGGATTCTCCAGGCAAGAACACTGGAGTGGGTTGCCATTTCCTTCTCCAATGCATGAAAGTGAAAAGTCAAAGTGAAGTCGCTCAGTCCTGTCTGACTCTTAGCAACCACATGGACTGCAGCCCACCAGGCTCCTCTGTCCATGGGATTTTCCAGGCAAGAGTACTGGAGTGGGGTGCCACTGCCCTCTCCGAAAGGGCTGTAAGGGGTCCCCAAATAGTGATGCGCCACAAAGGACCCAGGAGCCCACACAGGGGGAGGAAGATGACCCAATACCAAACAAAGTCATGCATTTCTATTGCTAAGTGTCTAGTGCCCATTTCTGAAGCAAACTGTATCTTCAGATTTAAGTGGTAGTGGGACTGTTAACCTTGAAGTGAGAAAAAAAATCCATGGACTCACTGGGAATTTGGGGGCAGGGACGATTATCCTCATGAAATAATGTTCAAAGGAACAGTGGAAGGTAGAAACAAACCTGTGTTTTGATCACAATCCATGTATCACCTCTGTTCAGTATGCCAATTCATATACTTTAAAGCTATATATGAAAGAGAAGAGTGAAAAAGTTGGCTTAAAGCTCAACATTCAGAAAANGGAAAAGGAGTACGTCAAGGCTGTATATTGTCACCCTGCTTATTTAACTTCTATGCAGAGTACATCATGAGAAACGCTGGACTGGAAAGAACACAAGCTGGAATCAAGATTGCCAGGAGAAATATCAATAACCTCAGATATGCAGATGACACCAAACTTATGGCAGAAAGTGAAGAGGAACTAAAAAGCCTCTTGATGACAGTGAAAGTATAGAGTGAAAAAGTTGGCTTAAAGCTCAACATTCAGAAAATAAAGATCATGGCATCTGGTCCCATCACTTCATGGGAAATAGATGGAGAAACAGTAGAAACAGTGTCAGACTTTATTTTTTTGGGCTCCAAAATCACTGCAGATGGTGACTGCAGCCATGAAATTAAAAGACGCTTACTCCTTGGAAGAAAAGTTATGACCAACCAAGACAGTATATTCAAAAGCAGAGACATTACTTTGCCTACTATGGCCCGTCTAGTCAAGGCTATGGTTTTACCTGTGGTCGTGTATGGATGTGAGAGTTGGACTGTGAAGAAGGCTGAGCACCGAAGAATTGATGCTTTTGAACTGTGGTGTTGGAGAAGACTCTTGAGAGTCCCTTGGACTGCAAGGAGATCCAACCAGTCCATTCTGAAGGAGATCAATCCTGGGATTTCTTTGGAAGGAATGATGCTAAAGCTGAAACTCCAGTACTTTGGCCACCTCATGTGAATAGTTGATTCATTGGCAAAGACTCTGATGCTGGGAGGGATTGGGGGCAGGAGGAGAAGGGGACGACCGAGGATGAGATGGCTGGATGGCATCATGGACTCGATGGACATGAGTCTGAGTGAACTCTGGGAGTTGGTGATGGACAGGGAGGCCTGGCGTGCTGCGATTCATGGAGTCGCAAAGAGTTGGACACGACTGAGCAACTAAGCTGGAAGAACCCCTAAGCCTTTATTTGCTGTTGTTGTTTAGTTGATCAGTCATGTCCAACTCTGTGTGAACCCATGAACTGTAGTCCAGCAGGCTCCACTGTCCATGGGATTCTCCAAGCCAGAATACTGGAGTGGGTGGCCACTTCCTTCTCCAGGGGATCTTTCTGAGCCAGGGATTGAACTAGCATCTCCGGCATTGGCAGGTGGATTCTATCCTGCTGAGCCACCTTGGAAAACCCAGTCTTTATTTACCTATCCTTAAAATAGCAAACTATTTTTCACCACGATGTTATGAACTTAGTTGCCACAAGTTTTTGTTTGAGTATCTGATCCTGATGTTTTTAAACAAGATAATGCATAGATTTGGTCTTGGAATTCTAGTAATTGTAGAAATTAAGCCTGACTCTAACTTTATTAAATTTATTCAATGCCTGAATTGAGAAAGCCAAATAAGCCATATAAGTATTTCCCAAGCCATTTTCCTAACTTTGAAGATTCATGAAAGGGGTGTCTTTTACCCAACTCATATTTGCTAGGGGCATATACATTCTGAGTTTAATTCCTCAAAGTTAACAAATTCTTCTTCTAAAAACAAAATTCTTATGAAGTTGGGGAAAATTACTAATTTTTTAGTATGATTATTTTAATCAATTTACTGTCCCCAGCCCAACTGATGGCACACAGAAAAAGGAAAACCTCCTGAGATGAAAGGAAACATCTTTTAAAAGTAATTTTGCAGTTTGGGATAGGGCAAGATGATGAGCCAAGAAGGAGGAGCATAGCAAGGCCATGCCCAGTGAATGAAGCACTTCTGATGGCCCAGACACCGAGTCTGGTGAATCTGGATAAAGGATCTCATTTCATCCTCAACCACCCTATGAAGCAAATGAGGAATGAGACCTCTAGCTGCCAGGAGATAGGTTGCCAGAGAAAATGAAACACCTTACTTCACTCAACAATGAAGGATCTGCCCTGCCTGGAATTACCCAATTCCAATTTGAGTTACAAAGTGAGGAAAGGCAGACTGAGATGAATAACGTGGAAGTTTAAAGTGTAAAAGATGTTCTAGCTAACCGCTCTTTATCCACTCAAAGTAAAAGAGATTTAGTATTTAATTCACTCACTCACTCAGCAATAATGTCTTTACCATCCACACATGCTGCAGACCCTGTGAGATATCAGACACCGGTATCTTCCCCTTCTAGAATATCTTACCACGCCCTCAATGATCTCAGCGCCTTTCCAAGTGGCTCCTTTTGGATGAGCCATCAGTTCGATACTACATCTGCATGGGACATGGTGACAAGTTATTGGACCAAGGAGAGGTACTTATTCAAAGCGATCATCTGGTCAGCAGCCTATGATGCAACCCAGAATGAGAGTTCAGCCCATGTGAACTTTGTTAAAACATGTAAACGATAAACCATGTTAAAACATAGAAAGATTGTTGTTTAGTCACTAAGTTGTGTCCGACTCATTGAGACCCCGTGAACTGTAGCCCACCAGACTCCTCTGTCCATGGGATTCTCCAGGCAAGAATACTGGAGTGGGTTGCCATTCCTTCTCTAGGGGATCTTCCCAACCCAGGAATGGAACCTGGGTCTCCTACACTGCAGGCAGTTTCTTTACCACTGAACCACCAGAGAAACCACATAGAAAGATTAAACAGAAAATAGAAATGGGCTGAAGAGATTCATGTAGAGAAGGCAGAAAGTTGAAATTGTGATGCCATAAAGTCATAAATAAGTAGAAGCCAACTTTCTATTTGACTGCTACTTGAAGCCTTCTACAGGCTGACTGGAAGAAGAGACAGTCAATCCATAGAATGATAAAAAGCAGAAGGAAAGACAGAGAGAAGCTAAGGCATCTATTAACTATAACAGCAGAGCAATTGGGTGAGAAGCAACAGAGGATCAAAGAGCTACCAAGAATATACCAAGACCACCTGACCTGCTTCCTGAGAAATCTGTATGCAGGTCAAGAAGCAACAGTTAGAACTGGACATAGAACAAACAACACACTAGTTCCAAATCAGGAAAGGAGTATGTCAAGGCTATATATTGTCATCCTGCTTATTTAACTTATATGCAGAGTATATCATGCGAAATGCTGGGCTGGATGAAGCAAAAGCTGGAATCAAGATTGCCAGGAGAAATATCAATAACGTCAGATACACAGATGACATCACCCTTATGGCAGAAAGTGAAGAGGAACTAAAGAGCCTCTTGATGAAAGTGAAAGAGGAGAGTAAAAAAGTTGGCTTAAAACTCAGCACTCAGAAAACTAAGATCATGGCATCTGGTCCCGTCACTTCATGGCAAATAGATGGGGAAACAATGGAAATAGTGGCTGACTTTATTTTTGGTGGGCTCCAAAATCACTGCAGATGGTGATTGCAGCCATGAAATTAAAAGACGCTTACTCCTTGGAAGGAAAGTTATGACCAACCTAGACAGCATATTAAAAAGCAGAGACATTAATTTACCAACAAAAGTTCGTCTAGTCGAAGCTATTGTTTTGCCAGTATTCATGTAGGGATGTGAGATCTGGACTATAAAGAAAGCTGAGTGCTGAAGAATGATGCTTTTGAACTGTGGTGTTGCAGAAGACTCTTGAGAGTCCCTTGGACTGCAAGGAGATCCAACCAGTCAGTCCTAAAGGAAATCAGTCCTGAATATTCATTGGAAGGACTAATGCTGAAGCTGAAACTCCAAAACTTTGGCCACCTGATGCAAAGAACCATCTCATTGGATAAGACCCTGATGCTGGGAAAGATTGAAGGTGGGAGGAGAAGGGGATGACAGAAGATGAGAAGGTTGGGTGGCATCACTGACTCAATGGACATGAGTTGAGTAGGCTCTGGGAGTTGGTGATGGACCCGGAAGCCTGGTGAGCTGCAGTCCATGGGTTCACAAAGAGATGGACATGACTGAGAGACTGAACTGAACTGTCACAGCTACAGGATGACTACAGGATGTTGAAGTATGTTCTCATTCTTCTTGGTGTTTAGCTGAATTGTCCTGAGAAGATTTCTTGTCTTTCTAAGTTTCTTAGTAACTTGACTAAAACTGTATAAATTAGAATAACTAGACAAACAAAGATCTGCTTTTCCTGCAACCTAAAGGAGCCGAAATAACATAACCTACTATATAGAAAATAGCTATCCTATGTACATATGTATATATGATGTTGACCTAACAGTAGCTAATTAAATAGGTTGGATTGGAAATAAGCAGATAGATAGGCAGGTTTGAATCTTTTATGGTAAACTAGAATTATAAAGAAAGGCAAATAGTTCACGTTTAAAAGAGATAAATGTCTTAACATCTTCAGAAATACTCATGAACTTCTTATTAGGAAGAATATACCTCTTTAGTCCATCTTTTGTTTAAAAGTGAGACAGACTATCCTAAGAGACTCATACATTAACTTATTCCTCTATTTCCCCCGTTCTGCAACATAGGAAGAATTAAAGTACTTTAAAAGAAAAAGCTAACAGTCCAACTCAACTCTAAAGCAATCTTCTTTCTATAATAAGAGTGTATTCATATTCCCTAGTCTAACTTCTAAGGATAGGCTTGGCAATGGAGGTTCTTGACCTGCCTGCTGGTTGTCTTGTCATCTTCCAAAATCAATGACTGGAACAATGTAAGATAGAAATCCTGCAAAGTGCTCAGATTTCATGATGCGTGAAGATAGAATGTCCCTGGTTACACAATGGCACCTGCCTTGATGATCCTTCCTCACAAGAACACAGTTACCATGCCCTCACTAGGCACTCCACACAAAGCCCCACAACCTCAGTCCTTCCGGGTCACTGAAGACTCTTGTGACCACATAAAAAGAGCCCACATGCTTAAAACTCCAAATCCATTATCATTTTCCTATTTTTATTATTTGAAAGCTTTTTATCCAGTTCCCACCTTTTATTTCAATAATAGGTCTTTACTGACAGTCAAACAATATTGATAGTTTATCAGAAAAAATTTGATCAAAATGTGTTTACCAATGATCTCTGCTTCTGTGATTGAAAAAAAAATGGTGTAAGATTTACCACCTGCCTTAAACAATCAGAAAATCAGGGGAAAAAAAATATTTTCAGGCATCAAAACACAGGTAGCACACAACTGTGAATCCTAAGAGGAAAAAATATTTGAGGTAGTCTGCATGATTGCACAAGATTACTTTCTGGAAGCAATTTCGAGGCTGCTGTTCAAGGAAGGGAAACTCACCTAGAGCTCAGTCATTTTGGCGAGTGGAAGATGTGGAGATTAGAGTTCAGGAAGACAGAAGTGGCTACAATTTGCAAGGATGCATAATAGGAGATATTCACTGAGAGATATACAGAGATCTGAAGAAAGTTCCCCTAGACCTTGACTGAGTACCTTTCTGAGAATACATGGGAGAAAATTACCATAATCTGGGGAAAGAACAACTAGAAAGATGTAGTCAAAACAATGTCCAAGATCAAGTGAGAATTAGGATAATCTACACTACCTACAGTGAAAGGACTCCAAATACACGGGATGTTAGATAGTACTCAGCATGAATTGCTCTACTAATGGAAATAAATTAGCTCTACACCACAGTCTTCACTGCTGGCTCAGACAGTAAAGAATCTGCTGCAATGTGGGAGATCTGGATTTGATACCTGGGTCAAGAAGATGCCCTGGAGAAGGGAATGACAACCCACTCCAGTATTCTTGCCTGGAGAATCCTCACGGACAGAGGAGCCTAGCAAGCACACACACCAAAGGCTACCCTAAACCTATTTTCAAATACTTCAGGTCAAATCTTATGAAGATCGAACTGGTAATGTACAGAATGACAAATATAACCAGCACTTATGTGTTTAGCTACTCAGTCATGTCCAACTCTGCAACACCATGGACTATAGCCCACCAGGCTCCTCTCTTCATGGGATTCTCCAGGAAGAATACTGGAGTGTGTAGCCACTCCCTTCTCTAAGGTATCTTCCCAACCCTGGGATTGAACCTGGGTCTCCTGCATTGTGGGCAGATTCTTTACCATCTGAGACAGGAGGCAAGCCATAACCCACACTGTTGTACATTAAATATAAAATTGTTAAGAGGGTAAATCCTAAAAGTTCTTATAACAAGATTTTTTTAATTTTGTATCTATATGAGATGATGGATGTTCATTAAATTGTGTGATAATCATTTCCTGAAGTATGTAAGTCGGATCAGCGTGCTATGTACCTTAAACTTACACCATGCTGTATGTTGGGTATATGTCAAAAAAAAAAAAAACAGAAGAAAAAATAAAGATGAAATAAACATTCTTCCAGACAAACAATAGCTGATATAATTTATTGCCACCTGACCTGCTTTACAAGAAATGATAAAAGAGATTTTTCAAGCAGAACAAAACTCTATCAGGATCAGATTTAGTTCTACACAATGGAATGAACATCACTGTATATGGTAAAATGGAATTAGCCACAAAAGAGTTTTATCTCATTTTCTAACCTCTTTCAGCTCAGTTCAGTCACTCAGTCTTGTCCAACTCTGCAACCCCATGGACCTCAGCATGCTGGGCTTTCCTGTCCATCACCCACTCCTGGAGCTTGCTCAAGTTCATGTCCATTGAGTCAATTTACAAGTTAAAGCAAATATAACAATGCATGTGTAGGTTTATCACAAGTGAAAGTAAAATGAGTGACAAAAAAGTCAAAGAGAAGGAAACTATAGCATTCTAAGATTTGAACACAATACAGAAAGTGATTTGATATTACTTAAAGACACGACTGAAGTGACTTTGCAGCAAAGATAGACTATGACAAGTTAAAACTGTATACTACAAACCTAGAGCAACCACTAAAACATAAATTAGTTATCGATAACAACCCACAGTGGACATAAAATGAAATTAATTTTAAAAATTCAGTTGATCTAAAAGAGACAAATAAGGGGAAAACAGAATAAATAACAGATATAAAAAATGAAAATGAAGTAATGAGATGGTAGATTTAAACCCAACTTCCCAACTATATTGATAACAACATTAAATGCAAATGCTGTACATGTTACAATTAAAAGGCAGAAATTATAAGAATGGATAAAAAGCCAAGACCAAACTGTATGCTAACTATAAAAATGTGGCCTTATATAAAGAGATATAGCTTAAAAGAATGAGAAGATAGACTGTAAAAATGTTAATGGAAAGAAGTTTGAAATGCTATACTAACACAGACAATGTAGACTTCACAATCAGATATATTACCAGAAACAAGGAAGTTATGAAGTCAGTTCATCATAAGGGCGCAACAGGAAATGGCACCTCATTCCAGAATTCTGCAGCCAGAATTAATTCTGAAATTAAAAGATGCTGTTCCTTGGAAGAAAAGCTCTGACAAACTTAGACAGTGTATTAAAAAGCAGAGACATCACTTTGTTGACAAAGGTTCGTATAGTCAAAGCTATGGTTTTTCCAGTAGTCATGTACAGATGTGAGAGTTGGACCATAAAGAAGGCTGAGCCCTGAAGAACTGATGTTTTCTAATTGTGGCACAAGAAAAGACTCTTGAGAGTCCTTTGGACTACAAGGAGATCAAACTAATCCTAAAGGAAATCAACCCTGAATATTCATTGGAAGGACTGTTACTGAAGCTCCAATACTTTGACCTCCTGATGTGAAGAGCCAACTCTTGGAAAAGACCCTGATGCTGGGCAAGATTGAGGGCAGGAGGAGAAGGGGGTGACAGAGGATGAGATGGTTGTATAGTGTCACTGACTCAATGGAAATGAGTTTGTGCAAAGTCCAGGAAATAGTGAAGGAAAGGGAAGCCAGGCACGCTGAAGTCCATGGGGTCACAAAAAATCTTAAAAGAGTCACTTAGTGACTAAACAAAATGAAAAGAACATAAAGTCAAACACAGAGAGAGAAGGATAGAGAACACTGGAATGGTATCAACAACCATGACCTACTTGGTCTTTAGAGTACACAATAGCAGTAAATGTTCCTATTATTCTTCTATGTATATACACGGAACATTCACGGGATAAACTATATTTTGAGCCATAAAATATGTATCAGTACATTTAAGAAAATTAAAATCATACGTTCTCTGATGGTAGAATGAAATAGAAGTGATTAACAAAGAGCTATTTAGAAAATCCCCAAGTGTTTGAAAACAAAAAATACACTTCTAAATAACATATAGGTGAAAGAAGAAATCAAAAGGAAAATCAGGATATATTTTGAAAGATTTGTAAATGAAAGTGAAACATATTAGATAAAGGGTTATATAAAAGAAAAAATTTCAAATCAATTACGTAATTTTTTACCTTTAGAAACAAGGCAAAGAAGAAATCATTAAACCCAAAATTGCAGGAGAGCAAAAATTTTAAAAATGAGAGTAGAAATAAGTGAAATTAAAAAAACAGTGATAGATAAAATCAAAGATTTACAAGCTGGTTCTCTGAAGAGATCAACAATACTGATGCATCTTGAACTGTCCAGTATGGTTACAGCCAGCCATTTGGGGTTATTGAGTAATTAAAATGTGGTGAATATGAAATAAAATATGCTGTAAAATAAAATAAGTACATACAGGCTTTTAAAAACTTCTGGAAAAATTATAGAAGAAAATCTTTACCACTTCAGGTAAACAAAGGTATCTTAGGGCACAGAAAGTCAAACCAAACACAAACAAAAAATAATAAAATATATTACCAAGCATTTTTAAAGTATGCTTTTCAGAAAAGATCACTAAGAAAATGCAAAGGTAAACTTCAGACTAGGAGAAATATTTGCAAACTGTAGCTGATAAAATAGTTGAATTCAAATTATATAAAGGACTCTGACAATTATTAGAACACAATAAAATACAATTTCTAAATTGTGTTGAAGCTATTTCACTTTTAAAAAAAGATATGCAAATCCCTATCAGTATGTTAAGATACTTAATATAATTAGTGAACAGGAAAGTAGATAAAACTGCAGTGTGATACCTAGCCACACAAGAGGTCAAATTGACCGAAAAGAAGTACTAGGGAGGATGAGGCAACTGAAACACTTACACACCCTTGATGCAAACACAAAAGACTGCAAACACTTTTAGAAACAATTTGCCAAATTTTTTTATTAAGTTAGGCATATACTTATCAATGCAATCACTAACCCCCACCACTCCAGATTTATCCAAAAGAAATCACGTGTGCACAACAGAGACTTGTGCATGAATATAAAGTAACAGCTGTCCACCCCAAAATTCCCAGGAACAAGTCTGTAGTTGAACAAGTTGAGCTGATTCCTCACTACAGTGAGTGAGAACACACACCGAGGGGAACCATGGGGGATCTCAGTGGGAAGATATTGGAGAGGGACAATTATAGGATTTTGATCCTAGTTGGGTGACTTGAGGGGGTGACCTAATGAAGTAGGGGCTGACTCTAGACTGAGGCTGTCAGAAAGTAAAGTCAGTTCTATGATTTAAGTAAGTAAGTAAAGTCACTCAGTCGTGTCCAACTCTTTGTGACCCCATGGACTGCAGCCCACCAGGCTCCTCAGTCCATGAGATTCTCCAAGCAAGAATACTGGAGTGGGTTGCCATTTCCTTCTCCAGGGGATCTTCCCGACCCAGGGATCGAACCCAGGTCTCCCGCATTGGAGGCAGACGCTTTAACCTCTGAGCCACCATTTGGTACCTGAATAATAAATCTATAGGGAGGCAGATGAACATGTAGCTCAATTAGTAAAGAATTAGTAGCCATTCATTTTAGCCAAGAGGAAGGAGGCTTAAGATTTTGTGGGTAGCAGGTGACATTATTTTTGTCTGTACTTATACAAAATTATAAAGTAGACTTTCTCTGTCTCATTTTATCATGGTCTCAAAGTAACCTTGCCTGTTTTGTATTTGTGAGTTTGTTTATACCCTATAGGAGAATAACAGCTGTGAGGATCAGGTCAGCTTTCAAATGTCAGAAGATACTCTTTTTTTTCTTTTTTTCTTTCTCAGTCAAAAACTGGAGACCATCCAAATGTCCATTAACTGGTGATTAAATAAGTTATGAGGTGTCTGCATAATTAAATACTAACCAGGAGTTTAATAAATGAACTTCTACTATATACTTCCGTGGTGGCTCAGATGGTAAAGCATCTGCCTACAATGCGGGAGATCTGAGTTCGATCCCTGGGTGGGAAAGATCCTCTGGAGAAGAAAATGACAACCCACTCCAGCACTCTTGCCTGGAAAATCCCGTGGATGGAGGAACCTGGTAGGCTACAGTCAATGGGGTTACAAAGAGTTGGACATGACTGAGCAGCTAAACTTTCACTTTCTTTTCTACTATATACAACAATACACACAACAAAAAGAAGAATCTCAAAAGTGAAAGAAATCAGCCATAAAAATTAATGTACTATAAGATTACATTTATATGAAATTTTAAAGAAGGGACAGCAATGGTACCAAGGGCTGATCCTTTGATGAAGGCGGAGGGTAGATGCAGGCATTGACTGCAAAAAGGCAGAGGAAAGTTGTGGGGTATGAAACAGCCTGTATCATGATGGTGATGGTAGTTATGACTGCAAGCATAAGGCACAACAAATAGAATTGATGGTTTATGTTGTATGTAAATTTTACCTCTATAATCCTCATATGCACACACACACACAAAATCTTTGCCCTCCTTTTAGGGTAAGAATGATTCTGTTCTTAGAAACACAATAAAAACAGAATCCACAACAAAAACTGTCTCTTCTCTCTAGATCAAGTGAAATCACTCCCATGGCTTCTGGTTAGTTAACCTCCCCCACAAGTAAACAGAAGTTTTCTAACACAAGAAAGAAAATAAAGAGTTGTTTTCATAGTGAATCACCCCATTAGCCACTGGTCAAGGGACACCTGACTACTTTCCTTTCCTCAGAATTGCCCCTGTCAATGGCCTCAGTATTTCTGTTTTTGCAGTCACAATCAGCTCTGAAGAAATAAGCGTCAACAAACAAAACATGGGCAAGTCATTTCCTTCTCTTGACCTCAGTTCTTACCCTGTACAGAGGGGAGGGGTGAACAGAAGAATTTCCCAGGGCTCTTCTAGCTCAGAAACATTTATTGTATAAGTTACACTTCCAAGGCTCAGTCAAGGTGATAAGTTGCTTCTGCTGCCCATCGCTGTGTGTTCATGTGTGTGCTGACAATCAGTGTGTGTTCATGTGTGTGCTGACAATCGCTGTGTGTTCATGTGTGTGCTGCCAATCGCTGTGTGTTCATGTGTGTGCTGACAATCGCTGTGTGTTCATGTGTGTGCACATGTACGTGTTATTATGATGCAGGGTGGGTTGAATAGAGGCAAGAGAGGAGGAGATGCCACAGGAAGGGGAGATGATTTCTTTGAGCTAAAACCACAGCCGTCTGAATTATTTATGAGAATTCTTGTGAGTTTATAATGCCTATTAATTTAATAAAAATGGTTATTGCTTGTAATAATGGAAACTAAAAAAAAATTAGATAGAAATAAACTTAATCATTTAATATCTGCTCTGATTCTTCTCACATTAACTCCTCCAAACTCCACTGAGTTTCTAACAGCAATGCTATCCTTTGGTTCCAAAAGGTGAGCCTCTACCATAGGCTTCACACTTTAGAAGGCCCCCCTTTCTGTCTCTTCCCCAGTGACTCTCACCCCAGGGAGGCAGAAGTTCACAGGGCCAAGGGAATGTCTGTCCAAAGAGTATGTGCTCCCAATCCCATGTATGTAGACCACACTAAAGAATACCTAACCCACCCCCAGCCCCCACCCAACCAGCTTCAGGTTCACGTCCAGAATGTAGATAAGCCTTTATTCCAGGTGTTCTGCCTTCCCACACCTCAAATTGAGGGGAAGAGAGGTTTGCTGGTGAAGATTGGACAGAACTTGGTGGGCAGGCTATGACATCACATGGAGGCTCACAGGAACCCATGCAGTGCAAGTCAGATCCAGAGTGGAAAGAAAAAGAGGGCCGCAGACCACACTCCCATGCTATCACCTTCATCAGCTCTAAGAAGGTCTAAGAATTCTAGATGAAAACCCAGTCTTCTACTGATTATTTAAAAATCATTGTCAGTGTAGACTGTTAGAACATATTTCCTTTCAGAGCTTGTTACTTGGACTTCGGATATTTAGGTCCACAGACGCACAGTGTGTGAGCCTTCACTTGGTACGTTTACCCCAGGGTCCTATGTGAAGGGAACGCTAGATGCACTAGGGGCTAGCTTGATCCAAACCCAGGAACAGGTTGAGGAGTGTTTATTCACCCAAGCTGACTTCCTCAGATTGTGCTAACTTAAAAACATCTCCACACACATTAGTGACTCCCCTCTTGCTCTTGGCTGGAAGACTTTAGACAGTGATCCTCAATGCTCTGTCCCTCCCATTAATCATTCCACTTAATTTAAAACAAACCTAATAAATGAATGGATTCTCATTATAAGCTCTGATTGGTGGTATATTTAATATATATTGACCTTAATTGGCTACCACTGAGATTACTTTAGGGGAAAGCCAAGTCTAGCATGGAAGAACTGGGAAAGGGAGATGTTTTTAAATGAGTTAAAAGAAACCATTAAAAGGAATTTTAAGCTGTACCAATGAAATTGCTAGCCAGAGTAGAAGTTGAATCAAGAAAATAAGTAGATAATGAAGTACTTAGGGAGCTCATAGGACACATTACCCAGAAATAGAAAAAAATATAGGAAGAAAATGATGGCAATGCCTATTTATCTGTAAGTCTACCTTGATTGGACTTCCCTGGTGGCTCAGATGGTAAAGCATCTGCTTGATTAGTTATTAGGCTGTCCACTGGAGATGGGTGTGTGTATGTGTGTGTGTGTGTGTGTGTGTGTGTAGCTGGAAAGGGATGGGAAAATGAGGGCTTCTTTTCTTAATATCTATATCTATCATGGAACAAATAGGCTCTGTTCCTCCCTTAAGGGCAAAGTCCCTGTAAATAACTCCGTGTGTTTTATGGCAAATGATTCAACAGTTACCTTCCATAGTAAGTCATATTTTCATCCAGCTTCCTCTCTGGGGAAAAAAAAATCTCAGAAGACACTCAGCCTCCCCAGAATTTCTGGTGTCATCACTTTGCCTTCAAAGTCCTGCAAGCATAAGAAGGGCCTGTGTGAAGAGTCTTGCTACAGAAGGGAGCATCTGTGATTAACTGTGGGACTTACAGGTGTCCAGAACACCCAGTAATCTTGACATTTTGATGTCAAAATAGACATATTGGGAAGGTATTTGGATTTAAGAGATGTGTGCACTTGGTGTCCTCTTACTTTACATGAGGAGTTGTTTATATGATTTATAGTTGGGTTCCAAAGTACATAATCCACAGGACAGAGACCCACTCAAATTCAGCACTAAATACTGGGAACCAGCAGGCTGGATCAGGTCTTTGGCTGGGGAAGATCAGAGAGAGCAGGCATAAAACATTTAAAGCTAAAAATCCCTTGTTCCGTTGAACTCATGGAGCGTTTAAAAAAACCATGACACATCTCATTAAAAACAACTTTAATTTGATAGATATAAGACTTTGTGAAATGATATTAATTCACTCATCCAGTGGGTATAACACTGGGGAAAAGCTCCAGGCTGGGATCAGGAGACCTGGCTTCACCCAGCTAAGCAAATCACTTTCCTTCCCCATAAACCAGCACTTACTATATCTTTACTGAGGTAGAGTTGGTGCACAGAATTATGTGTTACAAGTGTACCATATAGTGATTCACAATTTTTAAAGGTTATACTCCATTTATCACTGTTATGAAGTATTGTCTATATTCCTTGGGCTATAAAGTTATCCTTGTAATTTATTTCACACATAACAGCATGTACCTCTAAGTCCCCCATCCTAAACCTCCCCTTCCCCCTTTCCCTCTCCCCGCTGTAACCATCTAGCTTGTTCTCTATATCTGTGAGTCTGCTTCCTTTTTGTTACAGTCAGTAGCTTGTTACATTTTTATATTCCATATGTAAGTGATATCATGCAGTGTTTGTCTTTTTCTGTCTGACTTATTTCACTTAGCATAATATCCTCAAGGTCCATCTATGCTGTTGCAAATGACAAGATTCATGCTTTTTATGGCTAAGTGGTATTCCATTGTGTGTACACATATCCACTAATCTATGGGTTTGTTTCTGTGCCAGCACCATACTATTTTGATTACTGTAGCTTTGTAATATAATTTTAAGTCAGGAAACATGATTCCTCAAGCTTTGTTCTTCTTTCTCAAGATTCGGGGTCTTCTGTGTTTCCATACAAATTTTTAAATTATTTGTTCTAGTTTTGTGAAAAATGTCTTGGGTATTTTGATAGGAATTGCATTACTCTGTAGATTGTCTTGGGCAATATGGTCATTTTAACAATATTACTTCTTCCAGTCCAAGAACATGGTATATCTTTCCATTTCTTCGTGTTATCTTCAATTTCTTTCATCAGTGTCTTATAGTTTTCTGAGTACAGGTCTTTTATCTCCTTAGGTGGATTACTCCTAAGCACTTTATTCTTTTTAATGCTATGGTAAATAAGATTGTGTCCTTAATTTTTCTTTCTGATAATGTATAGAAATGCAACAGATTTCTGAATATCAGTTTTGTATCCTGAAACTTTAGTGAATTCATTGATGAGCTCTAGTAGTTTTCTAGTAATATTTTTAGGATTTTCTATGTATCATGTCATCTACAAATAGTCAAGCTCTAAGCAGATTACACTGAGATACACCCCAGTAATTGAGCAATGAGGGGAACCAAGACTAGCTGTTTATACACTCCACACAAAGTATATAAGAAATATAGAAAAAAAGCATTAAACAGTCTCTGATACCAGGATAGAGTAAATTTAAAAGATAAGCAATAGAGGCATGGAACATAGAACCATCCAAGCATTATCCAGGGGAGAAGGTGTTCAAAGAGTCAAATGAGAGTTTGATCCACCTGGCAGGTATACCACAATTATGGACATTGCAGGAAGTCACTAGACAAGATTTAAACAGTTAAACCACAGACACTTTCTGATTCTGAGGCTATCCTCCACACTTCTAATTATACCTGGTTTCTTATGCATCTTGTCAAAAGGGAGATGCTATGCTTGCCAGCGAATGTACATGTAGTGTCAACCCAAAAGTCCTATTCTCATCTTGCATTAAAGAAAATTCCGTTTTTATGGCTTAATCTCCTGTGTATTTATTCTGACTCCACCACTTATGAGATGGGTGGCCTCAGCCACTTTACCTTACTCTAAACCTAAGCTTCCTCATTGGAAAATACAACCTCTCCATCCTCCTGGAGTTGCAATGAGGGTTTAGAAAAGGGCACTTAGCAGACAGATGAGCTTATAGTGTTCTCTAATAAATATCAGCTAAGACCACTGCCATGGCCCCTTCCCTCACTCTTTCTGTCTTCTCCCTGCCTTCTCATCTCTTCACTCATCTCTTCACTCATCCACCCAACCAATCAACCAATCACTAGGTCATTGAAAGGTCATTTCCATCCATCAAAATGTATTTAGAGACCAGGCATTGGGCTGGACACTGAAGCTATAGCGATAAGTAGTACCCAGATTCCCTCTCCAAGGGCTCCCTCTCTCCCTTGTTCTGGACTCTGCCATTCCTTAATACAGTGAAGGGAACATGATGCAGCTGTATTGAACATCTGGCATTATTATTGATGGTATCAGTCTCCCTGATAAACTCTAAGAAACTGAAAAAAATTGAGCCTCTGAACCTGTAAAGCTGAGAGGTAATCTCTAAAGCCTGGTGAATTCACCAAAGTCTTATTAGACCTCCTAGGAGTCATGTTTTCTCTCTGCAATTCTTACTACTATTTCTTTCTTACAGATTTTGTCCAGGTTATATGGCTGAAAGTGTTTGCACATAATAGAATCTAGATTATTTGAATATTTGATATTGGCAGGCCTTGGGCCAGACTGTCCAAATCCTATGCACATTTACCTAGATCATAATACAGTATATTATTCCCCTTGAGTATGTTTCCCTTAGCACTATTTCATTTCTGTCTCCAAGTAGCTTGAAACCATAAAGCTGCATCTATTCCCTTAAAGGCAAGGTGGTGACTGAGTTAGCGCATCTGCCTTCCTGCAAAGATATTAACATTCTCAAAAGTCCTTGAAGAAAATTGTTCCAGTGGTCATCACCTTTGCTCTTGTTCCTAGAATCTCTGAAAGACAGGGTGGGAAGGGTTTTTCACAACTATAAATGGATTTGAAAAACCTAGAGAAGGAAATTATCTGTTTCTCTGGCAAGCCAGAGTGACATGACAGATAATTAGTAGGACGACCTGTTTCTCTGAGATGGGAAGCTTAGCCATATCAAGGACTTAAAGCCCCCAGCCTTTCTTCTATCCCCTAGTGAATTCCTGCTCTGCAAACAACCAGCTCTGCCAGCTGACAGTGACTTTCACCTCGCATCCTTCAAAGTCACCTTTCTTTGAAAATCCTTTGGCTGTGATGCAGAATAGCAATAGCTTTGCCATCTTGGCTACTGTTTGCAGGGTATGTAGAGGTGGAAATAAGTTGAACCTCAGAAGAACTGACCTGTCCAGCAGAATCATGCTTTAAATATGGATGTGCTTCAAATACCATCTTTCCTATGCACAATTTCTCAGTTTCCCCTTTAGAACACAGTGTCTGAAAATCTGGGAAGTTTCCCAGATATCTATTTGAAGGAAGATAGACTTTAGGTCAAGGTGGAGAAAATGCTTCTTCCCTGGGTATATTATGCAGCATTATTTTGTGTTAATGTGCAAGCATGCTTTATGTAACAGGAAAATTAAAAGAGGTAACATACAGGAGAACTGTTTGGCAAACAGGCAATTTACTCAATCTATTTCACCAGCCTTGAGCTGATACTACTGAATTTCAAGGATATTGCAATTTGTAATTCATAAATTTTTCCTTTGAAACAATTAGACTGTTTCTAAAATACACCCCTTGGAGTAAATTGGCATATGTAGAAAAATCCTTCTTTAACTTCTTTTCCAGGAAGAGGTGATTTTCATAACCTTCCCATGGTTTTTATTTATATCTCATCCAGTTATCAGTTCAATTCAGTTCAGCCGCTCAGTCATGTCCAACTTTTTGTGAACCCATGGACTGCAGCACACAAGGCCTCCCTGTCCATCACCAACTCCCTGAGTTTATTCAAACTCATGTCCATTGAGTTGGTGACGCCATCCAACCATCTCATCCTCTGTCATCCCCTTCTCCTCCCACCTTCAATCTTTCCCAGCATCAGAGATTTTTCCAATGAGTCAGTTCTTTGCATCAGGTGGCCAAAATATTGGAGTTTCAGCTTCAATATCAGTCCTTCTAATGAATATTCAGGACTGATTTCCTTTAGGATGGACTGGTAGGATCTCCTTGCAATCCAAGGGACTCTCGAGAGTCTTCTCCCACACCACAGTTCAAAATCATCAATTCTTCAGTGCTCAACTTTCTTTATAGTACAATTCTCACATCCATACATGATTACTGGAAAAACCATAGCCTTAACTAGATGGACTTTTGTTGGCAAAGTAATGTCTCTGCTTTTCAATATGCTGTCTAGGTTGGTCATAATCTGTCTTCCAACAAGCAAGTGTCTCTTAATTTCATGGCTACTGTCACCATCTGCAGTGATTTTGGACCTCAAAAAAATAAAGTCTCTCACTGTTTCCCCTATTTCCCCATCTATTTGCCATGAAATGATGGGACCAGATGCCATGATCTCCGTTTTCTGAATGTGGAGCTTTAAGCAAACTTTTGCACTCTCCACTTTCACTTTCATCAAGAGGCTTTTTAGTTCCTCTTCACTTTCTGCCATCAGGGTGGTGTCATCTGCATATCTGAGGTTATTGATATTTCTCCCGGCAATCTTGATTGCAGCTTGTGTTCTTCCAGCCCAGCGTTTCTCATGGTGTACTCTGCATGGAAGTTAAATAAGCAGGGTGACAATATACAGCCTTGACGTACTCCTTTTCCTATTTGGAACCAGTCTGTTGTTCCATGTCCAGTTCTAACTGTTGCTTCCTGACCTGCATATAGATTTCTCAAGAGGCAAGTCAGGTGGTATCATATTCCCCTCTCTTTCAGAGAGAGAAAATTATCTCTCAGAATTTTCCAGTTATCAGACTTTTCCCCAAAAGTGAGTAAGTCATACGAAGGTGAAGAAAACATCTCAGGAAATTGACAGAAGAGCCCCAGGTTCTCCACTGAAAGAAGACCCAGCCAGTGTGAGGAAGCAAAGGGGCAGGAGAGCCGGGCATCTGCTGCTGCCATCCCAGAAAGAGCTGCCTCTGGGGTCGGTTCCTAAATTGAATTTAACCTGACTCTCTTGACCAGTTCACCATGCTGTTTTCTTACCTGTTCAGTCTCCTTCCAGAAGTGACAACCAGGAGATCATCAGCGTGTTATTTCCTATCTCAGTATGCCTAAGAACATGTGACTCCAATTAAATAACATGGGACACGCTTAGCTTGTGTGAGTGCTAAGTCAGTTCAGTCATGTGTGACTCTTTGTGACCTTATGGACTGTAGCCCATCAGGCTCCCCTGTCTGGGGGGATTCTCCAAGCTGGACTGCTTACCTTAGATGACTACAAATGACATTTCGCAAATCAGGCAAGGAATTGGTGCTATCCTGGCATTCATTCTATAATCAAGCCACAAGCACAGGGGTCTTAGTCTCTGCCAGGCACGGCGCTGAGAGCTATAAACAGGGTCAGCCGTCACTCTCTTCTGTTCTTCTCACTTCACCTTTTTTTCCCCCTTCCTACTCTCCTGGCCTAGTAACAGTAATAGCTAATGTTTACTGAACAGGGGGATGTTCAGCATGTGCTGAATGAGTACACGTCATTTTCTCATCCCCAAATTGTATAAACGCTTGCCATCAAATTGTATTGTCACTTTTGCCATCTCATCACCAACATGGAGGGGTTTATCACCTTGCACAAGCACGTGGAAGAGTTCAGACCTGAATCCAGGTAGTCTGATACGAGGCTTACACACTAATGTCTCTTTATATTTCCCCACCCACTGACCTTAACTTTGTTCAGCATGCTGGGTCATGAGAAAAGCAGAGTACTTTAATTATTCAAGAAGATATAATAGGTTGGTGAAAAGCAGCAGGATTCACTGTGATAAGCTAAGTAAGTAAGTAAAGTCACTCAGTCGTGTCCGACTCTTTGTGACCCCATGGACTGCAGCCCAGCAGGTTCCTCAGTCCATGAGATTCTCCAAGCAAGAATACTGGAATGGGTTGCCATTTCCTTCTCCAGGGCATCTTCCTGACCCAGGGATCGAACCCAGGTCTCCCGCATTGGAGGCAGAAGCTTTGACCTCTGTGATAAGCTAGACGGAAGTAAACTGAATTGCAATATGAAGAATATACAACAGACTGGTTCCAAATAGGAAAAGGAATACATCAAGGCTGTATATTGTCACCCTGCTTATTTAATTTATATGCAGAGTACATCATGAGAAACGCTGGACTGGAAGAAACACAAGCTGGAATCAAGATTGCTGGGAGAAATATCAATAACCTCAGATATGCAGATGACACCACCCTTATGCAGAAAGTGAAGAGGAACTAAAAAGACTCTTGTTGAAAGTGAAAGAGGAGAGTGAAAAAGTTGGCTTAAAGCTCAACATTCAGAAAATGAAGATCATGGCATCTGGCCCCATCACTTCATGGGAAATAGATGGGGAAACAGTAGAAACAGTGTCAGACTTTGTTTTTTTGGGCTCCAAAATCACTGCAGATGGTGACTGCAGCCATGAAATTAAAAGGCGCTTACTCCTTGGAAGAAAAGTTATGAGCAACCTAGATAGTATATTCAAAAGCAGAGACATTACTTTGCCGACTAAGGTCCGTCTAGTCAAGGCTATGGTTTTTCCTGTGGTCATGTATGGATGTGAGAGTTGGACTGTGAAGAAGGCTGAGCGCCGAAGAATTGATGCTTTTGAACTGTGGTGTTGGAGAAGACTCTTGAGAGTCCCTTGGACTGCAAGGAGATCCAACCAGTCCATTCTGAAGGAGATCAACCCTGGGATTTCTTTGGAAGGAATGATGCTAAAACTGAAGCTCCAGTACTTTGGGCACCTTATGCGAAGAGTTGACTCATTGGAAAAGACCCTGATGCTGGGAGGGATTGGGGGCAGGAGGAGAAAGGGACGACCGAGGATGAGATGGCTGGATGGCATCACATTGGGGGCAGGAGGAGAAAGGGACGACCAAGGATGAGATGGCTGGATGGCATCACGGACTCAATGGACGTGAGTCTGAGTGAACTCCGGACTTGGTGATGGACAGGGAGGCCTGGCGTACTGCGATTCATGGGGTCGCAAAGAGTCGGACACGACTGCGCGACTGAACTGAACTGAACTATGAAGAAGGACTTTTTGAAGGTAAGGCGTATTTTAAATTGTCATCCCATTATCTTTTGGGTTTAGAATAAGTTATGAGGAACAGAACATTTATACCTACATTTTCAGAGTTGTTCGGGTAGTCATTCCTAAAGCAGAAAATAGATTACTTAAGTAGCAGCTTTCCAGAAACATTAAATTATTGGTAAATGAAATCCTGGTTTTAGATGTTCCAGGCTTGCTCCTTCCACAGGACATGCAGGGAAGTAGTCCCTTGACCCACGAATCCATCACCCTTTCCTTTTTATCTCCTTGCTTTATGGCAACTGACAATTCTTAAAGGATGGAATGACTTTCCCTAAGTGTCAGCTTGCAGGTCAGTAGGTAATGACTATCTCTTGCTGAACCAGGAAGGGCTGGCAAGTCAAAGAAGGCCAGGATCCACTTCCCACCCCTGCCATGAACTAAAGAAAACAGCGCCTGCCAGTTATCAGGGTCTCAGCCGCCTCCTTCAGAAGGTATAGAGGGTAGATGTATGCAATGGCTGCTGACCTGAGTTGGGAGCCTGCAGCAAGAGGCTGATCAAGTACAGACAGAAGAGCTTCTGTGTTGAGTTGGAAACCCCTAAAGTCACAGATAACCGCGTCACCTTGGATAAATTATTCAAGCTTTCCAAGTTTGGGTATTCACATCTGCAAAGGAAGGCAGGCAATGAAAGTGGCTTTTTTATTGTTTATAAAATGAGCTTCTTTGTTTGACTTTTAATCATAAACTGAACTCACTTTCTCTATATATGTGTGTGTGTGTGGTGGTGGTGGTGGTTCAGTTGCTAAGTCATGTCTGACTTGAAAACTATGGACTATAGCCCTCCAGGATTCTCTGTCCATGGGATTCTCCAGGCAAGAACATTGGAGTGGGTTGCCAAGCCTTCCTCCAGGGGATCTTCTTGACCCTTATGTCTCCTGCATTGGCAGGCAGGTTCTTTACTGCTAATGCCACCTGGGAAGCCCTTCATAGATCCTCAGTTCAGTTCAGTTGCTCACTTGTGTCCAACTCTCTGCAAACCCATGAATCGCAGCATGCCAGGCCTCCCTGTCCATCACCAACTCACGAGTTCACTCAGACTCATGTCCATTGAGTCCGTAATGCCATTCAGCCATCTCATCCTCTGTCGTCCCTTTCTCCTTCTGCCCCCAATCCCTCCCAGCATCAGGGGCTTTTCGAATGAGTCAACTCTTCGTATGAGGTAGCCAAAGTACTAGAGTTTCAGCTTCAGCATCAGTCCTTCTAATAAACACCCAGGACTGATTTCCTTCAGAATGAACTGATTGGATCTCCTTGCAGGACAAGGGACTCTCAAGAGTCTTCTCCAACACCACAGTTCAAAAGCATCAATTCTCAGCACTCAGCTTTCTTCACAGTCCAACTCTCCATACATGACCACAGGAAAAACCATAGCCTTGACTAAACGGACCTTTGTTGGCAAAGTAATGTCTCTGCTTTTCAATATGCTATCTAGCTTGGTCATAACTTTCCTTCCAAGGAGTACTTGTCTTTTAATTTCATGGCTGCAATCACCATCTACAGTGATTTTGGAGCCCGCCAAAAATAAAGTCTGACACTGTTTCCACTGTTTCCCCATCTATTTCCCATGAAGTGATGGGACCAGATGCCATGATCTTCATTTTCTGAATGTTGAGCTTTAAGCCAACTTTTTCACTCTCCACTTTCACTTTCACCAAGAGGCTTTTTAGTTCCTCTTCACTTTCTGCCATAAGGGTGGTGTCATCTGCATATCTGAGGTTATTCATATTTCTCCTGGCAATCTTGATTCCAGCCTGTGCTTCTTCCAGTCCAGCATTTCTCATGATGTACTCTGCATAGAAGTTAAATAAGCAGGGTGACAATATACAGCCTTGACGTACTCCTTTTCCTATTTGGAACCAGTCTGTTGTTCCATGTCCAGTTCTAACTGTTGCTTCCTGACCTGCATACAGATTTCTCAAGATTTCTCATGATGTACTCTGCATAGAAGTTAAATAAGCAGGGTGACAATATACAGCCTTGACGTACTCCTTTTCCTATTTGGAACCAGTCTGTTGTTCCATGTCCAGTTCTAACTGTTGCTTCCTGACCTGCATATAGGTTTCTCAAGAGGCAGGTCAGGTGGTCTGGTATTCCCATCTCTTTCAGAATTTTCCACAGTTTATTGTGATCCACACAGTCAAAGGCTTTGGCATAGTCAATAAAGCAGAAATAGATGTTTTTTCTGAACTCTCTTGCTTTTTCCATGATCCAGCAGATGTTGACAGTTTGATCTCTGGTTTGTCTGCTTTTTCTAAAACCAGCTTGAACATCTGGAAGTGCACACCTCACGTATTGCTGAAGCCTGGCTTGGAGAATTTTGAGCGTTACTTTACTAGTGTGTGAGATGAGTGCAATTGTGCAGTAGCTTGAGCATTCTTTGGCATTGCCTTTCTTTGGGATTGGAATGAAAACTGACCTTTTCCAGTCCTTGTGGCCACTGCTGAGTTTTCCAAATTTGCTGGCCTATTGAGCACAGCATCCTCGCAGCATCATCTTGTAAGATCTGAAATAGCTCAACTGGAATTCCATCACCTCCCCTAGCTTTGTTCATAGAGATGCTTCCTAAGGCCCACTTGACTTCCCATTCCAGGATGTCTGGTTCTAGGTGAGTGATCACACCTTTGTGATTACCATGGATCCTACTATCATTAAAATCCTATATTGTCTAAGAAACTTTCCCCAAATATCCAAGCACAGTCCTCCTTTAACCCTTAAAAGCACGTAAAATTCTTCGTAATTCACTCTAACCATTTCCCCAGTCTCATCTCCTGCTACCCACTTCTTAATTTGAGCTTCAGAATGCCAAATTATTCATAATTCCAGAAATCGCCATATTGTTTCATGTGTCTGTTTTTCTGAAACATATTTTTTTGTCTAAAATACCTGTCCTCTTGGTGGACTCCTACTCAACCTTCAAAATCCCATGGGCATGTCACTTCTTTCAAGTATTCCCTAATAGCCTCACTGACCCACAAGAATTCATAAACCATATTTCTGCATTAATTCAACAACTGAAGTGTTTACTATTTTTGCCTTTTTTCATATGATAGTATAAACCATTTCTTCATATATATCAAGATAAAAACTGCTTGTGGATAGGAAATATGCGTTGTGTATTTTGTGTGACTAGCGCCTGGCATATAGCAAGAAGGTACTCAAAAACATTTGAAGGGCTGAATTAAATATTTTGCACTTGGTAATGTGTTTTCTTATTCTGTTGTTATGCCTATCCACCTCAACTTCTCAACAGGTTATAAGCACTGTGGAAGCAGAAGGGACCTGGTTTATTCTGTGTCTCCTATAGGCCTGGGAATTTACTAGGTTAGTAATTGTCAGGTGGGAGAACGCATAGAGAATGGGTTTGCCACAAGAAGTGAGTGAATATCACTAGCTCACAGTTATAAGGATGGCAATGACCCTTCCAAACACACAGGAAAAGGACCTGGGGCTGACCCTACTCTTGTCCTCCAAAGGGAGTCTGGAGTCTTATTTATAAGGTAGAACTCATGTCTCACAGCTGGAACAGGAACAGAAAGAAAACCCAATTGCTGACGCCAAATTCAATTGTTCAAAACCTCTTCCTAGTTCCTTCCCAAAGACCATCGGGTAGCCTGATATGAAAAGGTATTTTACTTTAAATAATTACACATATTTTGGAAGTGCTAATAGTTCTGTGGTGAAAAGAAAAAAAATGAAGGCATAAGGGGGAAAAGGAGAAACAAAGAAAAGAGAGTGAGAGAGAAAGGAGCTGGTTTGAAGGGATTTTATCTAATTTCATTTTAATTAGATCCTTTTTCTAACTGAGTTTCTAATTTTTCAATTAGCAATTAGCAGCTGCAACTCATTCTGAGCATCACGAGGTGCCAAAGACA
Organism: Aepyceros melampus; assembly: GCA_006408695.1. Taxonomy (NCBI): domain Eukaryota; kingdom Metazoa; phylum Chordata; class Mammalia; order Artiodactyla; family Bovidae; genus Aepyceros; species Aepyceros melampus. Next base: position 199,068 of record SJXQ01007126.1, on the reverse strand, counting down.
CTAATTACACCACAGGAGTAGGAGGCTGGAAATGAGAAATAAAATTATCCATGAATGTTATTAGAAGAAAGGAATGATTACTCCCTGTAATAATATACTGATGTGAGCCTAATTAGATTGAAGGATTCAGAGGGAAAAAATGAGATTTAAGAAGTGGATTACATTTAGATGCCTTGAGGTCATAATTTTGCTATAAATATTGCTTTAGAGCATCTCACTTGGAAACAGGTTTGTAAGCCTGATGATGTTTTGTCAGGATGTTCGTCAATGACCCACATCCCTGATAAACAATAACCCAAAACATCAATGGCTTCTGAAATGCCAGTACTCTTCCTGTAAAACGTGTGTCTGAGATTTAAAAATAAACACTCGTGCACATGAACATACATCAACAGAGCAATGAAAAGAATACCCAGGCCCTGGGAGATGCCACAGCAGAGATGCCCATCTTTGGCACTGCAAATTGGGGGTGGAGTTTTGAGCCATGACGTGGAAGTTTGTATGGGTGTCGTTTCTAATGTGCTGGTACAATTACATTCCTTCCTTCCATGACAGCGTCGAGCCTGTCACTGTTTTTCAGGGAAGACACAGCAAGCCCATGTCTGCTCCATATCTGTAAGCTGCTGGTGTGAAAAACACTCGAGTCAAGAGGCGCGTAGGTTTCTATTAACAAAGCAGCCCCCCAGACCATTCGTATTCTCAGAGAAGAGCTAATTTTCCGGCTCTGGACACAGAGAATCAAACTATGGTATTGATCCTCAAGAGTGACTCCTAATTAGCTGCAGAGTAATCTCCCAGACGCCCCAAGGCCAGAGGGGCTGACCACGGCTTTAAAGGACTCCAACAGAGTCGCAGCCCTTTCCGTCTCAAGTGCCACACTGGTGATTGAATGCATCTCAGCAAACATTCTTACAGTCTCTGCGGCCAGAAGGTTGCTTTCTCATGGAAGGAGATAATACTGACCCTCTCTGTTTTCCTGTTTTCCTGTCCTTGGAAGAAAGGGAAAATGCTTTTGAAGGGAAGCAGGATATTCCATGAGCAAGTTAAAGCTACACACCCACCTCATCCTCCAGTAAACCTGCGGAAAATCTTGCCTCCATTCTCCTGTCTCTTCTGAAACCCTTTGTAGAGCATCCTAATACGCCTGGCTTTTCCTCTTTTCTAAGGATTTCAAAATGCACTGCTCTTCTAAGCTCTAGTCTGGTGATTTTCACCAGCTAAGCGGCAGTGTCTAGCTGTAGGTCTCACGTCAGCACCTTAAAATCAACATTGGCAGGACCTATCACATTTATTCCCTTTCCCATCCCCTCCCTAAAGTGCCCCTCAATGGCAGTCTCGATTTTGTCAACAGCTTGGCCATCCTCCCAGGAACTCAGAGTCAATCCTTGAAGTAATCTCTGATTTCTCCCTGTATCCTCATATCCCCAGCTCCTCCCATAGCATTGCCATCAGCCCTGTGAGTTCTGCCCCAGTAGTTTCTCTTTTTTCATACCCAATGCCATGGTGTAGGCATCTCTAGTTTCTTACCGTAAATTTCTAAACCAGCTCCCCTCGGACAAATGCCTTCTGCTCTGCACTCCCAGCTTCATCTTTCTGCAAAGCTGCCTGCACCCTCATTTTCCCCGCCAGAACTACTCAGAGGCTGTTCTGGCTTTGGCAAAAAGCAGCAGCTTCTAAGCCTCTAATGTTCTTGTTCCAGCCCATACTTTGGATGTAATATTTTCCTCTTCTGTTTCAATATTCTGTGCTACAGCCAAACTAATGCATGGGTTTGATGTATTCCTTGTTCTGTATCCTTTAATTGATATCCCTCATATCTATTTCCAGAAAGTCAAATCCTACTTATTCTGCAAGATCTAGCTCAAAATAGTGATAATATTCTTAATCCTTCTTTGCATATATGTAGGTCTTTGAATTTTCAAAGCATGTCCACATCCATATGGTTTATTTAAGCCTCAAAGCAGCTCCCAGGGAGGCAAGAAGAGTAGGCATTAGTAATCCTCTTCTACAGAGGAGGAAACTGAGACACAGTCAGGGTAAGTGAATTGCCCAGTAATCAATGGTGGACCCGAGGCTGAGCCACTGATTTTCTCCTGATGTGTTTCCCTTTGAGGACTGACGATGCTCAGAGTGTGCTTGCTGTTGCTTTCCAATCACTGGGATGGAGGCTTACAGAAAAACAATTGCCCTCCTGATGGAAACTGGAAAAATTGATGAGCTCCCATTCCTTGGCCCGTCTATCTGTCTTTATATAGCTCACCACATTTGCCGCTAATTATATTTCTCTTTATAATCTGAGCTCTCCAGTTAAGTAATGTAATTGATCACTCCTGAAAAATATCACTAATTCCAAAATGGCCCAGAAGTATTTTGTCACGCTGTTCTCCTTTTCATTTCTCCACCCTGGTGTTAGAATTATTAAGATGTCACGTGCATCAGAGGAAAAACAGTATTAAGGGCCTAAAGGTGTAGCTTCTGCATGTGTCAGAGGAGAGAAGGAGCTGGCAACAAATGTGATATTTTTTTAAGACAGAAAAGTAAAAAACTGATGTAAAATAGGAACAAAAAGAGAAACTTTCCTTAATCTTTGAGACCCATGGACTGTAGCCTACCAGGCTCCTCCCTCCATGGGATTCTCCAGGCAAGAGTACTGGAGTGGGTTGCCATTTCCTTCTCCAGGGGATCTTCCTGACCCAGGGATCGAACCTGGGTCTCCTGCATTCCAGGCAGATGCTTTAACCTCTGAGCCACCAGGGAAGCCCTTCTAAAGGAATATAGCATTTGCAAAGAAGAGAAAATGGGGGCAGCCCTTCGTCTGTAAACTAATCACTGTCTTTGAATCATCTGTTATTACCCAGAGGTGGTGACAGTGCTGTGGATGAGCAGAAAGGTTCGGGATGAGGGTGGGAGCCTGCTGACTTGGAAGAGGAGATGATTTGTGTTGGAATTTCCCACCACCCCCAATATATACTGTTCAAGCTACTATTCCCTTTTCTCTCATTCAGAAAGGCAAAGCCAAAGAACTGCCGCCAGCTTGCACGGAGGGGCACGTTGTGGGAAGGCGTGATTGACAGCATCTCCCTGGGCTGGTTGGAACGCAGAGCAGTGCTGGAGGCATCTGCATGGTGCTTCTAAGTCACCCCTGCACCCTGCCCCATTCACTTTTGAGCAGAAAGTTGGATAAAGTAGAAAGGAGAGAACCAAGAATGACAGGTCTCAGAACCTTTCTGCTGTCAGACTTCCCTCTTCTTCCCTTAGAATCTCAGTTTTACCTTCAACTCCCTCTTCTGGATCTTAATGTCTTATTTTTACTTAGACAAAGCTTTTCAATCAATATGGGTTATTGGGTCTAAGTGAGGACTAGAGAATTAGACCCAAATCAGCAATAAAGATAGAAAACAGAAGGTCAAGAGATGTCATGTATGAGTGCCTACTATGTCGGATACTATGCCAGAGACCTACCTTATAAAGCACACAGTAGGATCACTATCAATCCCACTGCCATAGCTGAGGAAATTGAAGCTCAAAGTGACTAAGTGTCTCACCCAAGTGCCCAGAGCTAATAAATGATAGACCTAGAATTCTGACCCAGGGTTGACTGACAACAAAGCTTACACCTTTTCACTGGACTCCTCTGCCCCAACTGACCTGCAGAGTGTCCCCTTGTCTGATTTCCAGAGTCATGGAGAGAGCATAGCTATAGGGTCAACCAGATCTGCAGCGAATCCTGACTCTACCATTTACACACTTGTAGAAGAATAATTTTAATCTTAAATAACTATTTTAAGAACTAAATTAGATAAAAGAGCTCTCCAGGGCATTCCCTGGGAAAGATGAAAGAACCACTTTTACGAGTACCCTGTCCCACCCCCATTCTTCCACCTGCTATGAGAAAGGCAGACCCACACAATGGAAAGAACGTAAAAGGTTACGTTAAAAAAAAAAAGAAAGAAAATTAGGTTTGAATTCCAGCTACGCCACCCAGGAGCTGCGTGACCTGACGCAAGTCACAGCCTCTCTGAACATTCACTTCCTCTCTAAAACGAGCATTCTGATATTGTACATCCTTCCAGGCTCTCCCGTGAGTCACATCGAAGGTAGTAATAGGCATGGAAATATTTTAAAAATATAAAGCATGAAATGAATATTTTAAAGATTGTATAAGTATTTCACTTACACAGATTGTATGCACATATGTGTACGTGTATATAACACATGCATGCATATGTATTGTGTGTGTGTGTGTGTGTGTGTGTGTGTGCGCGCTGCACAACACGCTTAGGAGAACTTAAACATCCTCCTTCTCCACACAGGACTCTTTCCCAGCCTCATCTATCTTTATCCAGGTAGGAAAGTGCCCTGGAAGTCTCAAGTCAGATCAAGGGATGGTCACCAGTTGATGGGAAGAAATGACTAAAGGGCCCTTGGCAGTGTGCTTGTTTCTGGCAGGGCTGCAGGGGAGGAAGCCTTTAATCTCCCCGAGTGGTGGGCAGCCGGGATATGCAGCGAGAGCAGCTCTCTGACGTGGAACTTGCCGTGTGATCTTCCCAGGATGAAAAGTTCAGCCAGAACACAAGCCGGGGTGGCTTGTCCATCAAGACCGGGACAGAGCACGTGGCAGGAACAACCGGCCAGGACTGCCAGGCCCCAGCCATCCTCCTGCTGTGCGCTTATGCTTCTGTTCCACGAGCCGAAATGCGGAGAGCCTGAGACATTCCAGAGAGAGCCTCCCAGCTGCTGACCAGAGAGAGTCCCCAAGGCAGGGTGGGGAGGAGCAGCCTCTGCCCTGAGACTCTCTGGATCACACAGCCTCTCACCTCTTCCTCCGCCCCTCCGCTCCTCTTCCTCCCCTTCTTCTCCCTCCTCCTCTCCCTCCTCCCGCTCCTCCTCCCTGGCATCCTTCTCTTTCTCTCCCTCCTCCCGCTCCTCTCTCCCTCCTCCCGCTCCTCTTCTTCTCCCTCCTCTCCCTCCTCCCGCTCCTCCTCCCTGGCACCCTTCTCCTTCTCTCCCTCCTCCCGCTCCTCTTCCTCTCCTTCTCTCCCTCCTCCCTCTCCCATCTCCCACTCCTCTACTGACTGTCAGTCACCTAAGAGGAGGGGTCTTGGTCCCACCCATCGAGCGGCCAGGGGTGGACCTGCAAGGCTGAAAGATGAGGAGGGCAGGAGACCGAAGCCTCTCCAGTCTCATCAGTCTCCTAGGCCCTGGTACCAGGCAGACGGAACAGCTCGCCAGGCTTGTGACAATGCTCGGGGCCTGGAGCTGGGGTGGCAGCTGTCCACAGCAGACCAGACTTTCGAACATCTCGGCAGAGTCTTTCTTGTCTCACAGCCCCCTCCCTGAAGCTCACACCCCTTTGTCTCCAGCTGGTTCTTGGCCCCTAACTGTTCTCATCTGTGATTTTATTTTCCCTGAATAGGGGGAGTTACTCAGACCTAGGCTCTTGGCCAGCTGGTCCAGCCCCATCTTTTTCTCCCTGGGCCGTTCGCTCCTCTTCGAGAGGGTTCTCGCTGGGTCCGCCGTCCCTCTCTCCATCTGGCGCTGCACGCCTCGCTGCGTGGGGCCTGCAGGACTGGGGCTGACCGTGCAGGGCAGCCAGCAAGCAGCAAAGCCTTTATAACAGTGATCTGGGAATCCAGGCTGTCTACACTGTTTCCCTGCCAGTCTGTGTCAGAGAGACAAAACACCTAGAGAGGTTTAAAACATTCAAGAGAAGAAAAAGCAAATGTGTAGCCTCAGAGATCTTTGTCCAGACAGCACTTTCACTAGCAATAAATCTGCTTTAAAAATGTATAAGGAAATAAAGAAAAAAAAAAACAATTTAAAAACTGGGCAAATCGCTTTGCTGGAAACCCATTTCTCCCACGCTCAGCTGTTTCCCTGCATCAGCTCTTCAGCCTCCCAGAGAGAGCTGCCAGCATGTAAGATAGCAGTGCAAATGGAACTCAGCCCAGCCCCAGCCCTGGTCTGCTGCGGGCACAGATTTCTGTGGGCCTGGGGTCCAGCTGGTTGGCTGCTGCAGCCGGAAGAGCCCACTGGGTTTCCAGTTTTGTGCTGATCCTTGCAAGTGTGCTTCAGCTGGGGAAAAAAAAAATTAGACCTATTCATCTTCCTGTCAAAGCCCCCAGGGGAGGCCGTGGCAGATGAGCCCTCAGTGTCCCATCTTCCCTGATCCTAAGGATATCAGCAGGGCCCTGAAAGGGTCCAGAGTGATCTCAGCCAGGCAGCCAGGAAATGACTGCTTACCAGTCAGAAACAGAACCTGGCATCTATTCTCTGGGGCTGGATGGATAGAGGTTAAATGAATCTGCTTCAAAAATATCCGTCCATTACCCATCGGGTGTTCATCACTAGCTATGTAATTGTGGGGCTTCAGGTCCTTACAAAATAAAGCAGACAGGTAATGGGAGATGCTTGTCACACATCTCTGAACGCAGAGCCCTGCCCTAACTTTCCAGGACCAGGCTCCTCACTCATCTGCTGTGTCCATGTCATCTGTGATCTTTTGAAACGCACCCTGGGCCAATGCAGTATTTTGCAACACTCCAAGAAGACCAGGCAAGTTTCCAGAGCAGGGTCAAGATCCAAGCCACCCATTGTACCACTCAAAAATCCCTCAGAAATCAGGGTCTGCCACCTTCTCTCGGAGGTTCTTGCTGATGGCTTTGGAAGTTTGAGTCTCAGTAACCACACTCTGCCCTCGTCTGATCCCAAGGGCACAGCCAAGTAGTGACCGGGAGGTGAATGCATGACCCCAAGGAGAGTAATTATGTCGTAACCAATAAATAAGCAATCACTTGAACAATTAGTGCTCACCTCTTTGGAATTTGCATCTCACCTCAGGACAGTCTCGCTCTGCAACCCCATCAATACATCGATATGTTATAAATAAGTGGTTTTACTGGAAGTGAGATGCAAGCTATCTTGAAACTAACTGAACGTGACCAGAATACACCATCCCCTACCTCCTAAGAAATCATTCAAGTTCTGATGCAAGGTGATGCTGGAGTCCCAAACTCCATCATGATCCTCAGCAGCAATAAGGAACACTGACCCAGTGATGGGCTAAGTAATGTTCCTATTGGCGACTCTAAGCAAGGAAAAGGAATAATGAAGGGTGGCTCAGATGGTAAGAGTCTACCTGCAATGCAGGAGACCCGGGTTCAATCCCTGGGTCAGGAAGATCTCCAGGAGAATGGAATCCATTCTTGTATCCTTGCCTGGAAAATTCCATGGACAGAGGAGCCTGGCGGGCTGCAGTTCATGGGGTCACAAAGAGTTGGACATGACAGAGTGACTAAGGAAGGGGAGACAGCAATAAAAGAAGAAAAGATACAAGGCATCAGCTGAGAAACTGGGATGATGGAAGGGGATGGTAGGGGGAGGAAGTAGCAAGAGACAGAGAGAAGGTACATGACCGGCTCAGCGGAGGGCCGTTAACTGAGTGAGGTGATCTCTCTCTGTGGCATTTTTTCTCCACTTAATTCGGTACAAACAGTTTGAGCACCAATTATGGCAAGGCTCCCTAGAAATCCTCATGGATGAGATATAGAGAGATGAATGAGATATGTGTTTTCTGCTCTCAGCTTGCATACAGTTCAACTGGGGCTAAATTACAGGCACAAATAGCAATATTACAAGTTGGACTAAGTTGACCGTAGGGGTATACGCTGGTTTCAAAGAAGGAGAGATTTTTTGCTGGAGGTGGTGAATGTCATACAGCAACTGGAATTTGAACATCATCTAAGGCAAATGGATGGCCTCTTTCCTGCCATGATGGAATTTTTTCTTTCCAGGGGTTCATGGTAAAAAGATACAGTTCTTCATCTCAGAGGAAACAGTGGTGCAAAATGACAAACTGGTTGATGGTGCAAAACTGCTTCTAGATATTTCTAGGTGTAAAGTTTGGCCACGAGATGCAGCCGAGTGATGAGTCTCACTCATTCTGACTTTGTCTTCTACGTTGACTTCTGGTCCCCTCTCCAACTCCCCAAAGCACTTAGAGCATCTCCTGAAAGAAGCATCGTTTGCGTCCCTGGCTGCAAGAAAGCCTCTTGGGAGCCTGTTAAAATACGGATGAATCCACCCCCACCTCAACTAACTGGATCAGGACCACAAGGGGTCACTCTGAATTTCTCTATTTATGGCAGAATCCCCAAATAATCTAAGAAACAGTTATATCTGTAACTCACAGGACCAACGCTCATGGGAAGTTTCTTCTACCCATTAAGCTGAGATCATTGAAATCTCCTGATTGTGATGGAGATATATTGTGACACCTTCCTTCTGAATAGCCGCAAGTAATGATGACAGAGAGGGTTGCACTTGTTAATTCTTGTGGTGGTTGTTTTCTTGAAGTCTCAGATCTATTTGAGGATGAGTTAGGGATGTGGCAGGGTGGTGTGGCAGTTAGACCCAAGGATCTCTTTACCTTTCCTGGCCACAAGCCACCTATGACCTGAGTGGAATCTCAGCATACCAGGACACCTGATTACTCTGTACCAGCTCCATAAACTCTGGGCTGACGAGGCTCAAGGAAAGGTTCTTGAGAGTAGGAGCACAAAACCTTTCCTATACACGGAACTCTCTCTCCCCAGAATGCTATTTCTTTCCAAGAAACACAAATTAACTAGCTGCCACTAATGACCTCCAGACCAACACAAACCCACTTCCCCTTGAAATTAACCTTCTATTCTGAATCTAAACAATGTCTAATTAGCCCCAAGCCATGGTGAGCTAACTAGAAGAGAAGGATCCATGGAATTAAAACAAGGCCTAGCTTGACTGATGAAAAAAAGAAGAAGAAATAGCAAAAAGCCGTCCTCCAGTTACCTGCCTGCTCACCTCCGCCCCTGGTTTTTTATCCTACACCCTCATCTGTCTTCCTTTTGCAAATCTTGTAAAGGAGTCTTCTTTTCAGACAAATATTTTTCCCATTGCATTTGACACTGAGAAGGCAGGAAAAATATTGCCCATCACGATAAATATCAGTATAATATTCCAATTTTCCAGCATTTGACAGCAATCAAGGGAAGAATAATGTGTTCCCTCTGTGACTAAATCATTTAGGGACCAAGGTATTCTGTCTCATTCTCATTAGAAAAAAAAAAAAAAATTCCAATAATCTCATTATCCCAGTGTGAATAACAGTAAAAAAGCACCAAGACTAATGATTTCTCCCGCACTTGCCTCCACTGAGCCCAGCCGGGCTGTGCTTTTATGGGACATGTCTTGGTAATGCGGTCTTTTTTAGCAGCAACCCCAAAGCATCTGGTGCTCTGAGAATCATGTCTAACTGGTCCTGCTTTGTCTGCAGCCACAGATACACACACCCTTAGGCTCCAAAGACTCTTTTTTATGTTTTTTTTTTTTTTAAAAAAAGAACTCCAGTGGCAAAAGAATGTGTCATGGCGTGTTAAACTTTATGGAAATTCTTCTGGAGAATAACATAATTTCACGGTGCATTACTCTGAAATGACCTAGTACTTGAACAATTAATTTTTAAGGTGTAACACTGACTTCCCCTTGCTGTATTTAACCTGTATCTGAAATTGTCAAAAAGCCAAGGGTTGGACAATGAGTTGTGAGAAGGCAGGAGCCTGAAAATTATTCCCTGTCTACTGTGTTTTATTTTATCAGACATAAGGGTACTCTCTTTGGTTCAAAATGAAAGGAGAAAGGAGCTGTTACTCTAATTAGGGGCACCTTGCAATTAGCACAGCTTGGCAGGAAAACAGCAGAGTTCAGGAGATGTAATCACCACTGCTTACCGTGACAATAATTTTTCTGTGTTACCTTGGACAAACTGCTTTTCCTCTCTGGGCCTAAAGGTGGGGAAAGCAGAGATCTTGCTTGTTAGCTACCTAAAAAAAAGTCTCCAGTGGTAAGTAAATAAATGTATATGTCCTCTGACCTCCTTGGAATAACAGATCAGAATTTCTCCTTTTTTTTTTTTTTTGCTGTCCTTTCTACACCTTATTTTGGCTTCTATCAAATTACTTCCCTCACCTCCCCCCACACCCCCTTGCCCCTCTACATATACACAGAGAAGCAGAGAACTGGTATCTAACAGCATCTTCTTACGACTCACATGAGACAATTTAAATTCATAGGAAAAAGCCAGGGTGTGGTACAGTTGGAAGAAATCTTCCATCTGTAGATCATCATTTAAGGACCAAGCACCAGATGCTTTGGGGTTGCTGCTAAAAGAGACCCCATTACCAAGACATGTCCTGTAAAAGCACAGCCCGGCTGGGCTCAGCGGAGGCAAGTGCGGGAGAAGTCTCGGTGCTTCTTTACTGTTCTTCACACTGGGATAATGAGATTATCGAAATTTTTTTTCCCTAATGAGAATAAGACAGAATACCTTGGTCCCTAAATGATGGAAGAAAACTTCCATCTGAGGGTCTTCACTCTGGGGGAAAATAAAACATTCAGAGACGAAAGATTTTTTTTCCCAAGGTCACACAGTTGTTTATTGGTAAAGCCACCAACTCCCAGTTGAACATTTGGCCCCCAAACCAAAATAATGACACAAGTTTTGTTTCCTGTTATACCAAGCCCAGAGTTCATGAAGGCAGACTGCACTTACACACACATGCATCAGACTGAAAAGATTCTAGGGTGTGAAGAAGGAATTCCAAATCACTGAGGCCGACCTGGTGGGTGGGTGACTGGATATCTTGTTTAGCCTGAGGTTGAGGGGGTGTTTGAGACATGGGCTCAAAACCAGGAGGGTCCCAGGCAAATCAGGGTGGGTTGGTCACCCAAGCTCATTGCCAAATGATGCTGACATTTATTCTCCATCCCTCAGTATTCTAACTTGAAAACCTTCGACAGTAGGACACTTGCGACATTCTCATTTAGTAAATCCCATTGCTGGAACTTTAGGCTGTAACTGTGTGTCTGCATTCTGCCCTGTAGGGTTCCACTGAGCAAGAGAATGGATCTGTAGACCACTGCCCACGGTCATTCAAATAAGACTCTTGCCTCCCAGAATCTAAGACAATAAAATCAAAAGCTATTTGGACACAGCAAAGCTTCCCAGGCATGATTTTCCTCTCTGCCAAGCTTTGTTTGATGAGAACAACCTCTTGTTTCATCACACTGAAAGCATGGCCTCCCCGGATGCTCATAGCCAGCATTATTAAGTGACCAAGAGCAGGATTTTTTGCTTTGTTTCGCTTTTTATTTATCTGAGATTTCAGTGTCTCAGATCCTATTTGGAGACAGTCTTTCTTCCTTTTCAGGGCTGATGATCAGATTGCCAGAGGAGATAGATTTCTGAGGCCAACAGAAAAACCAGACTCTGCGGCATTTTGTAAGATGTTTCTAGCGCCAGATGACTTCCAGACATGTGTATCCAACAGGGCAACAACCCCTCCCAATGAAGATGATTTTCTTTAGTACTGTGATCGGGTGGGTGGGTGACTGCTGCAACCTCACCACTTATTTCTCGGAAACTGTCTGGACTGGCCATTAGTTCTGTTCAGGGGATTGGTAATTACCTTCTTCCCATAGGACAATGGCCATTTGGGTGATTTTCCAGGGCATGAAGGCAGATAGCTGAGTCCACAAAAAAAAAAAAAAAAAAAAGGTTGCAAAAGACAAAAATTTTGGTGGAGTTTTCTCCTCTCCCAATCTTCAACTTTTCCTCCCATCCTCCTCACAAGTGCAGGCTGAGCAGCTATCCTTCAGCTGCCCTTAAACATCCCCCCTCTCTGATTAGGCACCTTCTTTCTCCTAAATGCCACAGGCTCCCATAATCACACCCCAAAAGCTTTTTAATTAAAAGGGGGGGGGAGATTTTCACAGTTTGTGATTCTGAGAAGTGCCCAAGATAAAGCATTTAATTATCTGATTAAAGAAATTCATACTAAGGTGAGAATATGAAATTTAACTCTTATAAGGGTTTTGTCTTAAACAAGAAGCTCATTAACCATAAAGGAAGTTCCTAATGGATGTTCAAAATGCACGGGAAAGAAATGGCCTCCTCTAAGCCTGGTTAGACCGCTGCTCTTTTTGGCTTGGTCTGTTGAAAGCTTACCATTTATATGTTGAACTACGGTGGACGCTGGCAACCCACCTGGCTGCTTCTTTAAAAATAGAAATCATTGCTGTATACAGCCAGTCACTTTGTAGAAAAACCTTCAATTTGGATCTGTTTGACATTTCTTCATAATTATTTTCAGGTTATGTTTTGTGTGTGTGTGTGTGTGTGTGTGTGTGTGTGTTTGGCAGAAATGCCACAGCAGTGATGTTGTGTCCCTCTCAATGAAACACAGCAGGAGGCATAATGACTGTGTGTCCTATTACTGGTGATGTTAAAGTTTATCTCTTGATTAGAATGGAGCCTGCCAGGTGACTCCACTATAAAGTTAATTACTAAGTATTTTGTATTTATCAATTAATAAGCAGTTTGTGGGAGATGCTTTGACGATACATCAATCGCTTGTTCCTATTCAAACTTTTGACAACCACTCTACACGACTGAGTGACTTCACTTTCACTTTTCACTTTCACGCATTGGAGAAGGGAATGGCCACCCACTCCAGTGTTCTTGCCTGGAGAATCCCAGGGACGGGGGAGCCTGGTGGGCTGCCGTCTATGGGGTCACACAGAGTCGACACGACTGAAGAGACTTAGCAGCAGCAGCAGCTACATGTCTGTGGATGATATTTGCCTGAATTAATTAATAGTATGATGGTACTGAAATGATGGTTTTTAAATGCTTATACCATTTCTGCATTTACCAGAAGATATAGCTTACCCTTCTTTTCCATTTATTCATTCTTTTATATTAATATGGAAACATGGATTGTTATTTTATTTACTGTTACTATCTCTATTTATTTCGATACTCAGATTGCCATTTTTAACCAGTAGGAGTTCACACAAGCAGGCTCTTATATGCTGCTGCCATAACTTTTAACATTCTTTGAGCACTTTCTTACTTTCTGATGCATTGAGATGTGGCAGACTCAACTGGTATGTCCCCTGACTCATTCCAAGAATTGATTATTTCTTCAAGAAATCCTGGCAATGGTAATTAGAGAGCAAAATTAAGGTGCGCTCATTGTTCCTGACACATCACTGAGTCTATGTCCTCTCGACAAGCAAAGTTAGCAAATACATTGGTGTATATACACACAACATCCATATTTCCATTTCTCCATTCATACAAGGCTTCCCAGGTAGCTCAGTAGTAAAGAATCCACCTGCCAATTCAGGAACTTCGGGAGACCCAAGTTCAGTCCCTGGGTTGGGAAGATCCTCTAGAAGGAGAAATGGCAACTTGCTCCAGTATTTTTGCATGGGAAATCCCATGGACAGAGGACCCAGGCTAAATAAAGTCCATGGGGTCGCCAAGAGTCAGACATGACTGAAGCAACTGAGCATGCACGCATGTACTCCATTTATATGTATATCAATAGGCAGGTAGCCAGACAGATAGATATAAAACCATGAGTTCACAACAACACTCCAGTTTGAACCCAGCACCACAGGCTTATTCTGGCCTCTTCTGTCTGTATATTTGTAATTCACCTGGGTAACAGAAAATTGCCCCAACACTCCTCAAAATGTTTGCTATTTGCCCCATCTCCCTGTGTTTATCCTTTCCTCCTGACCATTAAAAAAAGGTTTATGGCTTTCACCCTACTAGATCACTCCAAGCAAATTTCTTATCCCTGGCCCCATAAGACAAGTGGTCAGTTCTTCACAACTCAGCTCACATTGCTACAATTTTATGTTGATAGTCTTTAGTCCAACAGGGAGGTTTAAAGAAAATATAAAGACCTTTTAGATTACCCACAGCCCCACACTTTGTGGCATTCTCTGTGGAAAACCAGCTGGTATCAGAAGGATATTGTTGGACTGCAGCACTCCAGGCTTTCCTGCCCTTCACTATTTCCTGGAGTTCATTCCAACTTATATCCATTGTATCAGTGAGACCATCCAACCATCTCATTCTATGTTGCTCTCTTCTCCTCTTGCCATCAGTCTTTCCCAGCATCAGGGTCTTTACCAACGAGTCGGCTCTTGGCATCAGGTGGCCAAAGTATTGGAGCTTCAGCTTCAACATCAGTCTTTCCAACGAATCTTCAGAGTTGATTTCCTTTAGGTTTAACTGGTTTGATCTCCTTTCTTGCTGTCCAATGGACAGCAAGAAGTCATAGGAGTCTTCTCCAGCACCACAGTTCAAAAGCATCAATTTGTTAGTGCTCAGCCTTCTTTATGGTCCAATTCTCACATTCATTCATGACTACTGGAAAAACTGTAGCTTTGACTATATGGACCTTTGTTGGCAAAGTGATGTCTCTGCTTTTTAATAATGATATCTAGGTTTGTCATACTTTGTTCCAAGGAGCAGCCATTTTTAATTTCATGGCTGCAGTGATTTTGGAGCCCCCAAAAATGAAATCTGTCACTGTTTCCACTTTTTCCCCGTGCATTCGCCATGAAGTGATGGGAGTAGATGTCATGATTTTTAGTTTTTTGAATGTTGAGTTTTAAGCCAGCTTTTTCACTCTCCTCTTTTACCTTCATCAAGAGGCTCTTTAATTCCTCTTCCGTTTCTGCCATTAGGGTAGTGTCATCTGCATATCTGAGGTCATTGTTATTTCTCTCAGCAATCTTGATTTCAGCTTATATCTAGCCTTTATTGCGGGAAGGCAATGGCACCCCACTCCAGTACTCTTGCCTAGAAAAATCCCATGGATGGAGGAGCCTGGTAGGCTGCAGTCCATGGAGTCGCAAAGAGTCGTACATGACTGAGTGACTTCCCTTTCACCTTTCACTTTCATGCACTGGAGAAGGAAATGGCAACCCACTCCAGCCTGGTGGGCTGCCGGCTATGGGGTCACACAGAGTCGGACACGACTGAAGTGACTTAGCAGCAGCAGCCTTTATTGGGTAACCTGGTACTGGTATTTGGTAAAGTTCTAGTGGAACTTAAAGGCATTTCTACCACTTCTACCTACACCTTGCTGGACCACTGCCTTGCCCTTAGAAAATACCCCTTGTACTCAAGGGTAATTATCTCTGTTTTTCTGTCCCACCCCAGCTTTCAGCTTATGGTCCTGGTGTGGCAGGATGGTACAGAAAATACCCATGGAAAAGATCTGGTGGTTATATGCAGAATCACTTTGTGACTGGGGCTTTTCAAAATTCTGTCTTGTCATGCCAGTCCATATGTAGCCATGAAATGTTCATTAGGAGTTAGGCTGGGAGACTTCCCTGGTGGTCCAGTGGTTAAGACTCCACCCTTCCACTGCTGGGGCATGAGTTCAATCC
Source organism: Aepyceros melampus (assembly GCA_006408695.1). Taxonomy (NCBI): domain Eukaryota; kingdom Metazoa; phylum Chordata; class Mammalia; order Artiodactyla; family Bovidae; genus Aepyceros; species Aepyceros melampus. Next base: position 183,777 of record SJXQ01007126.1, on the reverse strand, counting down.
CTGGCCAGAGTCCCACATGCTAGATGGTATGGGGAAAAAAAAAAAAAAAAAAAAAGGCATTAGGCTGACATCTCATTATACTTTCATGGTGGGTTCACTTTATTTTCTAATATGTCTTCAGCAATTAAAGCAGCCATGAGACTCTTTTCTCTTAGAAAGGACTCATCTCTTTCCGCATTTAATTCATTTAGAATTCTTCAAATCCTCAGTTCTCTGACAGGCATTTCAAAAAACACTATAATTTTATAGTTTATCCAGATTGTCCTCACTGTTAGGATGAAAACAACTCTCTCCTGCACCAGCCCTGTTTTTGATACTTTTTTTTTCCTTAGTTTCTGCAACACTAATCTTACTGACTTCTCTAGTTTTTTATTCTCTTTCTTTGTCTGAATCCTCTCATATCAAGCCTTGGAAAAGCACAATTTGTGGGATCTATTCAAAATGCAACAATTTGAATCTTTCCTTATCTATTTATGCTTTTTCATTAGAAGGCATCTTTCCCAAGTCCCTGGGAAAGACACTGGGACAGTCACTCTCAGGAAATAAATAAATCAAAGAATAAGTTAAGTCACAGAGTCTCAATTTGAAAATTAGAAATTCCTGGTTAAAAATTGTTAATTGCCATTTTAATCTTTATTCAAAGTTAAATTATCCTTTTTCTGTTCCTCATACTCCAAATAAGTCACAGTTGAAAGCAGAATGACTACCTTCAAGAAAGGAGGTGAGGTTCAGTTTTTTCTCTTTTTCTTCAATGCCTCATGCTAGTTGCTATTTCTTAAACGTACCATAGTTTACGTTGGGGATAGGATGAAAGAAAGAGAGCAAAGGAATGAGAAGGTTCTTTCTTGACTGGTGTTGTCTTCAGAAGGTTCAGTTGTCTCTGGGCTTGGCAGGAATGTAAAGCTGAGTCTCTCTCATGAGCAAATGAGCAGGTATTTTGAAAGCTCCTCTACTAAAGCCTCCAGAACTAGAACACTCTCTGACATAATAACTATTTAAATGACATTATATGACATCGTATTGTGAGCTCCACATCCCTTCTCCAGAAGCATCTGCCTTGGCCACGTTATCAGAAAGAAGTACAGTCATCTCTCACATCACCACCATCAGAGGTTGGGTCCTCTGGCCTCTCCCTCACATTATGACTCCTAAGGCATGTGTTAGATGTCATATGATCCCACCCCCACACCCAAACACACGGTTTACATACCAAGCTGTCCAAGTGATCTCCCTTGAGGCTCTGCCTAACAGATCAAAATGAGAAACAATAGAAATCACAGAATAGATTCTTCCCAAAGAAGCCTCCATCATAAGTTCTTCCATCCATCTCTACAGATCCTTTCTTACTTTCCTTGTTGACATGAAACTCAGCCAAATGTTCTCAGATGCTTACTTTTAAGTTTCTGCCTGAGGATCTGTATATCACTTTGCAATTTATATATTTTTTTTTCTTAACTCGGTGAAAGCTTCCAGTTTAATATCCTGTTTCATCTTCCTTTCTCCACCACCCAAATATTGGTATTCCACAAATTTCTGTCCTTGAGCCAATTATTGCTTTACTCAATACATTTGCCTTCTTGAGCAGTTTTTCCAATCTCATGGCAACAATTATATGCATGCAAATTACTTCAAATTCCCTATGTCCAATTCCATTCCCTCACAAGTCTTTGACTCTTAAATCCAACTTCTTATTGAGTAATAACACTGTGGAAGCTTGTAGGAATTTTAAATTTAATAAATCCCAAAACAAACATATTCTTTTCTTCATTCTGTTTCTCACTTGCATAATATATGCATTTAGTTCTGTTTTTCCATTTTGGGGAATGCTCTTACCTTCCCCATCATATTTCATTTCTATCTATGTATTAACAAAACTACTAACCTACTAGATTAGATGTCCACTCCTCATTTCCCATACCTAGAAAAGCGGATTGCTTCTCTTCTGGATTCCTCGGGTTTTTCTTCCCTCTGTAGTGCCATTGCCTTCTATGTAAATTCACACCTGTTCCTGTCTTCATACCCTGGGAGTTCCTCAGAGGCAAGGACCATGTTAAATTCATCTCTGGATCCTGCCATGCCCAGAGCAGTCCTGGTACAGAGTCGGTTCTTACCAAATGTTTATGTTAATTTTGGTTTACAGACATCATATCATCTGATGCTTATCCCATGTCATCAGAATAAAATTGCTACTATCACCAAATTTCAGACAAGAAAACTATGATTCAAAAATGATAAATCACTAGAAATGATGTCCTACAGGAAGAAGCACTTTTAAGACTCTCTATTTCATCCACAGCCAAGGACTCTTCTTTTCTAGGGTGTATGTCTTCATTCCAGCCTTATAGAATCTGGCCTTTTAACCACCCCTAAAGAAAATTCAATCCTTAAGCTCCATACGTGGGCTCTGTCTCTATTCTTCGGCCTCCTCTCAGTTCCACCTAAATACAAAAATCAAGTCCGTTGGCTAACTGATATATCCGAGGCGTCCTACTTTGTTTCGTCATGACGTCCATGTAAGCGATGAATAAGACCAGTACAGAGCAGCCAGCTCTGTACTGCCCTGTGGTGTCTTCCCAAGAGTCCTTTGGTTTATTACAGGCAGCAGTCCTCGACTTGGCCTGACCTCACATCTCTTCCCCTAACTCTTTGTAAAACCTTCTTCTTGTGCTTGAACTTATACTAGGCCAAATAATGTCCCTCACCAAAAATATCTGTACTTTAAATCCTGGCATCTGTGACTGTGTTGATATTCTCTTAAAGAGCAAAAGGAATGTTGAAGATTTAATTGTTAGAGGCCTGAAGATAGATTATCCTGGATTATCCACTCAGGCACAATCTAATCACTTGAGCCCCTACAAGGTAAGAAGTCCCTCCAGCTTGAGTCAATCAGAAATGTGACAAAGAAGCAGGAAAGATGAGGCAAAAGTGGAAAGGACTTGATGCGTCATTGTAGGACTTGATGATGGAGGACCATGGATGAAGGGAGGCAGGTAGTCTCTACGAGCTGAAAACAACCCTGTCCAACAATCAGCAAAGAAATCGCCAAGAGCTCAGTCCTACAACCTCATGGAACTGGATTCTGCCAACAACCAGAGAGAACTGGACACAAATTCTTGCCCAGAGCCTCTGGTAAAGAACACAGCCCCATAGACATCTTGATTTTAGTCCTGTGGGAGTTATTTCAGACTTCTGAGCTAAAGATTCTGTAAAATATAAACTTGTGTTAGTGAAAGCAGCTTATTCATGCTAATTTGCTAAATGGTAATAGAAAACTAGTACGGAGCCTTAAGTGTTTCCAAGATAATTGTTGTGTTTGTCCCTGACAAGTAGATTGAATTTAAGGTGCTTTGGACTGGCTATCTTACTCTTCTCCAGAGAAAATGCCTTTTCAAACTTGGGAGCAATATGGAAAAAATGGAAGATCCTGAGACTGGGGTACCCATCACAAAGACCTGGGTACCTTGCTCTCTATCAACAAACTTAAAATATTGAGATTAACATTATCAACATGAAGGTACAGAGCAAAAATTGATGAGGGATCCCCAATCTGTATGGTTAGGACTGCCTCAGCCAGCACCTATGCTTATCCCCATTGCTTGGAATCCTGAGAAATGTGCCATAAGGATGCTCCAGACAGTTGCACACCCTGCTTCCTAGAATCCCTTTCCATTCGCTTGTCCCAGATCTCTGAGCAAATCTGTACTCCCTGCTTTTGACCTCCTTATTCCCCCTTGCTCAGGTTGACTTTCTTCTGTTTTCTGTTTAACTTTTAGACCTCACAAGGTACTTCCCAAACAAAAGACAGGATCTGCTCCAGCTTCCATTCTTTCAGAGAAGTAGAAAAGGGAAGCCAAGAAACAATGAGAAATAGTAACACAATTTCTCCTCCTATCAAAGCATTCTCTATCTAGAGAAGGAAGCAAAGGGGGGAATTATTCTGTGATGTCCCCTTTGGGTCATCCTGTTGCTGACCCCATTAGAGTCCCTCTCTGAGATGAGAAAGGAAAGAGAAGAAAGGGGAAGAAATAATGGATGTGTAAAGCAAAACAAGAACAATGACAATTAGGTTCCAATTATTCATCTCTTAATGGATATGACAAAGTAACCATCCTCCATGAATAATTACAATATCTGCTTAAATTGACTGTTTCTCTGTTATTACAAAATCTCCTGTTAATTGATTACAATGCAGCTCTACCAAAACCCTTGTAAAATCTTTCTCCTTGGCAAACACCTTTTCCCTTTTAGCACACCTTTCACAGCACATAGGTGGTTCCAGTCACTCACCTTCTACCCTTATATTCAAACTGAGTGGTTGCCTTTATTGTTTTGCATGCTTTTAGGTTCTAAGTCTTGTCCAAGTTTCCTTTATTTCTCTGTTATTGTGACAGCCTCATCTTAACAATGCATGACAGTTGCACCTTGGTTTCACCTGTACTTTTTATCTGTATTTCCAGATTACACCCTACTCTGACACATCACTTTCCATAACGGTTCAAACTCATATATCAACCTCTTCTGATCTCTACTGAAACTGGCCCATATCATCACCTTGGTCGCTCAGGCAGAATGTGAAAATCTGATACCATTCCAGTTCCAGACAAGTGCACTCTATAAAACGTAAAATATACAGGAAGCAATCCGTGGATGCTAAAATTAGTGGGTAAAAGTTTATGGAGAAACAAGAAAAGTATCTTCCCCAAAATATATATTTATAAAAGGAATATACTTTTTCAGGGAAAAGCCTAGTAGACACAACTTTAGTCAAACGACCAAAGTCAACATCCCCAGTTATAAGACATATATCTTGTACTCTCTGGTGTGATGCATAAGCTTACCTTGGAGACACTGTGTATTCAGCTCTGCTGCTGCTGCTACTGCTAAGTCCCTTCAGTCGTGTCCGACTCTATGTGACCCCATGGACGGCAGTCCACCAGGCTCCCCCGTCCCTGGGATTCTCCAGGCAAGAATACTGGAGTGGGTTGCCATTTCCTTCTCCAACGCATGAAAGTGAAAAGTGAAAGTGAAGTTGCTCAGTCGTGTCCAGCTCCTAGCAACCCCATAGACTGCAGCCTACCAGGTTCCTCTGTCCATGGGATTTTCCAGGAAAGAGTATTGGAGTGGGGTGCCATTGCCTTCTCCAATTCAGCTCTAGATTACCACAATAAAGCCAATATTGCAATATTGCAGGGCACACAAATTTTTTGTTTTCCCAATGCATATAAAAGTTATGTCTATCACAGATGTAGAGAAAAAACTAGTGGTTAACAATGAGGAGAGGAATGAGCAAGACAGGGGTGGGGGATTAAGAGGTGCACATGAAATAAAGAAGCTAAGGTGGTCTATCATACAACACAGGGAATATGGCTAATATTAAAAATAATTATAAAAGGACTGTAACCTTTGAAACCTGTGAATCTCTATGTTTTACACCTGTAACTTATGTGATACTTGTACATCAAGTATATCTCAATAAAAATTCATTTTTAAAAGTTGTTATATCTATCTATCTGTTAAGTGTGCAATAAAACACTGCATATATATACCTTAATTACAAAATATTGCTAAAGAAATTCTAACCATCATCTGAGACTTCAGCAAGTCATAATAGTAACATCAGAGATCACGGATCACAGATCACCTTATGAAACATAGTAATAACGTAAAAGTTAAAATATTGCAAGAATTACCAAAACATGACCCAGAGAGCAAAGTGAGGAAATGCTGCTGAAAAAATGGTTCCGATAGACTTGCTTGATGCAGGTTGCCACAAACCTTCAATTTGTAAAGCACATGATATCTGCAAAGAGCAATAGAGGGAAGCACAATAAGACGAGGTCTGCCTGTACTGAGGAAGGCATATCATAGCTGAGGGTTTTTCACCCCAAATGTATCATCCCAATCACTCATGAGAAAACATCAGACAAACACAAATTGAGGAAAATTGTACAAAATATCTGACCAGCACTCTTCAAAAATAGCCTGATCATAAAAGACAGGGTAAAAAAAAAAAAAAAAAAGACAGGGTAAAAACAGGAGCTGTCAAAGATTAGAGGAAACTAAAAAGACATGAAGCTAAATGCAACGCAGCATCCTGGACTGGATCCCGGAACGCAAGAAGGAAATCGGGAAAAACTGGTGAATTCAGAAGACAGCTTCTGGCTTAACCAATAGTATTACGCCCAGTTGCTCAGTCATATCCGACTCTCTTGACCCCATGTATTGTAGCCTACCAGGCTCCTCTGTCCATGGGATTTCCCAGGCAAGAATAGTGGAGTGGGTTGCCATTTCCTACTCCAGGGGATCTTTCCCACCCAGGGATCTCACGCACCTCTCTTGAGTCTCCTGGATTGGCAGGCAGATTCTTCCTCACTAGTGCCACCTGTTGTAGCAACATGAATTTCTCAGCTTCAATCTTTGTTATATGACCATGTGAAATATTACCACTGGGGGAATTGGGGCTGAAAGAAACTCTCTGCACTATTACTGCAACTTTTTGTACATCTAAACTTAACTTGTTACTTGTAGATCTCAAAAAATTAAACTCAAGTCTCAATTTATTCATCTTTGAAAACTTTTAGATCAATGACCCCCAAAGATTCAAACTGAAGCAAAGAGAGAAGCCACTTAAATAAAACAAGAAAATGAAACTGAAATGTGCACATTTATGACAAAATTGTTCACATATACAGTAACCTTCAAAATAACCAAGATAATTATATACGACAAGTGAGTAAAGTTTCAGCAAGATAATGAGTAAAAATACTTAGCACATATAGTAAGCACTCAATAAATACTGTTTATGACTCAACAAGATGCTTTTGCCTAGAAAGTAGAAAGGCATTCATTTGGATCCAGGCCTTTTTGACTCCTGATGTAGTTCAGAGAGAAAGAGTAGCAAATTAGGAAACAGTCCGAAAAAATAAAATAAAAAAAAAGAAGTGGCATTCTAAAGAGACAAGGTAGATCCGAGAAAGAAAGAAAATTGGAAAGTCAGCCGTGATCCAAGAAGAGAAAAATCCTTGGTGGAATAAAAGTGAGGGTTAAGAGGATGGTTTGGTGTCTTTGAAATCTCATGCCTATAGGACCAAACACCCAACTGGACCACCCAGGTGAGGTCAGAGCCCCTCCTCTCTCCCACCCCCTGCCCAGGATCAGAGCTAGTCAAGTAGATCAGATCTCTGGAGTTGTATTCATCCCCTTCTCTGTATAAATGAATAAACAGCAGCAGAGACTAAACTGCCTGTCTAGACTTTGCTCTAAAGAATTCTGACTTTAAATGGTTTTAAAAATAGGTTTGGGGGGTTGGTGGGAAACATATCCTGACACACCTTTGAACCAAAGCTCAAGACGAGTAACCAAGGGATAGTGTGGAAACATATGGAGGACTTTGGTTTCTGTTAAACAGTAATGGCACACCAGGTTATCTGAACTAATTCTCTAGCTAAGAAAAAAATGCTGGACAAGATATTTTTGAATGTTTTCTTTAAAGTGTTAAAGAGCTGGGGCAGTGACTTCACCAAGATGGCCAGCCTCCATCCCCCAACAAAAACTAGATAGCTTCTCCATGACTGAAAACAGCACTGGGAGAGCTCACAAGTCCAGTTAAGAAACTTCTGCAAAAAAAAAAAAAAGAAAAGAAGCTGCTGCCACACAGTGAAACAAACCAAAAAACCTGAGAATGCCACACACACCAAGTATGGAAAGGACGGCTCCGCCTTGCCTGCACCATCCCACGCCCCCAGCCAGCACCGCTCAGCGCCAACAGGAAACTCCCAACCCAGAAACAGTTTCCGTGGCCAGCAGAGGGAGAGTGCGGTGAGCAACCACCACCCCCCCTTTCAGGGCACTGCACAGAGAACCTGCTTGGATTTCACCCCATCCAGTTCAGTTCAGTCACTCAGTCACGTCCAACTCTTTGCGACCCCATGGACTGCAGCACGCCAGCCCTCCCTGTCCATCACCAACTCCCATAGTTTATCCAAACTCATGTCCACTGAGTCGGTGATGCCATCCAACCATCTCATCCTCTGTCGTCCCCTTCCCCTTCTGCCCTCAATCTTTCCCAGCATCAGGGTCTTTTCAAATGACTCAGCGCTTCCCATCGGGTGGCCAAAGTATTGGCGTTTCAGAGCTGAGATATCTAGAAAATGCTAGGAACAAGATGGGCAGGGGTCAGCAGTATCAGCCACACAGAAGAAGCCACGGTGGCCTGCTCTCCCACAGTTTCCAGTAGCCTCCACTGCTAAGGACCTCAGTGGCCTCTTTGGATACTGCACACACCCCCAACTTTCGTCACCAGGAACCTTGCTACAGACCCCAGGAGAATGCTCTGCAGAGGACCCCAAGAGCTTCGCCTGTGAGGAAACCAACAGTCAGTATGGCCATCTCGGATACCCATCAGATTTCACTGCTGAAGTTGTCTCCTCACGGGTCTTCACCCTTGCAGATGCTGGCTGCCAAGAGTCACTCCTGACTCCCTCTTGTCTCCTTTCTCCAGAGCCCAGGATGCCCACAGGGACAGCCAGCTGCAGCCTTCCCACCTGGAACTCACTGATGACTCCCAGCACCAGTATTCTTGGCTATCCCCAGAAGCCCAGGAGTGCACACTGACAGCCAACACCCTCCACCCCTGCAGATGTTCGGGAGCTTGGATGGATCCAACCCTGACTCCTGTCGCTGGTGGGCACCTCTGGGTTCACTGGCAGCTAGACCCTGCAGCTGTGTCCCTGCACACTGCCATCCAGACTCCCATCATAAGTCCCTGAGTGAGAAACTGCAGCAACATGAGTGTGTGCTGACAGCCAGGCCCCCCAGCTGCTACTGAGCCTGAAGAAGGCCTGGCCCTCTGGCGACGGCCCCAGCCCTTGCCTCAGTGTGGGTCTGCACCCAGCCCTCGCTGCTACACAAGCTTCTGCAGCCAGGCCCCAGCGATCGAGCGTGTGCACACCCCCACTCCTGGCTGTCCTGGTCTCTGGCTCTTGAGGTGCTGCTATGGACCCCAGCACCTCTGACAGCCATGGTGGACCCCCCCCATGACTCCCTTGAAAAGAATCACACAGTGCTCAGTGTATGGCCCGCAGCTGCCTGAGCTGGTGAGACGTCACACCTTCCCTAGCTGCAACCCCTTCATGCCCCTGCTCTTGGTGCCCTGCACCCCCAGACTGGAGTCACAGTGCAGCCCCACCCCTGGTGAAGGTCTCTCCTTACTGAAATCAGTCCATGAATCCTGAAAGAATTCTTCAAATGCACAGACACCCACACAAGGCTACAGGGATCAAGAAAAATCAGGAAAACGACACCACCAAAGGAACACTACAAACTCCCAGGGTAACTGTGTTAGTTGCTCAGTTGTGTCCAACTCTTTGCAACCTCATGGACTAGCCCACCAGTCTCCTCTGTCTGTGGAATTCTCCAGACAAGAACACGGGAGTTGGTAGCCATTTCCTTCTCCAGGGGATCTTCCCAGTCCAGGGATTGAACCTGGGTCTCCTGCATTGCAGGCAGATTCTTTACTATCTGAGCTACCAGAGAAGCCCCCTGGAAGAAATGGAGATACATGAATTGCATGACAAAGAACACAAAATAATTGAAAGGCGAACTCAGATAAACTCTGGATGTTGGTATCTTCATCCAGGGCCTCAGAGAGCCTAAACAGATAATTCTGAAAGGCCATGAGAGATACAGAACAGCTTTCAGTTATGTAAGTAAAAAGGGTAACAGGAGTGGGAACCAATACAGAACAGACAACAGTGAGCAGAAACTGATCCTGAAAGCCGTCCAATGCTGGAACCATTAGAAATCTATTTTAAAGCACTGTACTTACTATTTCAAGAAAACGGAAGTTAAAATATCTGTTTCTAAAAATGACAGCATTTGAGGAAAACTGTTCTGAACTCAGTACATAAGGAGCTTGGAAGTCATCATTCCCATCCTCACCAAAAAAGCTGAACAAACTGAAAATCAGCAATTTAGATCCATCAGAGAATTGAGGTCACAGGGCACACAGATATTCTCAGAATTGGAGAGAGACACATAGGCAGATATAAAGAAGCCCGACTTGAACAAAAAACCTTCCCAGGACCCAGGACTAGAGCAGGAAAATCTGAACTCTAGATGATGAATTGCTGAAAGCTCAGTGTGGACAGTTCTGAGAGTTAAAAACTCCAGAGAGGCTCAGTATTTGAGGGCACACTCACATTTGTGAGTTTTCCCTCCAGAAGATATATCAAGATCTCACAGTTAATATTAGAGAAAAATCCCCTCAAGAAACCATTTCTAAGTACACCAGAGCATTCTGTTCTTTTTAACAAGGCCTCCCTTTAAGAGAAACAATTTTAACAGAGTCTAACACACTGATTTATATCAAACCTTAACTGACCTGGAGGTAGGGAAACACCAAATTCCAGCCTATGCTAGCACTCCTGCCTCATGTAAAGGTGGAGAAAAACAAGACAAAACAGAATGCACTTGTGAAGGTCATAGCCCAGCAGCCCAGGCTCTCTGAAGGACTGACAGCTAATCGTAAGATTATAGAATACTTCTCTTCCCTCACACTTTACATCAATAGGATTCCTCTATAATAACAGAGGAAATAGAACTGAAAAAACTGTATGCTCAGATCTTAATATTTTCAGCAGAAGATATTAAGAAGAAGAGGCAAGAATACACAGAACTGTACAAAAAAGAGTTTCATGACCCAGATAACCATGATGGTGTGATCACTCACCTAGAGCCAGACGTCTTTGAATGTGAAGTCAAGTGGGCCTTAGGAAGCATCACTACGAACAAAGCTAGAGGAGGTGATGGAATTCCAGTTGAGCTATTTCAGATTTAGCTTTTACAAGATGATGCTGCCAGGGTGCTGCACTCAATAGGCCAGCAAATTTGGAAAACTCAGCAGTGGCCACAGGACTGGAAAAGGTCAGTTTTCATTCCAGTCCCAAAGAAAAGCAGTGTGAAAGAATGCTCAGCCTACAGCACAATTGCACTCATCTCTAATGCTCAAAATTCTCCAAGCCAGGCTTCCACACCACATGAACTGTGAAGTTCCAGATGTTGAAGCTGGATTTAGAAACGGCAGAGGAACCAGAGATCAAATTGCCAACATCCATTAGATCATTAAAAAACCAAGAGAGTTCCAGAAAAACATCTACTTCTGCTTTATTGAATACGTCAAAACATTTGACTGTGTAGATCACAATAAACTGGAAAATTCTTCAAGAGATGGGAATACCAGACCACCTGACCTGCCTCCTGAGAAATCTGTATGCAGGTCAAGAAGCAACAGTTAGAACTGGACATGGAACGACAGGCTGGTACCAAATCAGGAAAGAAGTACGTCAAGGCTATATATTGTCACCCTGCTTTTTTAACTTATATGAGGAGTATATCATGCCAAATGCCAGGATGGATGAAGCACAAACTGGAATCAAGATTTCTGGGAGAAATATCAGTAACTTCAGATATGCAGATGATACCACCCTTATAGTAGAAAGTGAAAAAGAAATAAAGAGCCCCTTGATGAAAGTGAAAGAGGAGAGTAAAAAAGGTGCTTAAAACTCAACATTCAGAAATCTAAGATCATGGCATCTGGTCCCATCACTTCAAAGCAAGTAGATGGGGAAACAATGTAAGCGTGAGAGGCTTTATTTTGGGGGGCTCTAATATCACTGCAGACGGTGACTGCAGCCATGAAATTAAAAGACGCTTGCTCCTTGGAAGAAAAACTATGATCAACGTAGATAGCATATTTAAAAGCAGAAACATTACTTTGCCAACAAAGGTCCAGCTAGTCAAAGCTATGGTTCTTCCAGTAGTCATGTATGGATGTAAGATTTGGACTATGAAGAAAGCTGAGCACTGAAGAATTGATGTTTTTGAACTGTGGTGTTGGAAGACTCTTGAGTCCCTTGGACTGCAAGGAGATCCAACCAGTCCATCCTAAAGGAAATCAGTCCCGAGCATTCATTGGAAGGACTGAGGCTGAAACTGAAACTCCAATACTTTGGCCACCTGATACGAAGAGCTGACTCATTGGAAAAGACCCTGACACTGGGAAAGATTGAAGACAGGAGGAGAAAGGGACAACAGAGGATGAAATGGTTGGATGGCATCACTGACACAATGGACATGAGTTTGAACAAACTCCAGGAAATGGTGAGGAACAGGGAAGCCTGATGTGCTGCAGTCCATGGGGTCACAGAGTCAGACACGACTGAGCAGCTGAACTGAGCTGAAAGTGTACTGCACGCTGCATCCTGTCTGACCCTTTGCGACCCCATGGTCTGTAACCCACCAGTCTCCTCGGTCCATGGGATTTTCTAGGCGAGAGTACTGGAGGGGGTTGCCATGCCTTCTTCCAGGGGATCTTCCCAACCCAGGGATTGAACCCACGTCTCTTGCATCTCGCGCATTGCAGGCCAATTCTTTACCACTTAGCCCTGGGGGAAAGCCCAGAGAAAGTATAGAAACAAAAAGCACAAATATTAATAAGATGCTGCATTTAAACCCCAAGGCTCCAGGAATTACATTGTGTATAAGTGGACAAAATATTCTAGATAAAAAATTGACTTTCAAAAAGCATAGTTATATGTTATTTAGAAGAAACATATATAAAAGTTAAGGGTATGAAAGGCTTTTAAAAAGTGAAAATTTTAACAAAAGAAATCTCACAGAGCTATTAATATCAGTAAAAGTTGACTTTCAAATGAAAAGCATTGCTAGTGATAAAGGCAACATTACGAGGATAAAAGCTAAATTTAAACTGTGCATGCGGTACTCAGTCACTTCAGTCATGTCCCACCCTTTGACACTCCATGGACTGCAGCCCACCAGGCCCCTCTGTCCATGGGATTCTCCAGGCAAGAATGCTGGAGTGGACTGGCATGCCGTCCTCCTCCAGGGGGTCTTCCCGACCCAGGGATGGAGCCCAGGTCTCCTGTATCGGCAAGCAGCTTCTTTACCACCAGCACCAGCTGGAAAGCCCGAATTTAAACTGCAAAGTATAACAATTTTACATTTGCATGTGCTTCATGATACAGAAGCAAAATACATAAAAGCAAAATATCATATATCAAAATGCATAAAACAAAAATTATAACTACCAGGAATTTACATAACAAGAAAAATCAATAACATAGCATATTTGAACAAGAAAATTAGCAAAATTAGTTTCATAGACATATGTGGAAGACTCCATTCAAGACCAATAGAATATATATTTTGAAGCATACAAAATTGAACATTTTTTAATGTAATTATATACTGGGATATAAAGCAAAGTGAATAACTTTAAAAATAAGCTTCATAGAATATGCTTTCTGACGACAACGCAGTCAAGGTAAAAATCAATAACAAAAGAAAACTTGATAAAGTTAAGAAATACACTTTAAAATCAGACAAAGAATAAAGCATAATAAAAGTTTTTAAATGTTTTAAACAAAAATATTACAAAATTAAGTATATACCATGACCTGGGATGAAACTTGCCTGGAAAATCCCATGGACGGAGGAGCCTGGTAGGCTGCAGTCCATGGAGTCGCTAAGAGTCAGACATGACTGAGCGACTTCACTTTCACTTTTCACTTTCATGCATTGGAGAAGGAAATGGCAACCCACTCCAGTGTTCTTGCCTGGAGAATCCCAGGGACGGGGGAGCCTGGTGGGCTGCCATCTATGGGGTCGCGCAGAGTTGGACACGACTGAAGCGACTTAGTAGCAGCAGCAGAGATGAAACTAATTAATATAGAGAATATATAAAAATGGAATAGAAGTTTATATATATATATACGCATATATATAAGCATAGCCATAATTATTCATATTAGAAAAGGTTGAAAATCAATGAGCTAAACATCTCTCAGAAGAAATTAGAATTAAAAATACAAAAATGAACTCAACAGCAGAGAGGGAAAGAATTAATATAGGTAAGAGTTGAAATTTAATCTTAAAAAACATTTATAAAAGAATGAAGTTATTTGTGAACACTTCAGTGATGATGTTCAAGACATCTTGTGAAGAAAGAGTTAAAAACTAACGTATAAAATCTGCTACCATTTGTGTAAAAGGGATCTATTTAGAGTTTGAGATTTTCAGTGCTTATACTCCATAATTTCTGTTTTTTAAACAAAATGAAAGTTGCATTTTTTAAAAAAAGAAGTAAATAAAATTTTGAATTAAAAAAAAAAATGTTCAGCCAAAGTTGTCAAAGGGATCTAGAAGGAAGGGAGACTCACAGAGCCCTCATTCAAACATAGGATGATGATGCTGCCGCCTGCTCATGGCTGATCTGAAGTGGGGGGGTGTAGGGCTGCTGATGGTGAGGGGATGGGAGTGAGAGGAGGAAGGTGATGGCCCTGGGGATCACTGCGGCTGTGGAGGTGACGCGGGCAATGGAGGAGGTGGTGGAGGCGGAGAGGTGGTGGTGACGTTGGTGCTGGAGATAGTGCTCATGTTCTGGTCCGGGCTGTGATAGTCAAGTTCGTGGAGCTCTTCCCACAGACCATAGAGGTTCTATCTGCCAAACTTCCTCGGCAACAGACAAGCCTTAGTCATCAATATGAGCCAAAAAACATGAGAAATTTGATCACATCTCTCCACTTGAGATCACCCTGTGTTTTCTTTCCTTTGTGCTCTGATTAGATCCCTAAAATTCAATCTTCTCATTAGTTGCCATCTGGTGCTGAACTGATTTTCAAAGGGAAGTTGGCCACATAACATATGGGCTCTGAGAAGAGGTGAGCTATATTACTTCTGATTACTGATGGGACCACAGAATCCGAGAGCAGTTACCAGAAGAACAGTTAATCATTTTATGCCTTGATAACATCTGCTATGTGTTTGGACAAGGCCATGCACTTGGGGAGCAAGGGAAACCTGAGACTGGATCTTTAGAGGTGAAGGGGAGGTCCCCGGTGATTTACAGTGAGGACATGTGACCGGATTGCCACGGCGGGAAATAATTAGTAAAGCCAAAACCTTGCATAGACCACAGGCATTTTACAGTTCCCGCTCCCCTTCAGATTCACTGGCCCTAGGTAAGATGTGAGATGACGGCGTGAGTGTCCTGCCCCAGAGAAGAGACTGTCTCCTGAGGGACAGCATCTCTGTATCACCAGCCAGAAACTTCAGTTTCCCTCTAATCATGCCCCTTAATTGGTCCAAGCAGAGGGGGCTGATTGCTCAAAGGGATGAAAAGCAAAAACCCTAGAATAACATTTTATCCTCATTTAATCGATCATGTTTCACTCTCTACAACTCTCACAACCCCCACTTAGGCACAACACAGGACCTCTCCGATTATCTCCCTGAGTTTCACTGTGCACTCAAAAATTTCTCGAAATTAAATTGTCTTAATTCACTTTTATTTGGAGAGAAATTCTACATGATGGTTTTGAGAGGAAAAATATAGCCGTAACCATTGGACAAAAAAAAAAAAGACAGGAAGAAAGAAGAAAAAAGGAAGATTAAAAAAAAGAGAGAGAGAGAGGGAAGGAGGGAGCAATACAGAAGGAAGAGAAAGGATACAGAAGGTTAATGTCCCAAAAGTCTGGGACTTACTGCCTTGGGAAAGTCTTAGTCAAGAGAAATTTTCCCGCCCCTTAACTAATTTGGAGGCAAAATAAGAACCATGTGAACAAGCAAAACTGACCAGGTCCTGTCCATCCAGCACTAAGTTCTCAGGGGAGGAAAGGTGAGTGACATTTACTGCTCAAGACAATCTTGTTATCATTAACAGCACTATTGTTATTCCAGCTTCTTCCTGTCCTTGTCCCTTCTTTACCACTGAAAGTGATTTCTGACTACTTTGGTCCTTTCAGCTTCCTTTGCATTATAATACACAGACTAACAATGCTCTAATTTTCCCCCATTGAAATGTACCCTCTTCCCAACCCCCTAAACAGATTGGTGTGATTACCGAGTAGTCCTGGGTGCTTCGCTTCATCTTTTCTTGCGGTAACTAGACAGCCCTTTCATATTCTTATGATAACTGGAACATTTGAACAATCATTGTCCTACAGAGGAGCTGATCTTTGAGCAATTGTGCTTTGTACCACCCCATCCCCTTTGGGAGCAAGATCAGTTTTAAAATAATGACTTCTCTAGCAGTTTATCACCAGCCTGGAGTCATTTTCACACCTCAGAAGTGAAGGCTTAATGAGCAGAGAAATTAAAGAGTAAAACTCTGCTAGTGTCTTCTTAAATGGTGGCATTTTGGCAGCTCAGGAGAAGCTTCCAAAGAGGAGCTGCATCACAGTCACCTTGTTCTCCAAATGACCTTTAGGTAATGAACCTCAGAGTTCCTCCCCACAGCTCCACCCCCTTCTTTTCCATCCTGGAGATGCCTCCCAGGAAGATCAGACTGTGAATAACGAAGTTGTGTGAGGATAATGAATTCATCTGACACAATGCTGGGAAGACAGTATTGACTCAATAAAATCCTCCAAGTAGTGATCACACACCCCCAGACCTTCCCACCACAACAACTCCTTACCAATAGCTGCCAGTTCCTGGGCATCTTTTAGAAATACATTCAAATACCATTTATTCTTATAGATGTTGGAGGGGTGTGTAATTTCCTTGGTTCTGTCTCATCACAACAAAAATTTGAAGCAACGGACCAGTGTCACAGCCCTCGGACAGACCACTGTTACAGCTCTCGGATGGACCAGCGTTACAGCTTTCGGATGGACCAGCGTTACAGCTCCCTGTGACAGCTCAGTTTTATTTAGAAAGTAAAAGAAAACACATCCTCGAGGCGTGAGGGCATGCTGACCCAAAAGAGGGGAAGACAAGAGAGAGACCCTGCCCTTTGGCTCCTCTTTTTATGTGTTTTTTCTCCTTCCCCTGGCCTGCCCTGTGTAAATCGGGCGAGCCAGGAGGGCTGTTTGTTTTACCTGAGGTCCTCACTCCAGTCTACGTTCAAGGGCTTTTCCCTTCCTTGTCTTTTAGCCACCGCCATTCTGGACTCCTTTTTCCTATTCTAACTACCTAACATAACCCTTTCATAACTCCCCCAGTTTGTCCTCACTTTCCCATGAGGGAAAGCAAGGGGAGTGACCAAGCAGTGTTAATTTCTACACCCCTAATATGTCCATTACTTTAAGGGCATCCCTTGTAGCTCAGCTGGTTAAAGAATCCACCATCAGTGCAGGAGGCTCCAGTTCCGATTCCTGGGTCAGAAGATCCGCTGGAGAAGGGATAGGCTACCCACTCCAGTCTTCTTGCATTTTCCTGGTGGCTCAGATGGTAAAGAATCTGCTGCAATACAGGAGACTTGGATTCAATCCCTGAGTTGGGAAGATTCCCTGGAGAAGGGAATGGAACCCACCCCAGTATTCTGGCCTGGAGAATTCCATGGACTGTATGGTCCATGGGGTCGCAAAGAGTCAGACACAATTGAGCGACTTTCACTTATATCCATTACAGTGCTTAGCAAAAGTAAATTAGTGAATATTTGGTAAAAAATGAATGATTGGATAATTCTGATGAGTCTTTTCAAATAAACGATAGTTTTTTTTTACCAAGGCTGTTGCTCCAGAATCATATTCCTGCCCCACCTTTGAACAGAAACACATTA
This sequence comes from Aepyceros melampus, assembly GCA_006408695.1. NCBI lineage: Eukaryota > Metazoa > Chordata > Mammalia > Artiodactyla > Bovidae > Aepyceros > Aepyceros melampus. Next base: position 166,196 of record SJXQ01007126.1, on the reverse strand, counting down.
CTCTTAACTAAGTTTCAGAAGGAAGCTGCAAAGAGAGAGAAGCAACTGGTTGGAACAAACGAGGACCAAGATGGCAGGAGACTGACTTCCTGTAGACTTGAGCCTCACTATGTGTTCATTGTAATTTATTAGCATGCTAAGTGACACACCCACCAGTGACATGACAGTTGACGATTGCCATGACAACAACCAGAAAAGCCCCACAAAAGGAGTACAAAGGAGCAGTGTATCAGTTCAGCTCCAAATCACGTCCCTGCTCTCTGAAAACTCATAAATATTCCTCCCACTTTTTCCAGTTCCCTCCCTTTTACCTGGACCCTCCTATATATTTGGTGTCTCTCCCCAAACTGGGTTGAGAAGTTGATTTGTCAACTGACTTTCTGCTTCTCCACTCTTTGGCCATTGAATAAATCTTGTGTTGTTCCATTTTAAGCAACAAAAGAAACTCCCTAGCCAGTATCAGGGCTCATATCAAAACTGATTGAAACTATAGGAATAAAAGGGCTCCCCCGTGGCTCAGATGGTAAAGAATCTGCCTGCAATGCAGGAGAACCAGGTTCCATCCCTGTGCTGAGAAGATCCTCAGTAGAAGGAAATGGCAATCCACTCCAGCATTTTTGTCTGGAGAATTTTAGCCTCACGGGCTACAGTCCATGGGGTCACAAAGAGTCAGACAAAACTGAGTGACTAACACTTTCAGTTTCATAGGAATAAAAACCAGTAGACATAAGGATCAACTTCCCTGCACATGAATGCCATGGTGGTGTACAGAAGAAAGAAGACTCACCAGTCTTCATCCAACCTCTTAAATGAGACTTTTCACATCACTGCTAAATACAGATGCCCTGGGAAGCACTTATGCAAATCTCAGCTTTCCCACCTGGGCCAGAAAGATCAAAGATCTCATGTTTGGGTGGTCTTTCCCTCATAGCATCTGTAATCTTTGGGGATCTGTTTCTGGCTAAGGAATCTGTTGTGAGGGTAGAATCAAACTGCCCGTAGTAGCCAAGTCAAAGTAATAAAGTAGTAGAAATCAGTCTATCTCAGCGGCTGCCGAGCCAGCATCTGCCTGCCTAATTGCATAGTTTGCTTGGTTGGATTTGAGGCTCTTATTGATATTTGAAACAACTTTCCCTTTCTATTAATATTGGTAGTGAGAGTGAGAGATTTTGATTTCCAATACTTTGTGTTTATTTCCTCTTGGTGACAGAGAAAGCCACAGAGGGAGCAAACGAAGAGAAAATGGCTGTTTAGGGGTGCAAGGGCATCTTGGATGAGGAAGGGAAATAAACATAGGAATATGAGAGCCCTGTTCTCTAGAGAACTCAGGAAGGTTGAGATCTCTTCCACATGATTGGCAGCCAATGCTATTAATAGGCATGGAAAGCATTTCTATGCAATCCTAGGTTCCACGCATTTGTCATGGAAGGCTCATTGTCATCAGAGGGAGATCCACCCCTCCTCTGCAGTAGATATGAGAAACGGGGCTGATTGCTTTAGAAAAGCCAATGGAATTAAGCTGATGTTTACTGCTTCATAAAGGCATAGTGGACAAATTACACAGCTAGACCATATTGGGTGGAATTGTTAGTCGAAAGTGACAACCAGGCCTGTAATTTACACTGCACTTTGAAAATTTAAGCTGGGAGGCTCAGAGCTCTCAATCGTGTATTGTAAAGCTTCTTTTGTACTTCTGGCTCATTTTGTGCTGGGAATCATTTAGCCATTGACTTTAACTGCTAATACAGTTCCATCAAACACCAAGAATAAATCAAAATTACTGGATCATCAAAATCTGTCCTCAGAGTTGTTTATATGTATTTTTTTCCACCATTACTTCAGTAGAGTTAGCAGAGAAGCTGCTAAATGATGATATATTGCATATGCCTTGTTGCCATCTTCCTGGAGTCTCCTGCAAATAAGACATAATCCATGACAAATTCTTCTTCTAGTTATACAAAACATAAATAATGATAATAAAAAAGGAATCAAATTTATGAAAAATGGGGAAGAGATAGGAGAGACATGTTTCAAATAAATAGCTCTTCTCTCAGTCTTGGCTCTTGTTGGGAAAGACAAAGAAGGAATTTTAAAACTAACTTCACCACACAAGGGCCTAAATTCCTGTCTGTCTAGTCTATTTGAGAGTGATAGAAGACTCATATACATAACTTTTTGTTTGAAGCTGTACATACTAAATTTTAGCCTTATATATAAAAATTCCAAGCATCAAGGGCAAAAGTCACTCCATCTAAAGAAATATTTGGTGTATACGAATCATGAAGGTAACAGTGAGAGAGACCCAAGTTGGTGATTCCAAGCTCACTAATATTCATTATGCATCGATAGATCTCTGATGGTAAAAACCACTGGAGTGTTTAATCTGAGAAAGCCTGCCACCCTGCTTGAATCTTTGTTTTATGGCTTTTTAAATTGCAGTTCAAAGGCTAGATAGATAAATACATTAGCATTAGATTTGTTCACAAAGGAGTAAGAAATATTGTGGCAGGAAGAAATTGCTGTCTTAACATAGTCTCTCTACCTCTTACCACTTTTACTCCTGAAATTTCTAGCAAATATGCCTGGAGAATTATAAAATCCATCCACAAATGTTAACAATGTCTTGCTAATTGAAAGCCCTGCTCCTGTTTTCTACAGAAATCATTATTTTCTCCCTTTGTGCCAGATACTGGAAGACATAAAACAACAACAAGATCTCTTCTCAAGGCATCCTGGCCATTGACCTTACATTAACACAGCAAAATAAAAGGCATCCTGGCCATTGACCTTACATTAACAACACAGCAAAAAAAAGGCATCCTGGCCATTGACCTTACATTAACAACACAGCAAAATAAAAGGTTTGGGAGTGAGCACTTATCAAATTATACTTTCTCCTGACTGGTTAGTAAAGTGTCAGGTGGTAAGTCATGTCTGACTCTTTACGACCCCATGGACTGCAGCCCACCAGGCTCCTCTGTCCGTGGAATGCTAGGCAAGAATATTGGAGTGGGTTGCCATTTTCTTCTCCAGGGGATCTTCCTGACCCAGGGATCGAACCCAGGTCTCCTGTATTACAGGCAAATTCTTTACCATCTGAGCTACCAGGCTGGTATTATATAAACATATATAAATATAAAGCATGTTTATATATAAATATGTTTGTGTATATGAACATATATAGACATAGAGCTGGTGGATGAGGCACTAACTGAACTCTCCAATAGTAGTATTTAAAAAGACCATTCAAATTATATCATAATAACAAGACTTTTTTTTTTTTTTTCCAGATTCCAGAACTCAGGAACATCTGTTTGCAAGGTTTCAGAAACTGCTATGAGGGCTTCCCTGGTGGTGGCTCAGTGATGAAAAGTCTGTCTGCCAATGCAGGAGACACAGACACAATCCCTGACCCAGGAGGATCCCACACGCCAAGGAGCAACTAAGCCCGTGCGCCACAGCTAATGAGCCTGTGCTCCAGAGTCTGGGAGCTGCAGCTACTGCAGCCCACACACCCTGCAGACCGTGCTCTGCAACAAGAGAAGCCACTGCAACGAGAAGCCAGCCCACCCCAACTAGAGAAAAGCCTGCACGGCAGTGAAGACCCCGCACAGCCAAAAATAATAAATAAATAAACAATTGTTAACAGATTCATCTCAAAAACAAACTGACAACAACAACAAAAAGCTGTTATGAGTCTTATGAATGTGGACTGCCACTGCTCTATCCGCCTAGCATCGACAATCAGCCAGCCTCACAGGATGTTGGCTCTCCAGGGACCCAGACCAAATCAGCATAGCGGTTTAGAAATCTTAGAGAAGAGCCTTTGCAATAAGAGTGTTCTGCCCATTTATAGAATCAAATTTTCCAGGAACATAGCTTAGGATAAACCATGTTAGATGAACATTTCAACATAATATAACGAACGCAATCATTTCAGTGAAGCAGATAGCAGAGCAATTTGTTCTAGCAGATGGTTCACCCTGGGATCAGAGCAATTATCTCCTTACTCTACACACAGGGGTAGCCAAAGATTCTATAGTTGACTATTGAAAGCAACTTAGCAATACAAGGAAATTTTTGTTATGGTAAAACACAGGGTTTGCATCTGCCTTCTGCACAAGCAAGTCCTGGAGAATGTTCTGCAGAATAAAAGATGATTGCTTATCTGTGCGTGCATGGTCATCTTGCTGAGTTATCTCAGAGAACTGGACCCAGAAGAGGTGAGAACTCAGAAGAATGCTTGCCATCCTGCCACCCCTGGAAGACATAGGCTTTTTTCTTGACTATTGCCTAGGAAAATAACTCTTCTTGCTTTTATCTTTCCATTTTGTCATCTTGAATCTATAGACAGATTAAATTTCCCTACCTAAAACAAATCAACAGTTACCAAAACAAAGTTTGTAAATCACATTTCAAGCAGTGAAGATACAAGAATTTGTGTTGTTTTCTGATATGCAGCTACAGAAATGGAATCAGTGTGCAAAACCCAACTTAGAAAAATGTTTACCAGGAAAAAAATGGTTGAATACAGAAAACAGATATATAATCTTTACACAGATCAAAACATTAGCTCAAATCACCTAAATTATAAATACTTCTATCATTTCTTCTGAGTTATGATGCAGATGCTTCCAAATTATAAACATATGCCTAACTTTGGCAGAATTATACTATAAATATGGAATTAAACATGTTATGTATGGACTCAGTTACTTTTGTATATGTGAGGAAAACTAAAGCTAGAAGTAAAGTTAAACAAACAAACAACAGTTGGTTGTAGAGGGTTGGATATGGAAAAAAAATGAAAATCAAAAAACTATATAAATTGGGGAGTTACATGGGGGACAGTTACCAGGAAAACTTGATGGTCATAGAATGTGTGACTTGCAAAAACAGAAGAATTTTAAGAAGATGGTTAGAGATGGTTATAGGACAGGGACACTCAGAATACTGAAGACTGGATTACTCATTGTCTTATACACACCAGCTAGACACTAGATGTGACAGCTGCCTCCATCCTCAAGGACATAGAAAGAGGTGGCCTGTAGTTCAGAGTAGAGGTAAAAACCAAGGCAGAATTAGAAAACGAAATATAATATAAAAGCTACCCTGAAATCCTGAGCATTGCCTTCAGCAGAGTCTTTTTGGATTCAGTGACTCCTGAAGTCTATAAATCACTACCAGGTATGACCTTCTCCCCTTATATGACTAAAGTGGTTATATATGCCCCATGGTTGACTGAGCAGATCTGATCTTAAAAGTATTATCTATTTAGGAGGATGGTTTCCCTTGGAGAGACCCATAAGCAAAAGTTTATATAAAGTGGGGGCCTGGCATGAGAACTGCCTTGGCCTTGGTGACTGAGTTAATTTTATTACCTGACAGGAGAGTTTGCTGAAGGAGGGCTTCACTGTCTGGCTTCTACTCATAACAATTCCAGACACTTTGAAATCTCTATGTCTACTTTGGTGCTAATGAGAAAAATAAGATCAAGAATTCTAAAAAAAAAAAAAAATTTAATTTTATATTTTAAAATGGTTTAAAAACATTTAGATACCAAGTGCCAAGCATAGTACTAATTACTTTGAAGATATTTAATTTAATCCTTATTACACTGTATGAGATAGGTCTTATTATTCCCATTTTCCAAATGAGGAAACTGAGGCTATTACTTCATTTCTTAGATTCCAAACTAAAACTCTATCTTTTAGAATATATTTTTACTATTTGAACCGAGGATCATTCTGTCGCTCTGAGATTCTTCAGAGAGAGTGTTTTTTTGCCTCTTTACAATTGCTTTTTATTTAAGCTATATTGAAGCTTCCCTGGTGGCTCAGACTGTAAAGAATCTGTCTGCAATGCAGGAGACCTGTTTCGATCCCTGGTTCAGGAAGATCCCCTGGAGGAGGAAATGGCAACCCACTCCAGTACTCTTGCCTGGAGAATCTCCTGGACAGAGGAGCCTGGTGGGCTGCCGTCCACGGGGTCGCAAAGACTAACTAGCATTTTCACTTTCACTTTTAAGCTATAGTAATTTCACCCAAGATGGTCAGGATGAGAAACCACATATTGAGATAGAGGTAATAGAGTGGAGACAAAGAGAAGGAGAAAAGGGAAGAAGATTGTCCAAGCACCTCTGTTGATTATATTTAACTGACAGTGTGGGGTTTAGGCCATGGGAATAAGCTTCTTTATCATATCTGTCATAACGACAACAATAAGGAAAACAACATCAGCAACAACAAAATATATTTGTGATAAAAGGGCTTGTTTTGTGCCATTCATTGTTCTAAGGGCTCAATGTAAGGCATTTAATAAATTAACTTATTCACAAGAATTAATGAAGCACTTTCATACAATTATCCTTTCCATGTTCTTTTCTCTATTCACAGCTGTGAAGAATTTGCCATACAATTAAATACTAGTAATTTATTTTTTTAAGAACAAACATATTAATGGTTGTAGAGATCTGAAATACACGTTTCAAGCATTTCTTACACTAGAATTATGGGTTTTATTTTTTCAATCACTCCAAGAAAAAAAAATAGTTTGCTCTTTATTTTTCTGTTGAGCAAGAGATATATAAGCCAATTTATTGTATAAGACTAGAAATCTTGAATTTGAACATGTCCTTTTTTCAACTTTTAAATTCTGTTTAAAGACATCCCTGTACCTAGTCTAGAAGGGCTCAGGCGGCCCTGATATGAGCTGAAGTAATGCCATCTTATTTAGTGATTTCAAAAGCATCAGGCATTAGGTTTTCTTGCCAACTCACTAACTCTCTTCCTCATAATGATATTGGTGAAAAAGTACAACAGATGCGTAACAGCTGGCTCATGAACTTCAACATCTCAGCCATTTCTTGGCACCACTATCAATGTTTTCCCCCAAATACAGTTCTAATTGGTTAATGTTGTACAGCTCTGTGGTTGGAAGTCTTAAATAGACTACTCAGTTATCGATTTCCAAATTATATAATTCTACACAATAAGAGGTAAATAGTTAGGTGCTTAGAGTCCAGCATTGCTTTATTTCCATGAACATAACTTCTAGGTTATAGGACTTTCCCCTAATTAGTTAGCCTGCAAAGAGTCATTTCTTTCCTAAATTTTATCCGGCAGTATAATTTTTTTACGGTTGAGTTGTAAAACCTTTGAAAATAGGATTTTATAATAGGAAGCGACAAATTCTAGCTCTGTTCAACCATCTGCCTTTAATAAATACATGTTCCTTTCCCCCTGCAAACCCTGACATTTTCTTCCTGTGACCCAAGGTCAATCAATCAGAAAAAGAGAGGGGATGATAATTTAAAAAGTGCTAGTAAATAAGCATTATGAAGAATAGTTAGAAATGAAGTGCATATATCTTCAAGAAACAGTCCTGCCAGAACTTTACTTTCAAACATGCCCTTCTGATATCTAGTACTGTCTTCATTAACGGCTCTCCTACGTCTGGTCACAGTGAGCTTTTCAGGACCATGGACAGGGACACACAGGCAGCAAAATTCTCACTGCATATGGCAACGTTGGGTACTGAGAGTTCTGAGTGACAATTACACGCATTCATCTTAATTTTGGGGGGCCATCTGGTTTGCACAAGCCACTGGGATTTCAAAATTCAATGAAGATCGATATTGCCCAGGAGGCTAAAGCCTTCAAGCAGACCAAGGACAAATGTGCCAGTCCAATAGACAATGTATTTTTTTACAAATCATGATGTCACCTGATTTGCTAATAATTATGTTGAATTTAATAGAATAATTAGTACTTTAGAAGCAGAGTGCCAGGATACATCAGCATTAGGTTTCTATCTCATTCCCTTGAGAAGACTGAGAGGTGAGACCATCATTAAAGGTACTATTTCATAACTGTATTTTTTTGTTTGTTTGTTTGTTTCAGTAACTTGTCTTGAGTACTAGGAGACACATTTCAGAGTGCTGTGCTATGAGCTAGAAGTAGAAATAAAGGGGCAGGAACTGATATGTGCTAAGTGAGCAAGTTAGAAAATAAAATGCATACTCTTAGTTATGAAAGAGCTTAGATATGCTGTTCTCAAAAAAAAACATACTGAGAGATAGAAAGATTATAAATATAGATACAGATATATAGAGAGAATTATTATCTCTCTGTCAAATAGAAAAACTTAATGGATGTGAGGATGAGTCAAGGAAACAGACTATACTTTCTGCTTCAAGATTTTATACCTTTATGTCTATCTATAAAATTTTGCCTCTAATCTGCTAAATTTGAGAAATGGATCACAATTTTATGCTTGTTGAATAGAAGGTGAGGTATTGTGATTTTTAAGATATTTATTCAGAAATCACTGTTACTTGTTATCATAAGATTTAGACTTTTTTTTTTCAGATCCAAAGAACATTCATTCAAATGTTCCTTCCTAGTTCCACCAAGCAAAGCAATTCAGCTGTATGCTCACAGCTGAATCTCTAACACATGAAGGAGTATCTGGCAGGTACTCAATACATATTTGTTAAATGAACATTTCTGCCTTTCAAATTTACATTCATTCTTGAAGTATGCATCTTCACTCTTCTTTAACTAAACTTCTGCTGACCACCTCCATCTCTGCTGAAACTGGCATGTCTCTACTACAAATGCCCACAGCTCCGTGTATGTTACTTTCTTATGGCAGTCATATCATTTTGTCTCAGAAGAAAGTATTAATACATTGTGTAGCTTTCTTATTCCCTTTACTCAGATACAACCTATAAGAAAGCAGAGAGTGTGTAACTTGAAACTAGTAGATGCTCAGTGACTATTTTTCCATGGAATTAATATTGCAACCTCAATCCTCAGCAAAGACTAGACACTTCAGAGAATTCCTAGTTCATAGCCCCCTACTTGCTTCACAACTCTCTTCTGGAAGAGTCCAAATCTTTGCTATTCACTTTTCTGAATAATAATAATGATAGACAATATGAACTTCCGTGGTGGTGCAGCGGTTAAGTATTTACCTGCCAATGCAGGGTCACTGGTTCAATCCCTGGTCTGGGAAGATTCCACGTACCTGGGAGCAACCAAGTAATTGTGCCACAACTACTGAAACTCTTGTGTGCCCTAGAGCTTGTGCTCTGCAACAAGAGAAGCCGTCGAATGAGAAGCCCGTGAACCACAGCTATAGAGTCGACCCCACTCACCACAACTAGAGAAAGTCTACACACAACAGTGATGACCCAGCACAGCCAAAAGTAAAAAATCAATTTGTAAAAATAACCAACATGTGCTATTGAACACTGAATTAACATCTTTAATTTTATTATCAAGCCTCACCTTTGCACTAAGGATGCAAATAAGAATCCTTATTTGCAATAAGGATGACACTATCACCCTTATTTTACAACAGCAACACGGAGCCCAAGGGATTTCCTTGGTGGTCCAGTGGTTGAGAATCTGCCTTGCAATGCAGGAGACACGGGATCAGTCCCTGGTCAGGGAACTAAGATCCCACATGGAGAAGGCACAACCAAACCTGCACACTCTGGAGCCCCTGCACCACGACTAGAGAGAGGCCCACGAGCACCTCAACGGAAGGTCCTGCATGTGGCAGCTAAGACCTGAGGCGGCCAAAAATGAGCCCAAGCAGAGACAAATAAGACTTGCCCCAGGTCACACAGCTTGTAAATAGCAAATCTGCCATTTACAGTGGCTGCAACCAACTCTATCTAATGGAACACCATTGGAGGTCAGAGGTGGGGCGGGGGGCAGGGAACCAAACAGATTTTGAAATCAATGTGCAATTTCAAAAATGAAATCCATGTCCTTAAATGAACATGTCAAAATTTTAAGTTCTCAAGGTTTTACAGCAAATGTCTAGTTTTACTCAATTTTCAAACTCATATGTACTTAGGACACTTTTCAACACAGAAAAGATTCTTTTTTTAACCAAATTGCCTTATTCTGAGAATTTTGTCATGCAAAACAAGAAGAACTACTTGTATGTTCTCAATTAAATATTAAGTTTTTTTCTTTACATTATTTTTATTTTTTACATTATTTTTAATTTTACTTATTTACCTACACAATGCATGCATTTCACCCGATCCAAATAATAATTTTGTCAATTGTCACCCACTGTTTGGAACTATGACTTTTCAATGCGAGAAAGGACTGAGGGGTTATTAGAACGTCTTTACAGTCTTCTGAAATGAGATCTTTATTTACAAATTTATGTCAACAGTGCTGCATAACTGTTGCAGACTGGTTTGTCAATGTATTTGGAGTCTTACATGCAGTTCTCACTCTGACTTTTGATCCCTTTTCTCCTAAAATGTCTGAACTTATTCTCAGTTTACTTTAGTATTTCAATTCTGCCTTGAAGATATTGTCTTGATAAACTGAGTCATTGGTCCTATTATCAATAAAGTATAGAAGATGGATAGCTTTAGCACTTTCCTTCTGCTCTTATAAATCTGATAAATAGCTTCATATTGGTTCTTTTGGAATCCTTCACACTGCCTTGGTTGGGTTTTGTTACGGATAAGAAAGGGGAACATTTGCCAACCTTGATACTGATGAGACTTAAACAGCTACTCTAATAATTCTACATCCATACAACTTAATTCTTGGGCTCAGTCACCAAGTCATGTCAGAGTTCGCAACTTCATGGAAGGTAGCCTGCCAAACTCTTCTGTCCTTGGGATTTGGGCAACAACCCCCAAGTGAAAAAAAAAAAAAAGAATGTGCCAAAACAATAAAGAATCAGATATTACCAAATCATTTGTGTGAAATGAGACTGGGCCAGGTAACTCTTAGAGATGAGCTTCTAGCAAGTGCTACCAAAAATGGGTAGCGGTAATTCACTCCAGACATTCAGATAAGGAGATTTGACAAACCTGAATGTATCCAACTTCTTTGTTGAAAAACAGGGAAATTGCCTCATCAGAATGAAATTTCTTCCTACTGTATAGCACAGGGAATTATATTCAGTATCCTGTGATAAACCATACTGGAAAATAATATAAAAAGAATGTATATATGTATCACTGAATCACTTTGCTGTACAGCAGAAATTATTGTAAATCAACTGAATATTTCAACTTAAAAAAAAGCATGAACTTTCAATGAATAATCAATTCTCTAAAATTAGGAGACACAAGTGTTTCAAGAGAAGAAAGAAATCACAAGGACCAGATCCTGAGCAAGAATTTTTTTTCTTTGCTTTACCTCGTATCGCATCCATTAGCATATGCTTTGTAGAACTGATTTCTTGCTCCACTCTCCTCACCAGGACTCTATAGATGTAGAGATCATTTTTCAACCTATGAGATTGAGTTAGATAATTTTAGACCTAACGTGTTGGGTTTTTGTTTGTTTTTTAAGGCAAGTGAGAGGAAAAAAAAAAAGGAAGTTACTTGCTCTTCTATCCTGATTGGACTGTACTTATAATGCAATCATTTACAAATTGATTTATGCTAGAAAATGCAGTCTTGCCATGAGTTTCAGAGAATTCTCACCATTAATAAGATGGCTTTCTTGGTACCCTTCTTGATCATGCTCTCTGAGATTTCCAAAGGGCTCAGAGATGTCTTATGTCCCTTTTGTTTAAATAAAATGAAAACAAGGCTTACAAGTATCTACCTGGCACACTACCAGAGGCCAACCTATTTGTGGTGTGCCCAGTGAATTATCAGACCATGTGAACCATTTAAGGAAGCCCAGTTTACTCACGTTGCCATTTGGTTTCTCACTGGCCACAGTAGGGCAGGCCCAGCTGTTCCCAGCAGCTGTTCAGTACAGAACTGGCTGGGCTGAAATGCCTTCCAGCTGATGCTGGTCCCCAGGAGCACTAGAGAACAGTAGCCACGTCTAGGGACAAGAGTCAGCCCCAAACGGAGATAAACACACGGGAAGAGAAGGAAAGAAACCACCCCCATCCTGCCTCTGCCTCTTATAGAAGAAAAAAAAAAGTCTGTAAACCTGTTCCTTCTCAGCCTGCCCTCCCAAGGGCTTCACCTTTATAATGAGCTAGACTAGACAAGGAGATTCATTCCGCTCCAAGTGAATTATCATTATAATAGGCATCTAGGCTTCTCATCAAAGACCCCAGAACTGCGGTAGCAGTAGAGTGGAGCGGGTGAGAAAGAGGAGGGCGCGAAATTTACATACAGAGACAAGCATGGACAGTCATTAACAGAACAGGCCTTCACTTCAAACAGACATGAACTCGGCACAGGTCTCCTGCCTGTTAAATATGTACAGTGTGTGCTTATTTGATGATGAAAATCAGAGGATGGCTATTTGAATGGAAATGAATTTTAATAAGCTTTGGAGGCAGAAGAAGCAGAAGCCCTCCATTCTCCCTTCTATCGCCAGGCACCTTCTTGACCATCATTGCCACAAAGGAAAGAATGCGGGCATGCTAATCACCCAGCGAAGAATGCCCCCTTGCCTCCTCAGTCTTTGCGCGTGTTCATTAACCTTGTGGGCTCCTCAGCCAGCAGAGAACAGCTGTCCCGGGGATATTTCCATATCCTTTAAGAAAAGCAGAATGTCTACTTAGCCTCAGAGATCCTGCCTTTAGAAAGAAGTGGGAGAGAGCTCCCTGAGGAATAAAAGCAAAGGACTATTAGCATTTAGCACGTGCATTGCACTATTTTAAAACTTGCAAAATTTTGCACTTACTTTGCACTTTTGTCAAATTAAGTATAATATGGCTATTTATTACTCATTTTTTATCTTGACAGAGAGACAAAAGAAGCAGTTTAGCATTGTAAATCCTAATCTCCACCTCCAGTCTGAGATGAGAACTAAAGCAAATACCCTTGGGTTATTTATCGCTTATTGGTGCATAGCCTGAGAAGGGGAGAAATATTCTGGTGACCTTATGAGGTTAGGAAATCTATTCCCATATTCCACCAAGCAAAACCACACAAAAATCATTCTGGTAAAGAAAGCAGGATAATTTTAACACATGTCAAAGAACTTTGGTTTGAAAATGGCAGAGTTCATTTGGCCCAAACTTCTCCACACTAATTTCTATGATGATTGGTCTTTCCTCTGTGGACTAATCCTAAGTTTGTAAGGACATTGACTTTAAAGGCAACACCATCTCAGTTAAACTTTTCAGCAAAAATCATGCAATATTTTTTTTTCCCCAGTGCCATGAAAGACAGTAAGACTCTACTAATTTGTTTCATACTAAACCACATAAACTGTGCATTTTTAGGATGGAAGGAAAATGTTCCCATTCCCTAGTAGTAGAATATTTGCTAACTTCTTTTATATTATTTAATTCTAATATCTACAAATAAATATTGTCATCAGCTAGATTTGTGGCCTCTATACATCCTACCTCAGATATGCAGATGACACCACCCTTATGGCAGAAAGTGAGGAGGAGCTAAAGAGCCTCTTGATGAAAGTGAGAGAGGAGAGTGAAAAAGTTGGCTTAAAGCTCAACATTCAGAAAACGAAGATCATGGCATCTGGTCCTGTCACTTCATGGCAAATAGATGGGGAAACAGTGGAAACAGTGGCTGACTTTATTTTGGGGGGTTCCAAAGTCACTGCAGATGGTGACTACAGTCATGAAATTAAAGGATGTTGGAGACCTGGGTTCAATCCCTGGGTCAGGAAGCTTCCCCTGGAGAAGGCAGTGGCACCCCACTCCAGTACTCTTGCCTGGAGAATCCTATGGATGGAGAAACCTGGTAGGCTACAGTCCACGGGGTAGCAAAGAGTCGGACACGACTGAGCTACTTCACTTTCACTTTCACTCCTTGGAAGGAAAGTTATGACCAACCTAGATAACATATTAAAAAGCAAAGACATTGCTTTGTCAACAAAGATCCGTCTAGTCAAGGCTGTGGTTTTTCCAGTGGTCATGTATGGATGGATGTGAGAGTTGGACTGAGAAGAAAGCTGAGTGCCGAAGAATTGATGCTTTAGAACTGTGGTGTTGGAGAAGACTCTTGAGAGTCCCTTGGACTGCAAGGAGATCCAACCAGTCCATCCTAACGTAAATCAGTGCTGAATATTCATTGGAACAACTGATGCTGAAACTGAAACTCCAGTACTTTGGCCACCTCATCGAAGAGCTGACTCATTTGAAAAGACCCTGATGCTGGGAAAGATTGAGGGCAGGAGGAGAAAGGGACAGAGGATGAGATGGCTGGATGGCATCACCAATTCCACGGACATGAGTTTGGGTAAACTCCAGGAGTTGGTGTTAGACAGGGAGGCCTGGCGTGCTGCAGCTCATGGGGTTGCAGAGTCTGACACGACTGAGCGACTGAACTGAACTGAACTGATACATTCTACATATCAGGGAGTTAGAGATACTGTCACGAACCCCACTTGGCAACAAAACCCTCGGGAGAGAAGAAAATGGAGGATGTTTTAGCAAGTGTTTCCCTCTCTAAAGCGAGTACTGCATTTTATTTATTTATTTATTTTGCTTTGCCCCATGGTGTGTCGGATCTTAGTTCCCTGACCAGGATCAAACCAGTGACCCTTGCATTGGAAGCACAGAACCTTAACCACTAGACCGCCAGGGAAGTCCTGGTATTGCATTCCTAAAAGCATTCACAAATGAACGTTCACTGGCCTGTGTGTCAACCATATTGTTTTACATAAAACTTAATCACTGAGATTTCACCATGCAGCTCCTAATATCTTTTTTTTTTTTTTTACTAAACCTCAATATTTGATGAAGTGAGAGCAAGCACACAGAGATCCCCACAAAAAATAAATAAATAAATTGCCCCCTCCCAACTCCAGGAAACTAAAATTAACCTTTGTCCCTTTTGCTAGAAAGGTGCATTTTTAAAAAGTCAACAATAAGTTTAAGATGTTGCTCTCTCTCTCTCCCTCCTTTCCTCTGGAGCTACTCTAACCAGCCCCACCTGGGGGTCCCAAGAGTGACTGGGTAGAATAGCAAGGAGCTGGGGCTGAGCCCCTAAAGTTCCTGGCCATTTCCTCCCCATTATCACCCTGTTAAGCTGCTCCTGGCTCTGACAGCCTAACAAGGTGCTAATGGGCCTTGCGTTCTAGCCCCGTTCACAGCAGGTTGTTTCAAATGGGTTGAGGAGGTTGATTTGCATTCAAAATCTTTGTCTCTCTCACTTGCTTTTTTGTTTGGCCCCTTGATTTCTACTCCCCAGACACTCTTCCAGGCTGACTTAGAATGGAACAAAATTGCATCCGCTCAGTATTTGAATTGCCTGAGTTTGGATTTTAAATGTGCCCCATTATTTCAACAAATTGTAGTGAAGGGGGGAAGGAGCAAAGGGGAAGAAAAGAGAGCAAAGAGATTTTAAAATGAAAAGGGAGAGCTGATGACAGACGGATGCAAATGTTCCTTTTAAGTGGCGAGGAGCAGCTGATGTCGGGGCATGAAATTAAATTAGTGCATCTGTGGGTGGATGCCTGTCATTCAGTTTCATATTTTCTACTCCAGAGGCATCGGTTACCTCACGATTAGCCGGCTTCCTTTCACGGGACTATGAATACTTCCCGCAAACAAGACGGAGGTCATTGTCATAAAAGGGGGCTGCAGGAGCAAAAATATTCTCGCAGCGTGATGACCTCCAGCCCTGGAAGGAAGAAGTGATTTTGTTGTAACTCCAACTCCAGTTCTTGAAGTGAAAAGGAGATGGAGGTGAGGTGGAATGAAATAGAAGTCAGCACATTTTCCAAGGAGACAGTGTTTACGAGCAGCCAGAAGTATGCTCAGCAAGTGGACGGTCTGCTTTTAAAAAGCCTGCCCACTGCATCCTGGAAATACTCAAGATTCATAAATGTTTACAGCCATTTCTACAGACTGACAGCCCAGGCTGTTTCTCCAAGACCAGGCCCCAAGGGTGCTCTCCATAAATAATGGTGCTCAAGCCTCTGTGTCTCTGTTGAAAGCCGAGCAGTCCTGGAGCATCAAGGCCACTACCAGGAAGGTTTATGGCTCAGCTCCGCTCCTCGCTGTCTAGATTTCTGTCCTTCCTCTTGCATCTCAATTTCCATTCTCCTTCACCCAAGAGCTAAAGGCCTCACCCAGTTATCTCCCAACCAGTAAGGCCTGAGTCGCTGGCCTTATTGACACAGGGCTGCTATGTAAAAACCAAATGAACAGGTCAGCCCTAGACTCAAAACCAGTTTCGTGAAACTTAAAAAAAGAAAAAAAAATTTAAGCATAAGTGAATTCTTTGATATTTACAGACCCTGAATCACTCTTGCTCGCTTGTTACGGCAATAATCCAACAGTGGTTCCCAAAATGTCTCACGGATTTATGGGTGGGAATCACAGAGCTGTTTATTTGTTTGCTTTCAAAGACATTATCCGGAGTCAGTTTGAATCTATTTTTAAAAGTAAGAAAGGCAATGAGCTTAAAAGTGCCATCATGATAATGATCCAGGTACAAGAGCGATTGAAGTCTCTTTTCACCCACCAAACTATCTCATTGACTTAAAAATAAAGTTTGAAACCCTCACTATTTCACTGTTCTTCTCTCTGCAATGACAAGGTTCAGAACACGTTACCCCAAAATACAACACCTTGGCATGTTGAATATTTTAAGCTAAAGGCACTTAAGAAACCATAGGTGCTGGAAGGACTTCCTGAATTTCTCCAGATGCCGTTCATAAGACCCTCACGTGAGAGGTGCTCACCCTACACCTGGAGGAGAGGAGCATCCTAGCTCTAAGTCAGAGGAACTGCGAGAGGAGCCAGAATGAATGGACCTTGCCAAGTTCCCCCAGTTTATTCCTTTTAGCTTGTTTTTCTTTGTCCTGTCACAATTTCCCACTACTGTCCACTCTTAATCAAACCCTGTATAAAAACTCCCAGTTTTAACTATTTCACTAGATCTTCATTTCCTTATGAAGGCTCCCATAGCATATACAATTTACAAGCTTTTTTTTTAAAGAGACTTTTGTTTTGTTGGCCACACCACATGGCATGTGGGATCTTTCCTCAACTAAGGCTTGAACCTACACCTCCTGAATTGGAATCACAGAATCTAAACCCCTGAATGGCCAGGGAAGTCCCTAAAATTGATATGAAATACATAGGAGAGTATATGCTACTCTCTTAGTCTGTCTTCTGTTACAGATGCCCTGATGAAAGCCTAGAAGGGTAGAAAGAATTTTATTTTCCTCCCCTCCACAAACAAACAAAATAGAAATGAAAAAAGAAGCTGACTGCCTCAGCATTTTATGAAGAGGACTTGCTCCAAAGGGTATCCACCTCTCAGGGTGCATAAACCTGGGAGGAGACCCAGGTGTTGCTACTCACATCATCTGCTTAGTCAAGCGTGCACCATGTGGTCTTTCTTCAGGCAATTTTCAAGTTGCCTTTTCACATTTCTTTACACTGGAGATGCACACGCAACAGAGATGAGGAATGCATCAGGGGAAGAAAAAGAAGCGGAGCGCGCACCCTGTAAACCCACGCAGGGCATTCTCCCGGGCACTCCTTCCCAGTACATTTGCTGCATCTTATGCCTCCTGCAATGCAGGAGGCCCGGGTTCCATCCCTGGGTTGGGAAGATCCCCTGGAGAAGGAAATGGCAGCCCACTCCAGTATTCTTGCCTGGAAAATCCCATGGACCACGGAGCCTGGTAGGCTACCGCCCATGGGGTTGCAGAGTCGGACACGACTGAATGACTTCACTTTCTTTTCGCTTTCATGCCTACAGCCCAGGCAAATTCCCTGTAGCATTTTGCCCACAAGATCATCGCCATAACTGCTTGGTTCCCCTTCAGAGGTGATGAGCCAGCCGGTCCATATTTAGCTCTTGTTGTTATTCCTTTCCCAGCCAACTCCGTGATTCCCTGAAGCCCTTCTAATGTGGTTCTTGGAACTGTCTCCAGTATGCTAGGACTGATCTGCCTCAAGCAAAATGCTCTGCCCATCTGTGCCAGGAAGATGTTTGTATTGTTTCCCATCAATCTTTCTCTCTCCAAAAGAATTGGATAAGAAAGCATGTCTCATTCCATTGTTGCCACTGTCCTGTAACAAGAATCCTAAGGGAATCACTAAGGGAAAATCAAGCCTGAGTTAGAAAATCAAATAGGTTTGCTTCAGTAGCCAAGCCTCCATGGATATAGGACTGTGATGTGTGTGAGTTGTACCTTGAGTGCTTTCTCTCTTTTCCCTATAGAGAGCCCCTTTTTGCTCTAGCAACCTCGCTCCTGGCACTCTTCTCACAGATCCTCACAAGGAACCCCTACTTTTTTTTTTTTTTTTTTTACTATTTCTGCCTTCTAGAACTTTTTTTCCTCCCCCACCAGAATTGAACTTTCAGCTATTCTTCAATGTCCATTTTTCTTAATTATGTTAAAGTAATTCACATTAACAGTTTATCTCACTGGAATTCAATTCCAAAAGAGTGACTGTGACACAGTTTTGAAGTCCCCGCGGGCCACTGCTATCTCACATAAGGTGACAAGCCTGGCGTGGGCTGTGAGCCCCTAATCTCTTGGTGAAGAAGTGCTCCAAGTCCAACCCTTTCTTTCGCAGCCATGTAGGGACCAAAAGGCCACCAACATGAGGCTGTTTTTCCTAACAGGCAGCAAATATCCAAGAAAATTGAAAACATATGCTCATGGAAATACTTGTACACAAATTTTCATGGTAGCATTATTCATACTAGCCAAAGACTAGAAACAACCCAAAGCCTGTCAGGTGATGCATGAATAAGCAAAAAAGTGTATCTGCAACCAAACATTATTCAGCCGTAAAAGGGAAAGAAGTACTAACAGAGGCTACAACATGGATGAACGCTTATACAGTAAAGAATTCAATTTTACCCAGAGATCTGGCCTTTTCCCTTGGCTCCTGAGAATCTGGGCCCTTGGAATGTCCTGACTATAAAAAGTGGTTTTGTTTGATTTGGAGCCTTGGGCCAGCCAGAGTCTAACAGTGGAATTTAGGATGGGGCTTTGAGACACATATTATTGGTTGACCTCTCAGGACTGGAGACTAAAGTCAGCCACTTGGGTAGTCAAACAGGTTTACATAGTCAAGCCTGAATATAGACTTTGTACACCACAGCTCTGTATACCAAGGTTCCACGGTTGGTACTTTGATGGACTGTGCCTGTGTACCTCTTCCTTTGGCTGACTTTAATGCTCTTCTCTAGCTGCAATGAACAGTAACCATGAGTATAACAGCTTTCAGTGAGTTTTGTGAGTCCTTCTAGCTAACTTTAAATCTTTGGGTCCCCAAACTTGCAATTGATGTCAGAAGTGAGACTGATCTTGCAGACTGCTCCCTTTAACCTCTCAACTTTGAATGTATTATGCTAAGTGAATATAGTCAAACACAAAAGGCCATCTATCATATTATTCCATTTTTATGAAATGTCCAGAAGAGGCAAATCCATAGAAACAGGCAGATTATTGGCTTCCAGGGGCCAAAGAAAAGAAGAATGGGGAATGAGTGCTAATTGGGTATGAGCTTCTTTTTGGAGTGATGAAAACATTACAAAATTAGATCATGGTGATGGTTGCACAACTTCGTTAATGTACAAAATTGTATACCTTAAATAAGTGAATTTTAGGGTATATGAATTTTGTCTTTGGAAAAAAAAAAGGTAGCTTGGTCTTGGCACTCAGTCAGTTACTCTTGACCAGGCCCAGAGATGAAGGAGAGAAGGGGGACTGACCGGAGCTGGTAATCTAGCTATCTCAAATGCAGTCATGAGCTTGAAGCCTTCCCGGGGAGTAATTCTTCAGCATGTCTCTTTGTGACTTCTCCTGAGAGGTTCCAGTGGGAGACACTAAGGAAGCTGCTGAAATAAACAGAAGTCAACAGCCCTAGGCTCTGCTCACCCGTCCCACCAGTACTTTTGGATAGGCAGTCAAATTCAGTCCCGATTTCCCCATTAAAACTGCCTGTTTTAAAAAAAGCAACACCTTTTCTGCTTTCATTTCTCATTAAAATGACGCTCTTGAGTCATTTAGAAAGGGTCAAGCTGGATGTTGGCTCTAAAACCTTTGACAGCTACTCTAATTGCCTAGAGGTCCAATAACAGTGATGTCTTTCACAAGTTTAATTTTGAAGTTTCTGCCAAGCCATTAACATGTAACCAGAGCATAGAAATCAAGGGAAATTAGAGATGAGCTGAAAGCCAGTCCCATCTGTCTCCGGCCTGTCACCCATTCCCTGGGCAGCACAAGTCCTCTTGAGGCTCCTGGTGTAGGAGAGAGGAGCCCTGGGGTCTGATCTTACTTCTGGCTCTAATTAGTCACATGGGCTCAGAACTTATTAAAGTTTTTTGGTATTCTTACAAATGGGACACTGTTACCTCTCCAGTTCTACCCTCTGCCTGTCATGTTGACAAGACTCTTCTATAAAAATTTTTGTGAATGAGAGACGGTGAAGAGAGATGTGCACACAGGGAGATCCCAGGAACACCCTGAAAGGGCATTTAGCTTAGTGTTGAATAAGGATGGTTTCCTGCCCAGAGATTGAACTCGGTTAAAACAGAACACCAGATCACATGGAGTCGGTCACTTTTAGATAATACGAAAGAATGCATCTTAATTTTTTTTTAATTTCTAATAGATTGTGTCTCAAGCACCATGGTGGAAATTTCACTTTTTCTTGATCATTTAATCACATTTAATCCTTTCCTTAAATCCTTACAACAGACATTCCAGAGATCATTATGCTCCCCATCCTACAGATGTGAATACTGAGCCCACAGAGTTTCCATAACTTGGTTAAACTTTACTTGACTGACTTGTGACAGAGATTGACCTTGAACTGCAGTTTTCTGGAGATAACATCCATGTTCTGTCTCCTAGACTTGTGGCTCTCAGGTCTTTGGTTTTTTTGTTGTTGTTGTTTGTTTGTTTGTTTTGTTTTTTACTCAACTATGCAATGGAAATAATGCTCCTGCAAAGGATTATTGCAAAGATTAAATCGGTTCGTGGTGTAAAATGGTCAGCAAAAGGGTAGACATAGAGTTAAGTATGCAATAAATTCCACCTGTATCCCACCTTCTTTAGGTAAGGAGGAAAAGAAGGGGAAAAGTGCCAAAATCCAAAATATGTAAGCAGTCTGTCCCTGGGAAGAATATTAGTCAGTGACAACTCTTCTTGTGTGGCTGTCCATCTAGGACTTGAATGTTGCCTCTCAGATCCAGTTGCTTCCTGTAAATTTGTTTTTCAAATCGACTTAGAAAGTTCATGCAACTTCAAAATTAGAAATACAGGTGCTAATGAAAATTCTTATTTAACCACTATTAATGATCATCCACAATGTACTAGGCAGCGGGAGATAAAGAGAGAGAAGACAGACACAGTCCTTGCCGTGAAGAACTCACGGTTCATTAGAGAGAGTTATACAAGACCGTAAATGATCATAAACAAGGTGCAATAGGAGAAGCCCCGTGAGAGAGAAGTGCCCTAAGCACTTCAGAGAGGGAGATGCCACTTCCATTTTGATAAAGATCTCCTGAAGGAGGAGAATTCTCCCAACTTTGAAAGGTGGGTAGAGCTCCAGCAAGTGAGTAGAGTAGGCTGAAATGTGAGAAGAACATTCCCGGTGGAGGGGTTAGCATCAACCAAGGCAGGAACGTGGAGAAGTGAGGTCTCAACTGGACAACATCAAGGAGTCAACTTCCCAGCAGGAAATCAAAGATACATTTATAAGTGGTGGGGGAAAAATCCAGAGAGGTGGATGGTAGTCAGGTCCTGGAAACTGAATTCTGGAGGTAGAGGAAGGGCAGAGCTTAACTCCATTTAAATATGAAGAGCCGATGAAGTATTTTGGATGGGGGTGCAGTCTAACTGGAGTCTTTATCAGAGTCCACTGGTCCCATGGTAAGCAATAACAGGCACCTCTCCAGAGGTGATGAAGAGTCAATGAGCCCCAACACAGCAAAGCATCTAACAAACTTAATAAATACAAAATCAATCCCACTTCTCTTCTCGCTTCAGGAGCACCCTGAAAATCCATTGTTTCTAATCTTGAGGGTCTGCCCTCCGTCTCTGGGGTCTAGAAAGTCCCGAGGTGGAGGACAGAGGAGGCGTTGGTATGACCTCTGGCTATTGACTTCCGCCTGAGGAATTTAGAATTCCACAGCTTAAACCCAGCCACCCTCGCCTTCCGTGTGAAAAGCTTGCCTAAGGGAAGGCTGGCCCCGCTCATCTTTTTTAATCTCTCT
Source organism: Aepyceros melampus (assembly GCA_006408695.1). Classification (NCBI taxonomy): domain Eukaryota; kingdom Metazoa; phylum Chordata; class Mammalia; order Artiodactyla; family Bovidae; genus Aepyceros; species Aepyceros melampus. The sequence goes on along the minus strand of SJXQ01007126.1, from coordinate 144,067 downwards.
CTTCAGAGGCTCGGTTTGACTGACCAGCCAACATCACTTGCATTCAGGAAGCGTGCCTCCCTTATTCTCTCCACTTCTTCTCGACGATGATTTGGGGGTGCTAGCCTTTCATTTTTCTCCCTCTCTCTCCTTCTCCTGCTGCTCGGAGGAGTCTTTACGCCCTGATAAGAACCTTCTAGCAGCTTCATCAGAGCCATTGTTAAGAGAAGGTGCAATTCGTCCACAATGGATACCTGATGACTTCTCCTTTCTGCAGACAAATCGGTCCCTGGAGAAAGGTTTCATTATTACTCTAGTGCCATTATTCTGAGTGTGCGGGCTCTGGGGCACCTCATTCCGTCCCAACAGGGAGGGAGGGCAGAGGGAAAGAAAATTCTGTGTCTTGCCTTTCAGCTTTTTAAAAGGTGGCTGTGAAAATACTTTCTTTCTCCACTAATGGGATTTGCACTTCTTACCCTCCCTGCCAAGTCTTTAATAGACTTTGAGGTTAACCGTGCTTTTCTGGGGTTCCTTGTCTCTTGTCCGACTCAGGGTGTTTCATCTCCCCAGAGATCAAAATGCACTGACCTCTGCCCTCTCAAGCATTTCATAGGCTCTTAAAATCGAAAAACCATTCTTTCTGCCCTCTGCCCCTCCTATGTAATTTCCCTTGTCGTTTGTTCTCACACCTGCAGGCGAGCCTCCATCAGAGCATTCAAAAATCATGAATTCAGTGTCCCTCATGGCTAAGGCACTGTGATAGGCACGGGGGGAATAAACTGCCTCTGAACCTTCGCTGTTTCACATTCCTACACACCAGAGAGCAAGGACAGGCACTTTCATTGTAAAAGGCCAAATTCTTCATAAGACCAGTGAGGCTTTTAACCTACCTGATTGGCTTGTGATGTCCCCCAAGTAACACACTTTCATCAAGAATAAGTGTTCTTTAGTCACAGCTAGTCATCAAGGACTATTTAAATCTAGATTTCCTAACTTAGTTCCCCCTCCTTTTTTTTTTCAAGACTAAATACCAATTAATTAGTTTCTCACTAAATCTTTGGCTGCCTTTTTGAAAAGAAGTAAACGATTTTTAAGCCAGACTGAGAAGTGAACATACTCACCAATAAAGGGGGAAAATGTCAAAAAAGGAGAGGTAGAGGGCCTCATTAATTGGCAAGAGAGGAAAGAGAGAGAGGAGAAGAGAGTTTTGAGATTTGGTATCATAACTGAATCATTTTTTGCAAGGAAAGCAAGCTCTGTGAGTTTTTCTATTGAAACCAAGCAGGACCTTGTGGGGGTCCTGGTCACAGAAATCTTTCAGTGGCTAACAAGGGAAGAAGGTGATGAAGAGGCAAGGGAGGGCAGAGTCAAAAAAGAGTAGTGCCTTCCTAGGGGAGAGGCCTGGTTCCACCTCAAGGGCGGAACACATAAAAATATCTCTGAGTTTTTCTGCAGAACTAAAACTCCCGACAAATGGAAGATGCTAACTACTTGATGAAGCATTCTTCAGAGACGATCAGGAGACCACCTGAGACCCTGCACACACGCTGATCCTTGAGCAGCCCTGCCCTGAACCATTGCTATAAAACTCATCAAATCCTCTTCCACTGGGACGCACAGTTTTTCAGGGTACAAATCTGCTGTGTCCCCTTTGTCTGACAGAGCAATTAAACTATTCTTTTCTACTTAACCCAAAACTCTGTCTCTGTGATTTGATTTAGCCCTGGTGCACAGAGGCTGAGCTTTTGGCATCACTACTATTGACTTCTACAGCAGAAGATTTTAAACAGACGGTCAGAGGCATCGAGTTTGGTAAAAGAACATGGAAAATCAACCTGGTTTTGACAGCAGGACTACAATCCTCTTCCTGCCTCCTTTCATCCCTGTGACCTTCAAGAAGTGGAAGGAGCCAACTCTCAACTGCCCAAGACAAGGGAAAGTCCTCTATACCTTCTTGAGACTCCAAGGCCTCCTGTGTAGGAAGAAGTGCTTTGCCTGCATAACCTCTCACATGAAATAAAATTCATATTTTATGGCAAGTCAAGAAAAATTTAAACATAAAGCATCTTCTCTGCCCTTCGGTCCACTCTCTCCCCACAGTGTGCATTGTGTGTCTGTATTATGCATTGACTAAACCTCCCCAGTGGGTGGGCTTCCCAAGTGGGCTGGTGGTAAAGAATCCACTTGCCAACGCAGGAGATGCAAGAGACGCAAGTTCGATCCTTGCATCGGGAAGAGCCCCTGGAGTAGGAAATGGCAATCCACTCCAGTACTCTCGCCAGGAAAAGTTCATGGGCAGAGGAGCCTGGCAGGCTACAGTACATGGGGCCGCAAAGAGTGGGGCATGCCTGAGCGACTAAACACACACAGCGCACGCACACAGCACCATAGGCAGAAATACCCGCTCAATCATAAAGGGCAACATTCTTTTAGCACCAACAAGACAACAATTTAAAGGCAACATTCCTTCTTGATAAGGGGTCACGTGGTGCTTAGATCTTGAGTGTGTAAACTGTCAATACTTCAGTTAGTGTTCAGTCCCCATCTCAAAAAATGAGTATAGCTGTGCTTTGATTTCAAACGGGCAGAACCTTTCTCAGAGTTTTCTGAGATGTTCTTCTTGAGCTATAATCCTCAAATTTGGCTTGAATAAAATTTCCTATTTCTTTCTTAGGTTAACTGGTTAATTTTTCATTGACACTCCTTTCTGACTATTGAATTTAGATAGTGGCAGCTTTTTCAAACTGATTAAGTGATAAGTGTTAGTTGCTCAGTCATGTCTGACCCTTTGTGATCCCATGGACTATAGCCCACTAGTCCTCTGTCCTCTCTCCATGGGATTCTCCAGGCAAGAATACCAGAGTGGGTTGTCATTCTCTTCTCCAGGGGATCTTTGCAACCCAGTGATCAAACCCAGGTCTCCTACACTGCAGGCAGATCCTTGACCACTGGAGCCACTCAAACTGAGAATCTCTTGTATCTGCTTCCTTATTCTTGGCTACAGTTCAGAACTGGGGTTATTGAATGACGCTCTACTTTAGTCCTATTAAAGATTAATGCCAAAAACAAAACAAAAGCAAAAATAGCTTAATTTCAGAATAGCATTGACATATACATACTGCCATGTGTGAAATAGATAGCTAGTGGGAAGCTGCTGTACTGGGAGCTCACTTCGCTGCTCTGTGAGACCCAGAGGGGTGGGACAGGGAAGCAAGAGGGAGGCTCAAGAGAGAAGGGTGTTGTGTATACATATCGCTGATTCACTTTATTGCACGGCAGAAACGGAACAACACTGTAAAGCAATTATACTCCAATAAAAAATGAAAAAGAAATCAAGACCAAAGCAAAACAAAAGATTAATGTCCAGTGCTAAGGGAATAACTACAAGCAGTTTTCCTTTAACCAAACTGGTCCTTTCACAGGAAGTTCACATAAATTCACAAGGAAGTTCCCGGAGGTTCACTAGACGTAAGTAAACTACAAACAAGCCTTAATACAACACCCTTTACCTCTAGCCCAAGTGGAGAGGAGTAAAAAGTGAACATCTCTGGCCCAGAGCTATAGTTCTCATCGGCACAAACAGGGTGAAGACAGTGCTGATGGATGGATGTTGGCCTGGTAGCCTGTGAACTCTGAAAAAGCGCTGAGCTCTCTTTTGGTCAGGGAAGGTCATCCGTTTTATTGCAGGTTCTAGAATGAGCAGGTATGACAGGACGCCAGAGAGGGAAGTGGTGACTAGTTAGATACTCATGTGCTGGAGACCCGTGGTAGGAGTTACACTAACTCTTTCAAATTATATACATCGAAGTCAGCCACATCTTCCCAAATCAAATATAGCGGATGCACCAATATCAAACCAATGATGTCGAATCTCCTTGCAACTCAGTTTCATTTCAAATGTTGATAAGAATAGTGCTAGGAGAATGGCCAGGATGGCAGAGTAGGAAGACTCGGAACACACCTCCTCCCGGGACACAGCAAACTTACATTTGCAGAGCAACCACAGGTGAGGAAATTTAGAAAAGCCAGCAGAAAAGACTCCTATAACAACATAGGAGAAGGAGACTCCTAAAGTCATAAAGAGCTGATCACAATGAGACAGGCAGGAGGGGCAGAGATGTGATATAGTCAGGACTCATACCTGCACGTGAGGGGGCGACCTACAAATGAGAGGATAATTACAACTGCAGAGGATTTTCTCAAAGAACAGTGGTTCGAGTCCCACATTGGAATCTGCAGCCTGGGGATCCTACAACTGGAAGACAAACCCTCAGAATATTTGATTTTGAAAGCCAGTGGGGCTTATTTTCAGGAGAGCCAGAGGACTCTGAAAAATAGACACTCCACCCTTAAAGGGCACTCACAAAATCTTACAGGCTCTGGTACCCAAGGCAGTAGTACTCATTTGAAAGTATCCTGGATCTGCCGCACCTGCTGTTCTTGGAGAGCCACCCAGAGGGGCAGGAGACAACTGGAGCTCATTTTGGGGATACAGACACTGGCAGCAGCGTTTGAGGGGCTCCAAATACCATGTGGGCTCCAGTGCTGGCAAGGGTCATTTTGAAATCCTCCTTTTAGCTTATTAGCACTGGGACCCAGGGCTGCCCACCAGCCTGTTGGTGCCAGCACTTGGATGCCTCGGCTCAAGCAGCTAGCAAGGTAGAGACACAGCCCCCTACCAGCAAGCCCACTGCCTTAAGACACCCTGAGCCCAGAGCTGCCCCTGTCCACATGGATGCCTACACCTGACTCTGTATAGCAGTGCACAGGCACTAACCCCGGGACACCCAGAGCACTGCATACAGAGACACTGAGATCCGGCTGGGCCCACCAGCAGATAGACAACAACCCTTAGGCTCCCCAGGCCATGGTTCTATCCATCAGCAGGCCTATGCAAGCTATAAGATACCTTGAACCCCTCAGCCAGCTGCCCTGGGATCCAGTCCCACTCATCAGCAGGGCAACACCTGATTTGAAGGAATTAACAGTAGAATAGAAGATACAGAGGAACAGATCAGTGAGTTGGAAGACAGAATAGTGGAAAATGCTTAGTAGAACAGAAAAAAGGAAAGAGATGAGGGCAATTTAAGAGATGTCTCGGCCAGCATCAAGTGTTCTAATGTTCTCCTTATAGAGATCCCAGAAGGAGCAAAAGATAGAAAAAGAGGCAGAAAATATATGTGAAGAGATGACAGCTGAAAATTTCCCTAACCTGGGAAAGAAAATAGACCCCAATTCCAGGAAGCATAGAGAGTCCCAAACAGGATGAATCCAAAGAAGCAACACCAAAGTGAAAGAAAAGTGAAAGTGAAAGTCGCTCAGTCTGCCTGACTCTCTGTGACCCCAGGGACTGTAACAGTCCATGGAATTCTCCAGGCCAGAATACTGGAGTGGGTAGCCTTTTCCTTCTCCATGGGATCTTCCTAACACAGGAATCGAACCCAGGTCTCCCTCATTGCAGGTAGATTCTTTACCAGCTTAGCCACAAGAGAAGCACACAACACCAAGTCACATTATAATTAAAATGGCAAAAATAATGGATAAATAGAGGGTATTCAAAGGAGCATAGGAAAAGCTACAGGAAAATAGCCAGTTTACGTACAAGGGAACTCCCATAGGGCTATCAGGTGACTTATCAGCAGAAACTCTGCAGGCCAGAAAACAGTGGTAGAATTTATTTAAAGTGATGGAAGGGAAAAAATGCAACCAAGAATACGCCACCCAGCAAGCTTTTCATTCAGATTTGAAGGAGAGATCAAAAGTTTTAGAATGGGTAGCCTATCCCTTCTCCACAGGATCTTCTCGACCCAGGAATTGAACCAGGGTCTATCTGCATTGCAGAAAGGTTCATTACCAGCAGAGCTACCAGGGAATCTCTTTTATAGACAAGCAAAAGCTAAATGAGTTCAGCACCACCAAACCACTTTTACAAGAAATGTTTAAGGGACGTCTCTAACCCAAAAAGAAAAGGCCACAAGTAGAAACATGAAAATTACAGAAGGAAAATTCTCATTGGTAAGGAAAAATATATAGTACAAAAAATAAATTAGCCATGTATAAAGCTGGTAGGAAGGTTAAAAGACAAAAGAAGTTAAATTATATATATATATATATATATATATATATATCCAATAAGTAGTTAAGGGAAGCAGAAAACAGAATTGTAAAATATGAGGTCAAAAACAGTCAATGTGGTAGGAAGGGAGTAAAAATGCAGGGTTGTTAAAATGCATTTGAACTGAAAAGATCAGCACTAAAAATTACCAAATAGATAAATAGATGATAGATAGCTATGCACAGCATGGGAAAAAACTAATCAATAACTTGTAATACCTTTATATGGTGACATATTTAGTTCAGTTCAGTCGCTCAGTCATGTCCAACTCTTTTCAACCCCATGAATCACAGCACGCCAGGCCTCCCTGTCCATCACCAACTCCCAGAGTTCACTCAGACTCACGTCCATTGAGCCAGTGATGCCATCCAGCCATCTCATCCTCTGTCATCCCCTTCTCCTCCTGCCTCCAATCCCTCCCAGCATCAGAGTCTTTTCCAATGAGTCAACTCTTTGCATGAGGTGGCCAAAGTACTAGAGTTTCAGCTTCAGCATCATTCCTTCCAAAGGAATCCCAGGGCTGATTTCCTTCAGAATGGACTGGTTGGATCTCCTTGCAATTCAAGGGACTCTCAAGAGTCTTCTCCAACACCACAGTTCAAAAGCATCAATTCTTTGGTGCTCAGCTTTCTTCACAGTCCAACTCTCGCATCCATACATGACCACTGGAAAAATCATAGCCTTGACTAGATGGACCTTTGTTGGCAAAGTTATATCTCTGCTTTTGCATATGCTATCTAGGTTGGTCATAACTTTTCTTCCAAGGAGGAAGTGTCTTTTAATTTCATGGCTGCAATCACCATCTGCAGTGATTTTGGAGCCAAAAAAAAAAAAAGTCTGATACTGTTTCCACTGTTTCCACATCTATTTCCCATGAAGTGATGCAACCAGATGCCATGATCTTCATTTTCTGAATGTTGAGCTTTAAGCCAAATTTTTCACTCTCCTCTTTCACTTACCTAGATTTATTGTGGTGACCATTTTGAAATGTATGGAAATATCAAATCACTATGTTACATAACAAAAACTAACATAATGTTGTAGGTCAGTGATACTTCAAAAACAAACAAACTCAGAAAAAAATTAAAAAGATCAGATTTATGGTTACCAAAAGTGGGAGTAGAGGGACAGGGAATTGGGAGAAAATAGTCAAAAGGTAAAACTTCCAGTTATAAGATAAATAATTACTATGGGTATAATGTACAACATGATAAATGTAATTAACTTTGCTATACACCATATATCAAAGTTGTTAAAAGAGTAAATCCTAAGAGTTCTCAACACAAGAAAAAAGGTTTTTTTTCTATTTTTGAAGTTTCTTACCTATAGAAGATGACAGGTGGTCACAAAACTTATACTGATAAACATTTCATCATCTATAAGTCAAGCCGTTATTCTATACAGCTTACACTTTATCTTTGCTTAATGGTATAAAAAGCTCCCAAAGTTGATCATACCAGAAATGATTACTAAGAGAATCATATTTCTATTAGAGAACATGTTATATGTTTTTCTGTAGAAAAAAATGGTTCCCATTTGATGAAATTATACTTTGGGTGAAGGTGAAGTCGCTCAGTTATGTCGACTCTTTGTGACCCTGTGGACTACCAGGCTCCTCTGTCCAGGGGATTCTCCAGGCAAGAATATTGGAGTGGGTTGCCATTTCCTTCTCCAGGGGATCTTTCCGACCCAGGGATTGAACCCAGGTCTCCCGCATTGGAGGCAGACGCTTTAACCTCTGAGCCAGATATAACAAATACTTTATGAATCAAATTTTGATTTGATTTAACCAAATCAAAAGAAAACTTGGATAACATATTACAATGATAAACTACCATAAGTGTTGAAACAATAGGCCTAGGGAATCCCCTGGAGGTCAAGGGGTTAAGACTCCATGCTTCCACTTCAGGGGACATTAGTTCGATCCCTGATCGGGGAAGTAAAATCTCTCATGCTACACAGCACTGTCAAAAAAAAAAACAAATAGTCCTCAAATGGAGTCACTTATGCCAAATCCCACCAAGACTAAATATCTAACCTGATTGCAGTTTCAGCTTCTCCCAGGAGTGGGATTTTAAACCCACCAGTCTGGAATTTCCTGATAAACACTAGTGAGGTAGTCTGCTTAATAAGACCCCTTGCCTTCCCCTTCAGGAAGTTAACCTTGCCTGAAATAATCCATCTTTAACTTCCCTTGTCCCATCCTGATTCTGCCTATGAAAATCATCCATTTTGGTTTGTACAGCTCCTGGGATTTATTAGATGGGATGCTTCCTGATTTGTGAATCATGGAATAATGCCAATTAGTTTTTAAATTTTACTCAGTTCAATTTTTCTTTTTTTAATGTTGATAAAAATTTATCAATAACATTTTGCATCATTCCAATAAAAGAATATCTGAATTATATCAATTGGTGAACATTATTCAACTGCCAGAGTTTCACTGTTAACAACCTCATCAAGGAGATTCTGCCCTTTTGTCCAGTGATGGCAACAAGGAAAAGCTGGCTGACCATCTGGCAGGGATGCTCTGGTGAACTGTCAGGCCCTGGGTGAATGTGGGCTAGAAGACATCTGAGGCCACTTTAAACTGAGAGTTTCTGTCCTAGGAAAGAAGCCAAATAATTTTGCACACCTCTAGATTACTGAAGTTTTACATATGTTATTTTGGGGCTTTCTAGAATGATTCTGTGACTTATTTGGTGAAAATTCCCAATTCTAAAATCTAAATAAGTAAAGCAAAAACAAAACAAAAAAAGCCAAATATATTTGCATGTAATGAGGCCTTCCTGTTTCCCTGATGCTCTGTTGGAAAATAAAATTATACTGACTTTTATTATTGGAGCTTTTACTAATTCAGGGATAAAGCGAGTGTGGGTGGAATGGCAATTCTTTCATCCTAAAGAGCTATCAGCATTTCAAAAGCAGGAAGGTCATTCTGCAACTTCCGCATAAAACTAGGAGGGGGAAATGAATTTGAAATAAAGTAAATGGTTAAGAACTAGTGTTAATTGAAGATCAATCAGAAGTTAACCTACTTTACATCTGAGATGACTGTGCTAATTGATGGAAAGCTAGGATTCAATTTAAAAGCAGATGGTTCACATGCAAATTTGCACAACTCAAGTAATATAAAAGATTAGATACCCTCGCCATAATTGTTTACCCCTTCAACATACAGGAATGGACTCCTTCAAAGACACCAGATGAGAGGAGACTCCCTCTTTCATTTTAGTTTTATTGGTCTAGTATCAGTGGGCAACTACACTGGGGATGGAGCAGGGTAAGGACAGGGTCTGGACAGTAAGCAGATGACATACATATTACGGAACACAAATTGCCAGTAAGCTTTCTGCTTAACTGCTGTTGCACACAGAATCTCTGTTCCCAGCAAGGAGAAATTTGCAGGCTGGTCGCATTCATCACCAGGAAAAGCCTTAGATTTTATGCTGCTGTTGTGTTTGGTGGCTTGTTTTAATTAGGGACCAGGAAATTGATCAGTTTTAGCCTCCCAAGCACGGATTCTGGCTTAGGTGCTTATTCCTGTTGCCTCCATTTTCAGAATTAATTTTTTTTACAATTCTTCAGCTGCATCAGCACTTTGACCCTGAGTTCACGTAAATCCCAAACAGCTGGCTGAGTTGGTCCGTGCAAACAAGGAAATGCATGAAATAAAGTCAAGAAAAATTACCATCTCAGTCAAACAGTTGATCTAAATGCAGGATGAAGAGCTTGAAGTCCCTCTCTTTAATGACAAGCAAACAGCTGTAATAGAATTTACTTGGAGCCATCTGAGCTAAAGGCAAAATTTAAGATAAGACAAATGTTTTTAAAATGTCACTGTCTTAACAACCTAAAGAGCCTTTAGCACAATTTCCATGGGTGTCCTTTTAACAGTGAATGAATTTAGCATTCTGTAAACATTTGCCTGTAGTTTGGCTCTACACCCCAATACACACACACAAAGCAAGACAAAGCCACTAGTTTCAGCTGCAAGGATTGCACTCCAGCCTTAACAGATACATTCATCGTTTAATGGAACTCATTATTTTGGAGGCAAATAAATCCTTTAGTTCCTAAGATGGTATCAAGTACAACATGGTCTCACATTTCAGAAAACACTGGTACATACATGGTCTGGAATTGAAAATAAGAAAATAGGAGGAGAAGAAGGCTTTAAAAGGAAAAGGTGATGAAAGGAATGTTCTATAAGGATTGGAGAATAGTAATTAAACCCATACCACACATAAAGTACAATCAGACACTGCTTTGTTCTCTGTGAGGTCTCTGACTGCCGAAACACGTGAGGAAATGTGAAATTAGCATGGCCTCAGTTGCTCCCGGCCTGTTAGAGAGACCAGTGCGTGCGTGCATGCCTGCTAAGTCGCTCCAGTCATGTCCGACTCTGTGCAAACCCATGGACTGTAGCCCGCCAGGCTCCTCTGTCCATGGGATTCTCCAGGCAAGAATACTGGCGTGGGTTGCCATGCCCTCCTCCAGGGAATCTTCCCAACCTAGGGATCGAACCCACGTCTCTTACGTCTCCTACATTGCAGGTAGGTTCTTTACCACCAGGCCTTCTCTGGTGGGCTCAGACAGTAAAGAATCTGCCTGCAGTGCGGGAGATCCAGGTTCAGTCTCTGGGTCAGGAAGATCCCCTGGAGAAGGGAATGGCTACCCACTCCAGGATTCTTGCCTGGAGAATCCCATGGACGGAGGAACCTGGCAGGCTACAGTCCATAGGGTCGCAAAAGAGTCAGACACAACTAAGCAACTGACATTCACACTTTTACTTTCTTCACCACGAGCGCCTCCTGGGAAGCCCCAGAGAGACGTGCTGTCCCCAAAAAGTGTCAGAACTCTAGTTCCAGAGGTGGTAGTATAAGGTGAAAAAGTGAAAATACAGAATTAAATTCAATGAAATGATTCTATAGTCAAACACATTAGGGAAGCACGGGCTTGAACAAAGTCACACAGGTGTCATCGGCCAGGGCCTTCCTCCCCTGGCACTCCCCGTCACCCCTGTGGCACCATGCCTTCCTTCTTGGCTCATTACTGAAGCCTGTTTGCTTATTAAGTCTCACCCACTCACCTCCTCCAGCTGCACGTCAGCTCCACAGGGGCTCGGGGCCCTTTGTGTGACTGGCAGTGGGATGCTGACCCAGGCCAGCCCCGGGGCGGTGTGGCCTGTGCAGCCCTGCAGGGCCCTGTGCTCAGACGGATCTCAGCTTGTTTTAATGCTCTGTTTTGCTGTACTGAAATTCATCCATTTTCAACACAGGACCCCAGATTTTCATTTGTCAGTTGGTTCCACCAGTTAATGACCTCATCCTGGTTTTAACTGAAAGCTCAGACTCTAGAGACAGATTTTCAAGCCCAGTGACTTCCCTGGTGGCTCAGATAGTAAAGAATCTGCCTACGATGCAGGAGACTCAGGTTGGATGCAGGATGGATGCAGGATCTTCCTCAGGTCAGGAAGATCCCCTGGAGAAGGGAGTGGCTACCCATGCCAGTTTTCTTGCCTGGAGAGTCCCATGTGCAGAGAAGCCTGGTGGTACAGTACATGGGGCCACAGAGAGTCAGACAGGACTGAGCAACTAACCTGTTGACTTTTCATTTTCCGCCACTTACTACCTGTTTGGTTTTGGACAAGTCCGTTCACCCTCTGTGACCTTCAGTTTCCTCATCTGTGCTGTAGGACGCTCTGAACTGGGTCTGGCGCACTGGAAGTATCATCCATGCCTTAAATATCACAGCCTATCCCAACACCAATATGAGTACTGACTGAAAGGGACACTAAATATTTATTAAATTAATGAGTACATATGACGTGACGTTCATGTAAATCTTTCCGAAAGGAAAATACAATATGGATTTGACCATTGTGTCATTTGACTTCAGAATCTGTGCTCTTGCAAAATCCGAAGAGTGTACAATGAAGGTTCCTTTTTATCCCCCTCACCCCTTCCTGCTAGCCGACATGTCTCCTTGGGGACAACCAATGCCGCCAGCTTCTTAAGGATATTCAGATAGCCTGCGCAGAAATGAGCAAGCTTAATTTTTTTATTTCTCCACAAATGGTAACATATGTAGCAAAACACATTTATGTATGTATATATATATATATATATATATATACACACCTGAATCATATCTGTTTTGTTATACATATTTGCTGCATAAACGTGTGAATGTAGAGATGCACCGTGGTTTTTTCACTTCATTTTTCCAGTCTTGAAGGCAGCTCTAAGATCCTTGACAGTCTGTTTTGGACACACTGTGTTATGCCGTACAGATACACCACAATGGACTTAATGAGTCATGCAGTAAGGGATATTCAGATCGTCTCCCACCTCTTGATGTGAACAGCCTTGCCTCATAGACTTATTATTGTGCGACTACAGCTTCAGAACACATTCCTAGAACAGAATTGCAGAGTCAAGGATACACATGCTTATGTTATAATTTTGATTTTTTTGCCAAATTTCTTATCAACACTGTCTGCTGGATACCTTGCCCCACTCTTATGGACACTGCATGCGAAACCTTTAGAATCTTTACTAACTACTATTTGAAACAAATATCAGTTTAGTTTTAATTTGAATTTTTCTTATGAAGAATAAAGCTGGGCATCGCTTCCTGCTTTTGAAGGAAACCATTTGCTTTCTTATTTCCCTCCTTTCTCCCTGTGCGTGTGCTTGCACACGTGTGTGTATCTGTGTATGCGAATTTTCTGGTCATATCCTCTGTGTGGTTCTCTACTGAGATGAACTATTTAAAAATAAACTGTGATTTTATTATTAAATTGTAGGCATTCTTGTGGGAAACAAGTGTTTTATGACCTGAATTGAAACAAATTTATGAGTTTTTTTTGTTTTTGTAAGTTTATTATATACACAAATTTTCATTTTTAAGTCAAATTAAGAGTCCTTATTCATAATCACTTTATTATACTGCTTATCTGAGCTTATCCTTTGGGATGTAAAGAGATTTCATATAACTTCATCTTACTCTCAAGAAGAGGCCTTTCTTATCACCAGTTTCCAGGAGGGGAAAATGAGGTTCGGGGTGGATACTTAACTGGTCAGATGGTAAAGCCGAAGTTTAAAGCCAGGTCCTTCTATCAGAATCCATCCTTCCAGTTGCCTCGCCGGTTGCCCTTTCAGATGCCCGTGAGAACAGTGGAAGCTGTGGCAGCCTTTATTTCCTGTCTTTTCATGGCCCTAACACAGGGCCAGGCACAGAGATGTTCACGAAATGTGCAGCTGTTTGCCTTTACTTCTCTCTCTCTTCTTTTTTTTCCTCTTTAATGTGGCTCTTCTGAGTAGCTCGAGCTGACTTCCTTTCAGCCTCTTATATTGATTTTTAGGAAATCCACAAAGTCCCCAGATAAGAGAGAAAACACAGGAAGACAAACATCAGACACAAAATAGCTAAAGGACATTTGCTTTTAGAAGAGTCTAGGGTGGCTTCATTTGGCCAGATAAATGTTTTCACTTTAATAGGAAGCAAAGACTCTAAAGGCACACAGACATCCACATTCTCAAATAATTACAAGGTCACCTCCACAAAGTCATCCACCTGCAATGCCAGAGGCCTGGGTTCGATTCCTGGGTCGGGAAGATAATTGGAGAAGGGAACGGCAACCCACTCCAGTAGCCTTGCCTGGAGAATCCCATGGACAGAGGAGCCTGGCAGGGTGCGGTCCACAGGGTCACAGAGAGACAGTACTGAGCGACTAACATTATCCACAAAGTCAAAGGTCAAGCGGGGAGTGAGCAACATTTCCCAGCCACAGGGAGGTGTGGTCTGGGAATCCCAGGGCTTCAGTCGCCACACACAGGCCGCAGGAGTTAGCGACCCTCAGCCAGAAGACACCCCATCCCTGGTAGCCCACTCTGGGGTAGCAAGCTTGTAGGCTCCAGTCTGCACTTCTCAGAGCCATGCCCAATGTGGACATTTCCCACAGATGCCTGTATTTGTCTAACACTTTCTGAGCCTTTGAGAGGCAGCAGCAATTCACCATGAAGAAGGGAATGGCAACCCACTCTAGTATTCTTTGTCCCTTGGAGAATCCCAGGGAGAGAGAAGCCTGGTGGGTTACAGTCCATGGGGTCGCAAAGAGTCGGCCATGACTGAAGCGACTTAGCAGCAGCAGCAGCAATTCACCCACGTGCCCGAAGATCAGCCTGGAAGTAAAGGGCTCCATGGTTGCAGCTGCCCCCTACCGTCAATTAAAAATGGAAGCACAGAAATCTGATCAGTTAAGGTTTAATGTACTGAACAACAGTTGAGTTTGTGGTACTGCACAACAACCTCTTTGCTCAGGCTGCATGTGGGAGAGAAGGGAGACACTGGCTCCCCAAGAATTTCTGTTTGATTTATTGCTAAAAAAAAAAAAAGCTGCTAATGTTCTGCATTTAAAAATAAATAAATAAATAAATGGACTTGACTGTTTCTGAAAGTCAACCTCTTGTACAGCCTTGTGATCGCTAACCTTTCCTCCTGCAAGTCTCCAGGTAATTCAAGCCAACTCCCCAGTTCTCCTGCCCCAAGCCCTTTCTTACACCTCCCTGCTCCAGAGCGGAACCCAAGTTTCCAGCCTGCTTGGGCTGGTGAAACCCTTGGGAAGCTTTTAATATGAATCTGCAGACCTCAGTGTAAAGCCTCAGAATAAGAATGTGGGGGAGGAGGCTGGTGACTGGGGAGTGACAAAGAGCTGGAAAAGTGAAAGCGAAGGTCGCTCAATCATGCCTGACTCTTTGTCAGACTCTTTGAGACCCCATGGACTATACAATCCATGGAACTCTCCAGGCCAGAGTACTGGAGAGGGTTGCCTTTCCCTTCACCAGGGGAGCTTCCCAACCCAGGGATCGAACCCAGGTCTCCTGCATTGCAGGCAGATTCTTTACCAGCTGAGCCACAAGGGAAGCCCAAGGATACTGGAGTGGGGAGGTGATTTCAGGAACTTGATGATTTGCTTTGGTTTGCCTTGCCTTTTTAGTGATTTTAATACAACAGGTCAAAAACTGCAAGAGTCTGGAAATCACTGTTACAGATGAAACTTCTGTCTTGAGGTGAGTGATTGAATTAGGTGAATTTTAAAGCGGTTTTCTACAGTCAGGATCTGACTGGTGATCTGGGGCATGATAATCAAAGTCCATTACTTGGTTGTGATGATGAGTGGGCAAATAGGGTTTGGATTTTGGTTCCATAACTTACGATCCAGCCTTCACCAAACTACTTCACTTCTCTAATCCTCATCTGGATTAAACATTCCTCTAATCTAATCTGTAAACTGGGAGTCAGGACTATACTGACCTTATACCAACATGTACAATTTACCTGGCATTGTATACAGAGAAGGCCTTGTGTAATAACAGTAAAGTGATCAACTCAACACACATTAGTTCTTATCAGTGACTTCAAATTTAAACAATCACTTACATTCTTACTTTGATTTTTTTTTTAATGTAAGCAAGTGCTATATCATTGACTTCCATTGGTATGCAGACTCTTCTTTGGAAGCTCAAAGCTGCTTGCTGTGTCCGCTATAAAGGAAAAGAAGGCCATGCCTGGCCAGAGGTGGCTGACAGCTCAGGGAACTCTGAAGTCACACGTTTGCCTGGGTAAACTCAGAGGTTGCTGAAAGGTGTTTTCCCCTGTCTTCAAGAGCTCGGGAGGGTCCAGAAGCAGAGCTGTAATTCCACAGTCTCTCTTGGAGCAAGGAGTTAACAGAGGGAGGATTTTATATTCTGTCTGCAGCCTCCTGGGCAGCCTCCACTCCCACCGCCCCCGCCCCTTCAGTCTTTGTTTGTTTACTTATCAGAGCCCAGAAAGGAACAGTGGAAGCAATCTGGTCGTATGATTCTAATTGTTTATGCTTCTTAATATTAACATCATCATCTGGATCATTTCTGTTGTTATTCTCACTTAATGTCTAAAGGGCCCACAGGGCTCTCAAGGTTTACACACTGGAGATGCTAGTTGAAGCTGCGGCAGCGCCCGAGGTCAGGCCCCAGGGCTTGTGGAGGCAGCGGTGACAGTCCTTCTCTCACTCACTGCACCGCTGGCTTCCACCGACAGCTCCTCCTTCATCTGCCAGCCCCTTTCAGAGACGATCCTAAGGCATTTCCCCGGGGCTTGAGGGAATTGCAAATTTATTCTCCTGCCACTAGGTGGCAGGCAACATGATGTGCCTTTTCCAAGTAAGATATTAACCGCAGTCATAAAGGATCCCCCTCTGTCTCCAAGCATTTATTCCTTATAATACAATCAGTAAATCTCAAGCTCATTTCTGATTTCAAGCTCAACTTGCTCCATGTCTGAGAGCACCCTGGGTCTGCCTGCTGTAATGTCTGCCCTTCAGGGATTCCTAATCACCCCTCTGATGAGAGCAAGCCTGTGTGTCTGCAGCGTTGCACAGTTTACCAAGCCCTGCAGGGCTGGCAAGCCTCTTTTGCATGCAGGATCTTATTTGAAATCTTATTATGGGGCCCGGCCATAATGCAACTTCATTATATTGATCAACAATGCCCGCGCAGGGTCCTGCAGATCTATTTGCATCCGCTTTATATGAAAACAGTTGCTACATCAGCTCTGGGGATGCGTGGCCGGATCTGAAGGCGTTTGACAAGGAATAGGCATCACTGTGGCTCATTCTCTCTGGGACTTGAAGTGCTCTGCCCTGGGGTCAGGGATGGGGATGAGGCTGAAAGGCCAAGTTTTCCAGGCTGGGCACCTCGGCTTGGCGTTTCCCAGCTTGGCTGGGTAAAGTCATATTATGAGGGATGGTCAGTTCTCTCCACAACAAAAAGGAACCAGCCACAGATTGTCGTTTACATACAACCAGCCTGAGTTAAGTCACTCCTGTACTTCTGGAATAAATTAGTTCATTCAGGAGAAAAACAATTCTAGCCTGCACACATATGTGTGTGTGTGTGTGTGTGTGTGTGTGTACTGAGGGGGATTATTTGGGGGGGCCATTGAGGATGGGTAAAACAACTGAAATCCACTTGTCTGAAATTATATAACTGCGAAGATCTGATTCCTTTTATTACCACTTGAAGGTTCTCCCCCCTAGTCTGAAGTTCAGAGTCACACTGACTCCGCACAGGCAGGTAATAATATACTGGAGATCTCATTGTTTTCTGCTGTGAACTACAAACGACACACATTTGTTTCATAAAATCAGCATAAAGGCCAAAAACATATTGGCTTAGGGAGTGAGTTGGTCCATCAGTGTAATATTCCTATTAGTATAGCTATTCAGCTGTAGGAGAAAAAAAATCATTGCATTCCAATAATTAAATAGAGCAGGTGAGTATTATGGTTTTTGCATTAGAAACTCTGCTATTTACATATTGCATATATTTTCTTTAGGTCTGGAGGGAAATGAATTTTGCATAATTAGAAAAAATTTCCAGTTGCAGGTACAGGATATAGAAAACGAGGGCTGTTGCCCAAGAATGATGTATAATCAAGGCTCTTCCTCCCAAAGCAGCCAACGAGCTGACCCTGCTAAATCTCCCCGGGTCACCCACTGTCCTGGGTCTCCCAGCGCTGGCCTCCAGCATCTTTTGCAATGTGGATTTTTCTACTTCTGAATGCAAGTTGCATAGCAGGTGCAGATTCTGTAATGGAATTGGCAGAATGGACAGCACAAAATCTCACCAGTTTCATTTCATCTCTGCCCCAAGCAGACTCTATAAAGCAATAAAGACTGAATGTCTAAGGACTTAAAAGAAATGCGCTGTGTTATCATCATCAATTTATGAAACTCCCACAAGGAAGCAGACAGGATACAAAACATACAAATTGTACAGCTACTGCCTCCGGAAGTCTCAATGGCAAAGAACAAAATGTTGAAATTGGATATTACTTTCTCTCTCACCTCTTCTCTCCTTCTTCTCCCTTTTTTTCTTTTCCTTTTCTCTTTCTCTTCTAAGTTGGAGGATTCCCTCTGGCGATTCAAGTTTGGAGAAGGCGCTGAATGGAACGGCTTGGAAGATACTGAGATGTGAGCCATTTGTAAACACTGGGTGGGAGACTTCCCTGGTGGTCCAGGGATTGGGACTCCACACTTCCAATGCAGTGGGAGTAGGTTCAGTCCCTGGTTCAAGCCCACATGCTGCACTGAGGCAAAAAAAAAAAAAAGGCAAAGAAAAAAAAACACCACCAACGGGTGGGGACCAGGCAAAAAAGAGAAAGTCACAAGCGGGGTGTGTGTGTGTGTGTGTGTGTGTGTGTGGTGGAAGAATGGAGTGAAAATTACATGGGGTTGAGAAAAAAAGGGAAAGAGACAGAGATATCCACTGTGCCCCTGTGTTCGCCTGATCTGCGTTATATACCAGCCTTTCTCAATCCCATCCTTTGGAAATTACTGGCCAGAAGGAGCTTTTAGGACTCACCTTGCTGCTTGTGGACAAGACTGCCAGCCCCATACTGTAGTCACTGTGTGAACGCTCCTCTGTGTTTACGTGTTAGGCTTTGTGGAATCAGACATGACAGGGCACGTCCCTGCTCTTGCCCTTCAGGAGGTCATAGTCCTGTGTGTGTGTGTGTGTGCGTGTGTGTGCTCAGTCGTGTGCTCGTCATGTCCAACTCTTTGTAACCCTATGGACTATAGCCCGCCAGGCTCCTCTGCCCTTGAGATTCTGCAGGCAAGAATACTGGAGTGGGTTCCCATTCCCTGCTCCAGGGGTTCTTCCCGACCCAGGGATTGAACCCACGCCTCTTAGGACTCCCGCATTGGGTTCTTTACCACTAGCGCCACCTGACAATTCTGTAATCCTGGGACCGGAGAGCGCGTGCTAGGAAAGTTTCGCCAAGTGCTATGGGAACGAACAAACTGCCCTGGCTGTTCAGCACTGCTTCAGAGGAGACGGGACATCTTCTAAGAGGCTGAAGGAGATACTGGAATGCTGCAGAGTTCTGGGCGGAGAGAAGGACGAGGAACGGAAGGCCGCACAGTCTGCTTCCAGTGACAGTTGGTTCTGATGGAGAGCACTGGAAATTGAAGTGAGGTTGGTTTGGGTCTTACTTTAAATACGACGCAATCGGCCAAGCCCTTCTGATTGTTAGTGACCATAATCTAATAGAACTGGGGTGTGAGGTGGAGGAGGGCTTTTTTGTTTTGTTTTAAGGAAAATAATTATTTTAGAAGTACCAAGGTGTCTCAGGGAGCTCAAGCACTAGGATCCGTGAGGCCTCAGAAGCAACTGGAAGTAGAGACTTGCATATTGTCCTGGTAATCCACTTAGTTCCCCTTCTCACATTTTTGCCCCTCTCTCTCTGTTTCTTCTATGTCTGTCTCCCTCTTTCTCTGCGTGATGTGTATACACGCTGTGTACAGGGCTCCCTCTCTTTCTCTGTGTGATGTGCACACACTGTGTACAGGTCTCCCTCTCTTTCTCTGTGTGTGATGTGTATATATGTTGTATACACGTCTCCCTCTTTCTCTTTGTGATATGTGCACATGTGTACAGGGCTCCCTCTCTTTCTCTGTGTGATGTGTGCACACGCTGTGTACAGGGCTCCCTCTCTTTCTCTGTGTGATGTGTGCACACACTGTGTACAGGGCTCCCTCTCTTTCTCTGTGTGATGTGCACACACTGTGTACAGGTCTCCCTCTCTTTCTCTGTGTGTGATGTGTATATATGTTGTATACACGTCTCCCTCTTTCTCTTTGTGATATGTGCACATGTGTACAGGGCTCCCTCTCTTTCTCTGTGTGATGTGTGCACACGCTGTGTACAGGGCTCCCTCTCTTTCTCTGTGTGATGTGTGCACACGCTGTGTACAGGGCTCCCTCTCTTTCTCTGTGTGATGTGTGCACACGCTGTGTACAGGGCTCCCTCTCTTTCTCTGTGTGATGTGTGCACACGCTGTGTACAGGGCTCCCTCTTTCTCTGTGTGTGATGTGTACACATATTGTGTACAGGTATTCTCCTCTGCTTTTCTTACCCATCAGAAAATATGGTGCCAAGAGCACCCTGACTTTGCATCTTACTATCTGGGAACCTGATGAGAGACTGACTTCTTTTTCTCAAATCAGTGTCAGAATTCCCACAGAAGGACTGGGACTGGCCCAGGTTAAACCAGATGCCCAGGCTTCCCGGGTGGCCCAGGGGTAAAGAACCTGCGCACCAGGGCAGGAGATGCAGCAGACGCGGGCTCAGTCCCCGGGTCAGGAAGCTCCCTGGAGGAGGAGATGGCACCCTACTTGAGTATTCTTGCCTGGAGTATCCCATGGACAGAGAAGTCTGGAGGGCTACAGTCAGTCCATGCGGTCACAAAGAATCGGACACGACTGAGCAACTGAGCACGCACGCTGAACACACCAGGCGTCCACAGTGGAGCACTCTGCTAAGGATGGGGGCACTGCGGTGTTTGCACCAGCGTGGGTGGAACACCCGTGCATAAGGCAATGTAGTGTAACTAGGGCATACGGGAAGAGGTTAACGGCACTGTCTCTCCTGGAGCCCACGGATGGAGGAAGGGGTACATCCTGGGGGCAAAGCCGTCCTGAGTGGTCAGCTCTGTAGGCCCCCACTTCACCATGGACTCAGCTCTCAAATGACAGGGACATGTGACCAGCCACAGGGAGGGATGATATGGTCTGACCTCATCTGCTCCCAAGAGATAGGTAACAACTCAGTTTGGAATTCATAGGACTTCCCTGGTGGCTCAGATGGTAAAGCATCTGTCTACAATGCAGGAGACCCAGGTTCAATCCCTGGGTTGGGAAGATCCGCTGCAGAAGGAAATGGCAATCCACTCCAGTACTATTGCCTGGAAAATCCCATGGACAGAGGAGCCTGGTAGGCTATAGTCCATGGAGTCGCAAAGAGTTGGACACGACTGAATGACTTCATTACTTATTTACTTACAACTTTATTAATGGGAAGTCCTCGTTTACATCTCACCTGCTGTTGACCGAATTTTCTTTTGAGAACATGAAATACTCACCTCCTGACCACAGACTCAAAGACAGCTTCTAAGTGAGCCTATAATTTGTCCTCTATAATCAGATGACTGTTGGTAGCAAGCATCCTGCTTAGTGATAGGGTTTTGCCGAGAAGGAGATCCAGCCTGAGCTGACAAGGAGTGTGAAGTCTGGTCTCTGGGATGATAAGGAAAAATCAACACAGTCTCCCTGCCCGCTGGGCCAGTTACCATGAGGGCATCTGGGTACGTCTCTCTGTCCCCTTCTGGAGACCCCACTTTGTGGGAAGAACTCATACACACCCCACTCCCATTTCCACCCCACCCTCCAGCAGCTGATGTGCAGGTCCAGGGATTGAACCACACGTGGCCAGCCTGGACAAGGACCCTCTCTGCTTGCTGCTGCTCAGGTTGATGCCCAGGGAAGCCCTCTTTAGCTCCAAGCTTCCAGGTCCTGGAAGAGGGAGCAGATGACACAGAGTCCAGCAGGCTCCATGCGAGTCCCTCTGCCCAGCAAGAGACTGGGCATCCTCTGTCACCCACTTCTCATCCTGCCCTCAATCTTTCCCAGCATCAAGGTCTTTTCCAATGAGTCAGTTTTGGCATCAGGTGGCCAAAGTATTAAAGCTTCAGCTTCATCATCAGTCCTTCCAATGAATATTCAGGACTGATTTCCTTTAGGATGGACTAGTTGGATATCCTTGCAGTCAAGAGACTCTCAAGAGTTTTCTCCAACACCACAGTTCGAAAGCATCGATTCTTCAGCGCTCAGCTTTCTTTCCGGTCCAGCTCTCACATCCATACATGACCACTGGAAAAAAACATAACTTCGACTAGATGGACCTTTGTGGGGAAAGAAATGTCTCTGCTTTTTAATATGCTGTCTAGGTTGGTCATAACTTTTCTTCCAAGGAGCAAGCGTCTTTTAATTTCATGGCTGCAGTACCATCTGCAGTGATTTTGGAGCCCAGAAAAATAAAGTCTGACACTGTTTCCATTCTTTCCCCACCTATTTGCCAGGAGGTGATGGGACCGGATGTCAAGACCTCAGTTTTCTGAATGTTGAGTTTTGAGCCAGCTTTTTCATTGTCCCGTTTCACTGTCATCAGGAGGCTCCTTGGCTCCTCTCCGCTTTGCGCCATAGGGGCGGCGTCCTCTGCGTCCTTGAGGCCACGTTGGCGGGGACCGACCCCGGGACCGCGGCCCGGCGGGGCTGGGGCCGCGCCCGGGCGCCGCTCACAGTGAGCTCGGCGCGCCCTCTGGCGGCCGCCGCGCGCACCGCGGCCCCAGGAAGCCGCTGGCCACTGCATCCAAATGGACTCGGCGTAGCTAAGCTGTCAGGCCTAATGTGTTTATTTGGCTCTGCTGCTAAAATGATTTCTCTACAGCACCGCGGTTATTTACGACTATTGTCAGTACAAGGCGATGAGAAGGCAGCCGCGGAACAAAACAGCAACCGCTGAAGGAAAGGTTCTGTCCGGGAGGGCGAGGGGCTTGCTCTCAGCCTTCCTGCGGCTGCAGCGGCTGTTTCCTGATCTGCGCCGGGGGCTTCGCGGGCTCATCCGCTCACCGTGCAGGACGCACCGCGCACAGCCCGCAGCAGGCCCCGCGGGCGCTGGCGCAGGGGCCCTGACCCTCGGGGGCGGCCCCGTCCGCCAGGAGACGCGGTCGCAGAGGCCGGCCGAACGGGGGCCAGACCGTCCCAGGTCTCCTAAGCTCCTTGTTGAGACGAGGGTGAGACTTTCGAGGGCTGCCGCGGGGACCTGGACTCCTTGGCGTTTAGCGTTTCCCACTGTCCAGGACCATGTTTCTCCAAATGCGGTCCCCAAATCAGGGGCGTCCATGTCACCTGGAAACTGGCGAGAGATGCCAGGTCTCGGCTCCCACCCTTGATCTGTAGAATGGAAACTGTGGAGGGGGCAGCCCTCTGTGCGACCATGGGCTCCCGGGTGGCTCTGATGGTGTT